>OX442319.1:6161036-6605199 GCA_949358305.1 Strigamia acuminata | reverse complement strand
CTGTTGCAGAGATATAAGCAAAAAACAGACTTTTTGAACAGAAAAAGTGGTGTATCTCTGCAACGGTGCCAGATATGCAAATTCCGCCAACGGGAATCGACTTTTTAGCGCATTTTATACGTCTTAAGCATGTTTTTGGCACTTTTTAAAATTTGTCAAAAAAGCAAAGAAATGGCCAAAAATTGAAAAAGTTCCAGAAACGTGCTGGTTAGACGTAAAATGAGCTGAAAAATCGATTCCCGTGTGCGCAATTTGCATATCTGGCACTGTTGCAGAGATATAAGCAAAAAACAGACTTTTTGAACAGAAAAAGTGGTGTATCTCTGCAACGGTGCCAGATATGCAAATTCCGCCAACGGGAATCGACTTTTTAGCGCATTTTATACGTCTTAAGCATGTTTTTGGCACTTTTTAAAATTTGTCAAAAAAGCAAAGGCTAATGTATGGAGAAATGGCCAAAAATTGAAAAAGTTCCAGAAACGTGCTGGTTAGACGTAAAATGAGCTGAAAAATCGATTCCCGTGTGCGCAATTTGCATATCTGGCACTGTTGCAGAGATATAAGCAAAAAACAGACTTTTTGAACAGAAAAAGTGGTGTATCTCTGCAACGGTGCCAGATATGCAAATTCCGCCAACGGGAATCGACTTTTTAGCGCATTTTATACGTCTTAAGCATGTTTTTGGCACTTTTTAAAATTTGTCAAAAAAGCAAAGGCTAATGTATGGAGAAATGGCCAAAAATTGAAAAAGTTCCAGAAACGTGCTGGTTAGACGTAAAATGAGCTGAAAAATCGATTCCCGTGTGCGCAATTTGCATATCTGGCACTGTTGCAGAGATATAAGCAAAAAACAGACTTTTTGAACAGAAAAAGTGGTGTATCTCTGCAACGGTGCCAGATATGCAAATTCCGCCAACGGGAATCGACTTTTTAGCGCATTTAGAGCATTTTAGCGCATTTAGAGCAAAGTATGGAGAAATGGCCAAAAATTGAAAAAGTTCCAGAAACGTGCTGGTTAGACGTAAAATGAGCTGAAAAATCGATTCCCAAGTGCGCAATTTGCATATCTGGCACTGTTGCAGAGATATAAGCAAAAAACAGACTTTTTAAACAGAAAAAGTGGTGTATCTCTGCAACGGTGCCAGATATGCAAATTCCGCCAACGGGAATCGACTTTTTAGCGCATTTTATACGTCTTAAGCATGTTTTTGGCACTTTTTAAAATTTGTCAAAAAAGCAAAGGCTAATGTATGGAGAAATGGCCAAAAATTGAAAAAGTTTCAGAAACGTGCTGGTTAGACGTAAAATGAGCTGAAAAATCGATTCCCGTGTGCGCAATTTGCATATCTGGCACTGTTGCAGAGATATAAGCAAAAAACAGACTTTTTGAACAGAAAAAGTGGTGTATCTCTGCAACGGTGCCAGATATGCAAATTCCGCCAACGGGAATCGACTTTTTAGCGCATTTAGAGCATTTTAGCGCATTTAGAGCAAAGTATGGAGAAATGGCCAAAAATTGAAAAAGTTCCAGAAACGTGCTGGTTAGACGTAAAATGAGCTGAAAAATCGATTCCCGTGTGCGCAATTTGCATATCTGGCACTGTTGCAGAGATATAAGCAAAAAACAGACTTTTTAAACAGAAAAAGTGGTGTATCTCTGCAACGGTGCCAGATATGCAAATTCCGCCAACGGGAATCGACTTTTTAGCGCATTTTATACGTCTTAAGCATGTTTTTGGCACTTTTTAAAATTTGTCAAAAAAGCAAAGGCTAATGTATGGAGAAATGGCCAAAAATTGAAAAAGTTCCAGAAACGTGCTGGTTAGACGTAAAATGAGCTGAAAAATCGATTCCCGTGTGCGCAATTTGCATATCTGGCACTGTTGCAGAGATATAAGCAAAAAACAGACTTTTTGAACAGAAAAAGTGGTGTATCTCTGCAACGGTGCCAGATATGCAAATTCCGCCAACGGGAATCGACTTTTTAGCGCATTTTATACGTCTTAAGCATGTTTTTGGCACTTTTTAAAATTTGTCAAAAAAGCAAAGGCTAATGTATGGAGAAATGGCCAAAAATTGAAAAAGTTCCAGAAACGTGCTGGTTAGACGTAAAATGAGCTGAAAAATCGATTCCCGTGTGCGCAATTTGCATATCTGGCACTGTTGCAGAGATATAAGCAAAAAACAGACTTTTTGAACAGAAAAAGTGGTGTATCTCTGCAACGGTGCCAGATATGCAAATTCCGCCAACGGGAATCGACTTTTTAGCGCATTTTATACGTCTTAAGCATGTTTTTGGCACTTTTTAAAATTTGTCAAAAAAGCAAAGGCTAATGTATGGAGAAATGGCCAAAAATTGAAAAAGTTCCAGAAACGTGCTGGTTAGACGTAAAATGAGCTGAAAAATCGATTCCCGTGTGCGCAATTTGCATATCTGGCACTGTTGCAGAGATATAAGCAAAAAACTGACTTTTTGAACAGAAAAAGTGGTGTATCTCTGCAACGGTGCCAGATATGCAAATTCCGCCAACGGGAATCGACTTTTTAGCGCATTTTATACGTCTTAAGCATGTTTTTGGCACTTTTTAAAATTTGTCAAAAAAGCAAAGGCTAATGTATGGAGAAATGGCCAAAAATTGAAAAAGTTCCAGAAACGTGCTGGTTAGACGTAAAATGAGCTGAAAAATCGATTCCCGTGTGCGCAATTTGCATATCTGGCACTGTTGCAGAGATATAAGCAAAAAACAGACTTTTTGAACAGAAAAAGTGGTGTATCTCTGCAACGGTGCCAGATATGCAAATTCCGCCAACGGGAATCGACTTTTTAGCGCATTTTATACGTCTTAAGCATGTTTTTGGCACTTTTTAAAATTTGTCAAAAAAGCAAAGGCTAATGTATGGAGAAATGGCCAAAAATTGAAAAAGTTCCAGAAACGTGCTGGTTAGACGTAAAATGAGCTGAAAAATCGATTCCCGTGTGCGCAATTTGCATATCTGGCACTGTTGCAGAGATATAAGCAAAAAACAGACTTTTTGAACAGAAAAAGTGGTGTATCTCTGCAACGGTGCCAGATATGCAAATTCCGCCAACGGGAATCGACTTTTTAGCGCATTTTATACGTCTTAAGCATGTTTTTGGCACTTTTTAAAATTTGTCAAAAAAGCAAAGGCTAATGTATGGAGAAATGGCCAAAAATTGAAAAAGTTCCAGAAACGTGCTGGTTAGACGTAAAATGAGCTGAAAAATCGATTCCCGTGTGCGCAATTTGCATATCTGGCACTGTTGCAGAGATATAAGCAAAAAACAGACTTTTTGAACAGAAAAAGTGGTGTATCTCTGCAACGGTGCCAGATATGCAAATTCCGCCAACGGGAATCGACTTTTTAGCGCATTTTATACGTCTTAAGCATGTTTTTGGCACTTTTTAAAATTTGTCAAAAAAGCAAAGGCTAATGTATGGAGAAATGGCCAAAAATTGAAAAAGTTCCAGAAACGTGCTGGTTAGACGTAAAATGAGCTGAAAAATCGATTCCCGTGTGCGCAATTTGCATATCTGGCACTGTTGCAGAGATATAAGCAAAAAACTGACTTTTTGAACAGAAAAAGTGGTGTATCTCTGCAACGGTGCCAGATATGCAAATTCCGCCAACGGGAATCGACTTTTTAGCGCATTTTATACGTCTTAAGCATGTTTTTGGCACTTTTTAAAATTTGTCAAAAAAGCAAAGGCTAATGTATGGAGAAATGGCCAAAAATTGAAAAAGTTCCAGAAACGTGCTGGTTAGACGTAAAATGAGCTGAAAAATCGATTCCCGTGTGCGCAATTTGCATATCTGGCACTGTTGCAGAGATATAAGCAAAAAACAGACTTTTTGAACAGAAAAAGTGGTGTATCTCTGCAACGGTGCCAGATATGCAAATTCCGCCAACGGGAATCGACTTTTTAGCGCATTTTATACGTTTTAAGCATGTTTTTGGCACTTTTTAAAATTTGTCAAAAAAGCAAAGGCTAATGTATGGAGAAATGGCCAAAAATTGAAAAAGTTCCAGAAACGTGCTGGTTAGACGTAAAATAAGCTGAAAAATCGATTCCCGTGTGCGCAATTTGCATATCTGGCACTGTTGCAGAGATATAAGCAAAAAACAGACTTTTTGAACAGAAAAAGTGGTGTATCTCTGCAACGGTGCCAGATATGCAAATTCCGCCAACGGGAATCGACTTTTTAGCGCATTTTATACGTCTTAAGCATGTTTTTGGCACTTTTTAAAATTTGTCAAAAAAGCAAAGGCTAATGTATGGAGAAATGGCCAAAAATTGAAAAAGTTCCAGAAACGTGCTGGTTAGACGTAAAATGAGCTGAAAAATCGATTCCCGTGTGCGCAATTTGCATATCTGGCACTGTTGCAGAGATATAAGCAAAAAACAGACTTTTTGAACAGAAAAAGTGGTGTATCTCTGCAACGGTGCCAGATATGCAAATTCCGCCAACGGGAATCGACTTTTTAGCGCATTTTATACGTCTTAAGCATGTTTTTGGCACTTTTTAAAATTTGTCAAAAAAGCAAAGGCTAATGTATGGAGAAATGGCCAAAAATTGAAAAAGTTCCAGAAACGTGCTGGTTAGACGTAAAATGAGCTGAAAAATCGATTCCCGTGTGCGCAATTTGCATATCTGGCACTGTTGCAGAGATATAAGCAAAAAACAGACTTTTTGAACAGAAAAAGTGGTGTATCTCTGCAACGGTGCCAGATATGCAAATTCCGCCAACGGGAATCGACTTTTTAGCGCATTTAGAGCATTTTAGCGCATTTAGAGCAAAGTATGGAGAAATGGCCAAAAATTGAAAAAGTTCCAGAAACGTGCTGGTTAGACGTAAAATGAGCTGAAAAATCGATTCCCGTGTGCGCAATTTGCATATCTGGCACTGTTGCAGAGATATAAGCAAAAAACAGACTTTTTAAACAGAAAAAGTGGTGTATCTCTGCAACGGTGCCAGATATGCAAATTCCGCCAACGGGAATCGACTTTTTAGCGCATTTTATACGTCTTAAGCATGTTTTTGGCACTTTTTAAAATTTGTCAAAAAAGCAAAGGCTAATGTATGGAGAAATGGCCAAAAATTGAAAAAGTTCCAGAAACGTGCTGGTTAGACGTAAAATAAGCTGAAAAATCGATTCCCGTGTGCGCAATTTGCATATCTGGCACTGTTGCAGAGATATAAGCAAAAAACAGACTTTTTGAACAGAAAAAGTGGTGTATCTCTGCAACGGTGCCAGATATGCAAATTCCGCCAACGGGAATCGACTTTTTAGCGCATTTTATACGTCTTAAGCATGTTTTTGGCACTTTTTAAAATTTGTCAAAAAAGCAAAGGCTAATGTATGGAGAAATGGCCAAAAATTGAAAAAGTTCCAGAAACGTGCTGGTTAGACGTAAAATGAGCTGAAAAATCGATTCCCGTGTGCGCAATTTGCATATCTGGCACTGTTGCAGAGATATAAGCAAAAAACAGACTTTTTGAACAGAAAAAGTGGTGTATCTCTGCAACGGTGCCAGATATGCAAATTCCGCCAACGGGAATCGACTTTTTAGCGCATTTTATACGTCTTAAGCATGTTTTTGGCACTTTTTAAAATTTGTCAAAAAAGCAAAGGCTAATGTATCCTTATGGCGCGCATGCGGATTTCTCGGAGTGCGAAAGGGACCCTATTTTTAACATTACGGCGGCCTATACCTTGACCCCCTGTTCGCAGTCTCATGGCTGATTTTGCGGATTTCACTTATTTGTATATTCCGCACGATCGCGCGCGTTTTATCAACCTTGGGAAAGCCGCTTTCTCAAATTTGCAAATTCCACATTGTGTGAACATGCTACAACGCTTCTGTGCGCGTCAATAAAAAAAAAAACCGATTAGAAATGAAATTCAGGGTTTTGTTAAAATAAAAATTATACAATATAATCAGTCTATAATGCTTCTATAATGCTGTTGGTTTAATCAGCACATTGTAATCGTGTGAAAACACGCGCGCTCGCAATAATACATTACCCAATGTACTTGCACTGGCATGGACCCATCAGTGCGCACTTTCCCGTGCGTGCTGCTTGCACTATTTACATCAATTGTTGCTCCACAGGTTGCGCGACCTGCCGGGCAGTTAAGACGTACTAGAATAACCTCAGGATTTGATAAAACCTGATTTTTGGATGACACTAAGTAAATGGCAGTGAATGTGAGATGTGAGATACACGATGAATTTAATAAAATTTATATTTCCTAATCATGGGATTGGTTTCACGTTTCATAATCCAACAATTAAGTAGAATATCATTATTGCAATTGATTAAAACAAATTTTTTTTACAAATTCTTTGGTTTTACATTTTAAATTTATTTTCCAATAGTTGGCACCATCGCAATTGCTGCGAGTTTAAAACACTGCATTCAGCAGAATTTACTGCACTTTCAAATCAAGGCCAGGCATACCTACTGCAAAGTAATGTATAAACCATAAAGAAGCCTTTGATTCGGAATTGCCTGTAGGTAATTCTGCGCTGGTCTCCAATGGAAATGTCCGCGCCGGTCTTCCGTGCACGGGAAGTCCACAGAAAGTCCGTGCATTCCGTGCGCTGGGAGTCCGTGCGTCGTACCGCGTGATCTTGCATTGTTTTTTGTGGGCTTTTCCTGATTAGGATTACTTCCTTTTTAACTCTTGAAGAATTAAGTTTGTTTTTTTTGCTCCAAAACGTCCCAAAACGCCTGAAAATCGCGCAACTCGAGGCAAAACATTACAGTGTGTATTCAAATCAAAACTAGCTACAAATACATGCTGAAATTAGCTAAATTTTCAAATTTTTTGGCTTTCAAGAAGTAATGGAAACATTTGACATAACGTGGATCAGTTGCATTCAAAAACTAAAATATTTTGTGTTTTACTTCAATTTTAAACTAAAAATGATGTCATTTTCTGTTTAAACCCCTGTTAAAGCTTGAAATACATTTTAACTAAAAGAAATAAGTTTGTTTTTTTCTTCGGCAGTGACGTGTACACACGAGCACGCCTGAGAACGCCAAAAAATGCTAAAAAACGCTCAAAAACGCCTGAAAATCGCGCAACTCGAGGCAAAACATTAATTTTTCATCTTTATTTCAACTTTTGTGACGTTTAAAATTGTGTTCTCATGTTTTTTGCCTCAAGTTGCATTGTCATCTGGCGTTTTGGAGTGTTTTTATGTGTTCGCAGGCGTTCGCAGGCGTTTTTTGGCGTTGTCACTCACTCAAGTGGCCAATTTTAGCATTTTCCGTAGTAAAAATGGCCGTTTTTCGTCAAAATGGCCATTTTTAGCCATTTTTCAGAGTAAAAATGTTTTTTTTTCACCGTTTTTATAGTAAAATGGCCATTTTTAGTCGTTTTTTTAATCAAAAATGGCCGTTTTTATCGTTGAAACGTTATTAAAATGTAACGTTTCAATGGCGTTTTGATCTCGCCTCATTTCCGGTTTTGAAAATTAATAAACGCCCCGGCGTTTATTCAAGGCAAACCATTGTTTATGTAAGTTTTTCCTGATTAGGGTTACTTCCTTTAGAAGAAACACGTTTATTTCTTCTCGCTTAATCTTGAGTCGTGATCTCGCCTCGTTTCTGGTCTTAAAAATTAATAAACACCCCGGCTTTTATTCAAGGCAATACGGTACGTTTATGAAACCCAACTTGGGCTTTCATTTTAAAAAAAGCGCGTGTTCTTACGTCGAACTAAGAGATACAGGTGAATTAGCAACGCCTAATTTGATTTAATAAATAAAGCAAACAACATCTCGCCTCACTTCTGGCGTTTGTTCGAGGCAAGCCATTGTTTTTGCATTTTTTTTCCTGATTAGGGTTACTTCCTTTTTAACTCTTGAAGAAATAAGTATGTTTTTTTTACTCGGCAGTGACGTGTACGCGCGAGTACGCCTGAGAACGCCAAAAAATACTCCAAAACGCCTGAAAATCGTGCAACTCGAGGCAAAACATTAATTGTTTATTTTTGTTTCAACTTTTGTAACGTTTACAATTGTGTTCTCATGTTTTTTGCCTCAAGTTGCATTGTCATTTTGCGTTTTGGGGCGTTTTTAGGCATTTTTAGGCATTTGCGGGCGTTCTTGGGCGTTTTTTGGCGTTGTCATTCAATCAAATAGCCATTTTTAGCCATTTTTAGCCATTTTTCATAGAAAAATGGTCATTTTTAGCCGTTTTTCATCCAAAATGGCCGTTTTTCATCCAAAAGGGCCGTTTTTCATCCAAAATGGAATAATTGTTGTGTCCGGATTTTATGTCATTTATTGTCTTAATTAAAGTTAACAAAGTGTCTTTAATTTTTGCTTTTCTTGAATTTCAGCTTTTTAGATATTTTTACATATTAAACTTTCATTTTTTGTGATTTATTAAAAGTTACAGTGTTTTCATGAATTTTAGTGTCTATGATATTGATATTATCTTTATTCATTGCTATTTAAAGTTTTATTACTTCTCTGTGTCTTATTTCTTTAATTCTTGCTCATTTTGTGTGATTTTGGATGATTTTTAGTGCATCCGTCGATTTACAGATCACTTGCGTAAGACGCGTGACGTCATATTTCTTAATCTAGTTCGGTTGTGTTCAAACTTCTAACCTTTTGTTTGGACCTTATTCTTGTGTTATGGATAGGTTTTAGAATTGATTTAGACTAATTTGGGGGTGATCTGTCGATTGGTTTGCTTTATTTTTGTCCCGGAACGGTCGTTTTGTCGTTTCGAGCGTTTGTTGTCGGTACGCACTTGTGCGCTGCTGACCGAGTTCATTCCGTTCGGCAAACGATTATTTTCAAGTGTTCTTTTAATAAATAGTGCTTTTGTTGTAGGAAATTACATTTCCTAATGTTATTTTATTCAATACAGTGTGTATTCTTGATTTTATTCTTGTGTTGAAATTCAAATGTCGTGTTTTGCCGCTCTAGCGGATTTGAAGTGGGCGCCATGTTGGATTTCCCCGCTAATTTCTTTATTTATCCATTTCATTTGTCTTTTTGAAAATGAATAAACGCCCCGGCGTTTATGCGAGGCAAGCCATAGTTTTTGTAGGTTCTTTCCTGATTAGGGTTACTTGTGACGTGCACGCGCGAGCTCGCCTGAGGACGCCAAAAAAAGCTCAAAAACGCCCCAAAACGCCTGAAAATCGCGCAACTCGAAGCAAAAAATTACAGTTTGAATTCAAATCAAAACTAACCACAAATACATGCTACAATTAGGTAAATTTTCAAATTTTTTATCAATAAATGATGACTTTCAAGAAGTATGACAACATTTGACAAAATTTAGACCAGTTGCATTTAAAAACTAAAATATTTTGTGTTTTACTTCAATTTTAAACCAAAAATGACGTCATTTTTTGTTTAAACCGGCGTTTATTTGAGGCAAACACGCCGCTGAGAACGCCAAAAAATGCTCAAAAACACTCCAAAAGACCTGAAAATCGCGCAACTTGAGGCAAAAAATTAATTTTTCATCTTTGTTTCAACTTTTGTGACGTTTAAAATTGTGTTTTCAAGTTTTATGCCTCAAGTTGCATTGTCATCTGGCGTTTTGGGGCGTTTTGGGGCGTTCGCAGGCGTTTGCACGCGTTTTTTGGCGTTGTCACTCACTCAAGTGGCCATTTTTAGCCAATTTTCGAAGTAAAAATGGCCTTTTTTTATTAAAATGGCCATTTTCAGCCATTTGTCATAGTAAAAATGGCCATTTTCAGCCATTTTTTATAGTAAAAATGGCCATTTTTCATCCAAAATGGCCGTTTTTCATCCAAAATGACCATTTTTATCATTGACACGCTATAAAAATGTAACGTTTCAATGGCGTTTTGACGGAACCGGTAAGTTTTGAAATTTCCCGTGTCCCGTTATTGTGACTCCTCGTCCGGTTTCTCAGAACCGAAACCCTAATACAGGTGAATTAGTGACGCCTAATTTGTTTTAACAAATAAAGCAAACAACATCTCGCCTCACTTCCAGTCTTGAAAATTAGTAAACGCCCCGGCGTTTATTCGAGGCAAGCCGTTGTTTTTACAGTAATTTCCTGGTTAGGGTTATTTTTTTTTTAACTCTTGAAGAAATAAGTTTGTTTTTTTCTCGCCTGCACGCGCGAGCTCGCATGAGAATGCTAAAAAATAAGCAAAAACGTTCTAAAACGCCCCAAAACGCTTCAAAATGCTCCAAAAAGCCTGAAAATCGTGCCACTCAAAGCAAAAAATTATGTTCGCATGTTTTTTGCCTCAAGTTGCACGGTTATCTGGCGTTTTGGTGCGTTCTTGGGGCGTTTTGGTGCGTTCTTGGGGCGTTTTCGGGCGTTTTTTTGGCGTTGTCACTCACTCCCACACTTTGCTGTCTTGTTTATTACAATTTGGTTTAGCTGTTGTATTTATTTTTATTTGTTTTATGGTTATTTAATGTGTTTTTGTAGCATTCAAAATGTTTTGTTGCCTAATTTCTCGTTTTGGCGCCAACTGTTTGTTTGACAACGCCGTGTCAGAATTTAGGGATGATTCTGCTTTGGTTTCTAATTAAAAAAAAAATGTTGTTTTAATTTCAATTGTAACTGCTTATTATAACGTTATTATTAGTATTTTGTAAAGGTTCATTCTTTTTCCATGTTAATAAAAAATGAAGTAACTTTCGGTGAAAAAAAAAACAGTTAAATGCGGATCAAAATTAAACACACACGAGAAGTTTAATAAACGTCCCGGCGTTTATTCGAGGCAATACGGTACATTTGTGAAACCCAACTTGGAACCCGAAAATAACGTGGGGCCGTCTGAACACCTGGATTTGAATTTTCGTCTACGCGCGCGCCGACGCATGGGGAATGCGGGGTGGGGTTCCTTCCCAGTGTTCCGAACGAGTCAATTTCACCCCGAAAATATCCCGAAATTGCTGATACATGCATTTCGAGCCAGAAATATTGATCTTCATGTAAATTTTGATTGTTTAGCTTTTTTTTGAAATTTTACAAATTTTTCTCATCTCCTGCCTTCCTCGCTCATTTAACACCAAAATGGCCTGCATTGAGGATTTTTCCCATAATCCTTTTCACACGTATGGAGCGCAAACAGTCGCAATAAATGAAATCAGCGGAATTCGGCCTTGAGTTTGCGACGCCATCTTGAATACGAGTAACAGCACAGTATGGTGTCAATTATTCGAACTGATCGTAAGGCATGGGACAAAAATTGATTAAAAACGAACAAACATGATTAAAAATCAACAAAAATCGACTGAAATCGGACAATAATCAATTCAGAATGACAAATAACGATTAAAATTGGCAAAAATTGTCACAAATAGAGAAAAACCGATTAAAAATCAGCAAGAAACCAATAGAAATTGATAAAATCAAATAAAAATTAACAAATATCCATTTTGTTTGCTTTTAAACAAATTAAGAACTTTGAAAACACACGACAATTTTAAACAGTAAACACCGGGGTCAAATAAGCGCCGCTACTCGTTTAAACACCGGGGAGGTGTTAGTGAAGTGCCTCGAGTGGAGAAATTAATAAACGCTCGAGGCACCACGGTAGGCTTATTAAACACAAAATATGAAACGCTCGATCTTCAACAGGCGCACACGCCCGAGAACACCTCGGCATGCCTCAGCACTCTCCAAGAAACGAGAAAAACCAAGGCAAAAAAAAAAAAAATACACCAAAATTAGGACTAAAATCAAACACACATGGGGCCCGGAAGATTGATAACATCCCGGCATATATTCAAGGCAGTACGCCATGTTTTTTCCACCATTTTGTAAGTTTATTTCAATATTCATAAAGTTTATTGCTTTTTGTATCATTAGTAGTATTCCCTTGTGTGATGTGGTTTTATAAATATCACACACAACTGCTTCTGCTGTTTTCTTCACGTTTATGCTTCGTGTATGCACGTGAAGCCCTCGCACATCTTTTGAGCACCTGTACACATTTGGACACGCTCAAGGTGCTACATCGCGCGCTCAAACGCACTAGATCGCGCGCGCAAACGCGCTACATCACGCATATTAGGGATAAGAACAGACCGGGATAGGGACTGGACTGGTAATGTTTGCCCTATGCGGATACGGGACGGGACGGGATTACAGTTGCTAAATTCGTACTGCGAGGCGGAGACAATTTTCTAATTCCAGTTGTTATTTATCACTATTAAGCCTAATATTGAGCCTGATAATGCTAAAATAAAGTAAATAAACAACAACAACAAACTCATTATTAAAAGTAAATTACACTGTATGACCAAAATATTGTTGTTTCTTTACTTTATTTTAGCATTATTAGGCCTAATATTAGGCTTAATACTGATTTATTTCAATTATGCAATCATACGCGCGTATTACGCTAACGTAATGGACCCGGGACGGGTCGGGACCCGAAAATTGGTCCCGTTCTCATCCCTAACGCATATATATATCGCAGACATATCGCGCCCACGACAAAGCACAAACCCATGGCAGTCACCAAAGAATATTTACGCCGCTTCCACGCACGTTTTATTTTCTCACAGGCCTCTACACATTTAACTTGCGCGCGCACTTGCTACGTGCTCGTGTGGTCACAATAAATACCTAATTTTCATTAAAATAACGAATGAACGAAATCACTTCAACCACACTTGCTACGGTCGACGCATCGACGGCGATTCGCATGCGTTACCCCAAATACCGATAAAAAATCGCAGAAAACACTAATCCCGACCCAAAAACCGCCAAAATTACCCTCAACACACGCCAACAACCTTCCACCACTTAAATTACACCGGAAAAAAACAATTTCAAACCGAAAAATCAACAAAAAAGGCCAAAAAAATATTGCAAACAAAGAGAAAAGATCAATTATCGAGGCAAATCCCCACCACAAAACAACGCATCGCCGGTATACACTTAAGCGTACAGTGCACAACACTACTGTTTATTTTCAATGATCCAATAAATAAAATTTGAAACAAAGTTGAGTGGAATTGTACGTTTCTTGTATATTAAAGTTTTTATTTTGTTTGTTTACACTTAATTTTTTTTTTCCATCATAGAATGGCGACTCGATACTTTTGTAGCTCGAATTCACTTCGTAAACGTGGTCGGTGTTCATCACGCGTCAATGCGCTCGTGCAATAGTATAGGCGCGCATACGATTTGATGCGCGCAAAACTTGCAAAACTTGCACGGAATTTGGGCAATTTTTGACAAATTTCAGCAGATTTTTGCCTGTATTTGACAAATTTCAGAAGATTTTTGCCTATATTTGACAAATTTCAGAAGATTTCCTCAATCCTCAAACATTTGCTGAAATTTCTCATAAAATTTCTAAAATTAATTGAAATTTGTCTGAAATTTGTCTGGAATTTGTCAAATATTGTCAAAAATCCGTGGAAATTTGTCAAATACTGGCAAAAATCCATGTAAATTTGTCAAAAATTGCCATAATTCGGTGCAAATTGTGTTAGATATTGGAAAAATTTATTTTAACGCTTCCAACGCGCCAGTAAATCGCGCGTGCACACGCATGGATTTTTCGTCATAGTTGGATGCGCGCAAACCTCACGTAACTTGCGCCAAAATTTGGCAATTTTTGACAAATTTCAGCAGATTTTTGCCAGTATTTGACAAATTTCCACTGATTTTTGACAATATTTGACCCAACAACTGCGCCACGTTCCAGGCGCCGGTTTAGGCATTTTAGACCCGTTTTAGACCGTTTTAGATGGCGAAAACGTTCTCTCCATCATTTTCTACCCCTGGGTGAGGTTTTCAGCGTTCATGATTGATGAAAAAGCTGTTTTCTAACTAGCTGTCCCATTGCTAGTTTTGGCGTCAGGTTTTAGCAACCTTCCGATCCGACTCTGTCGTCTGCACGACCTCCAAGACTGTTTTAGGGTTAATTTGAGTCAAATAATTCATTCTGGGGGTTGTTTTGGGTTTTTTACAAGTGTGTTTTTGTAGTTTTTATTGGTTTCAAACATTGTCAATTCTTTATACAAGTGTAACTTTCATTTCTCTGTATTTTGAGAACTTTGCATTGCAGCAAAGTTCATTTCTTGCCCCTTAATTATTGTGTAATTGTTGGTTTTCAAGCCCGTTTTTTAACAATAACTTTATTTGAAGTGCCTATTGTTTCAGGCACGTGCTTCCACGTGCCTTTTATTGTTGAGCAATTTCTTGGGCAGTTGCGCTCCTGTTGCTAGCATTGCCGCGCGTTCTCCGCGCGTGTACTCGCGCGTTTCGCATCACACACATTCGGGTTCGATGGCCTATCGCGGCGGCACATTGTGTGGCATAGCGCGGCACGTTGCAATTACGTGACGTGGCACGTTGCTGTTACGTGACGCGATAGCCAGTATTTAAGCAGGGGATTCCATCATCGTTTACACAAATGCGCATTGCAACGTGGAGGCGCATTCGAGTCCTTTTCCCAAGCGAAATCGTATTCGATTCGCTTTCGAATCGAATACGAGTTTTGTCCTTTTTCAACGCGAAATCGTATTCGATTCGCTTTCGAATCGTATACGAGATGGTCGATGATTTTTGTTTCCCGGACTTTGATTCGTATTCGAGTTGTTACGAGTTCGTATTTTGATCGTATTCGTATTCGAATCGAATTCGAATCGTATTCGAATCGAATACGAATCGAATTCGAGTCGTATTCGAGATGGTCGATGATTTCCACTCGCTCGTATACGCGTTGTATACGAGCTCGTATTTTGATCGTAATCGTAAACAAATCGTTTACAAGTCGTATACAAGTTGTATACGACGTGTATACACCTCGTATACGAACGAAGTTTGTGAAAACACAATTTCCAAATAAGACGTATGTGACTACTATGTGTTTTCATGTCGTAGTAAGTATCCGGTGGATTTTCCAAACTTCGTTCGTATACGAGGTGTATACACGTCGTATACAACTTGTATACGACTTGTAAACGATTCGTTTACGATTACGATCAAAATACGAGCTCGTATACGACGCGTATACGAGCGAGTGGAAATCATCGACCATCTCGAATACGACTCGAATTCGATTCGTATTCGATTCGAATACGATTCGAATTCGATTCGAATACGAATACGATCAAAATACGAACTCGTAACAACTCGAATACGAATCAAAGTCCGGGAAACAAAAATCATCGACCATCTCGTATACGATTCGAAAGCGAATCGAATACGATTTCGCGTTGAAAAAGGACAAAACTCGTATTCGATTCGAAAGCGAATCGAATACGATTTCGCTTGGGAAAAGGACTCGAATGCGCCTCCACGTTGCAATGCGCATTTGTGTAAACGATGATGGAATCCCCTGCTTAAATACTGGCTATCGCGTCACGTAACAGCAACGTGCCACGTCACGTAATTGCAACGTGCCGCGCTATGCCACACAATGTGCCGCCGCGATAGGCCATCGAACCCGAATGTGTGTGATGCGAAACGCGCGAGTACACGCGCGGAGAACGCGCGGCAATGCTAGCAACAGGAGCGCAACTGCCCAAGAAATTGCTCAACAATAAAAGGCACGTGGAAGCACGTGCCTGAAACAATAGGCACTTCAAATAAAGTTATTGTTAAAAAACGGGCTTGAAAACCAACAATTACACAATAATTAAGGGGCAAGAAATGAACTTTGCTGCAATGCAAAGTTCTCAAAATACAGAGAAATGAAAGTTACACTTGTATAAAGAATTGACAATGTTTGAAACCAATAAAAACTACAAAAACACACTTGTAAAAAACCCAAAACAACCCCCAGAATGAATTATTTGACTCAAATTAACCCTAAAACAGTCTTGGAGGTCGTGCAGACGACAGAGTCGGATCGGAAGGTTGCTAAAACCTGACGCCAAAACTAGCAATGGGACAGCTAGTTAGAAAACAGCTTTTTCATCAATCATGAACGCTGAAAACCTCACCCAGGGGTAGAAAATGATGGAGAGAACGTTTTCGCCATCTAAAACGGTCTAAAACGGGTCTAAAATGCCTAAACCGGCGCCTGGAACGTGGCGCAGTTGTTGGGTCAAATATTGTCAAAAATCAGTGGAAATTTGTCAAATACTGGCAAAAATCTGCTGAAATTTGTCAAAAATTGCCAAATTTTGGCGCAAGTTACGTGAGGTTTGCGCGCATCCAACTATGACGAAAAATCCATGCGTGTGCACGCGCGATTTACTGGCGCGTTGGAAGCGTTAAAATAAATTTTTCCAATATCTAACACAATTTGCACCGAATTATGGCAATTTTTGACAAATTTACATGGATTTTTGCCAGTATTTGACAAATTTCCACGGATTTTTGACAATATTTGACAAATTCCAGACAAATTTCAGACAAATTTCAATTAATTTTAGAAATTTTATGAGAAATTTCAGCAAATGTTTGAGGATTGAGGAAATCTTCTGAAATTTGTCAAATATAGGCAAAAATCTTCTGAAATTTGTCAAATACAGGCAAAAATCTGCTGAAATTTGTCAAAAATTGCCCAAATTCCGTGCAAGTTTTGCAAGTTTTGCGCGCATCAAATTGTATGCGCGCCTATACTATTGCACGAGCGCATTGACGCGTGATGAACACCGACCACGTTTACGAAGTGAATTCGAGCTACAAAAGTATCGAGTCGCCATTCTATGATGGAAAAAAAAAATTAAGTGTAAACAAACAAAATAAAAACTTTAATATACAAGAAACGTACAATTCCACTCAACTTTGTTTCAAATTTTATTTATTGGATCATTGAAAATAAACAGTAGTGTTGTGCACTGTACGCTTAAGTGTATACCGGCGATGCGTTGTTTTGTGGTGGGGATTTGCCTCGATAATTGATCTTTTCTCTTTGTTTGCAATATTTTTTTGGCCTTTTTTGTTGATTTTTCGGTTTGAAATTGTTTTTTTCCGGTGTAATTTAAGTGGTGGAAGGTTGTTGCGTGTGTTGAGGGTAATTTTGGCGGTTTTTGGGTCGGGATTAGTGTTTTCAGCGATTTTTTATCGGTATTTGGGGTTTGATGCAGCGGATAGCGCATGCGAATCGCCGTCGACCGTAGCATTAGCAATTGCAACGTGCCGCGCTATGCCACACAATGTGCCGCCGCGATAGGCCATCGAATCCGAATGTGTGTGATGCGAAACGCGAGTACGCGCGCGGAGAACGCGCGGCAATGCTAGCAACAGGAGCGCAACTGCCCAAGAAATTGCTCAACAATAAAAGGCACGTGGAAGCACGTGCCTGAAACAATAGGCACTTCAAATAAAGTTATTGTTAAAAAACGGGCTTCAAAACCAACAATTACACAATAATTAAGGGGCAAGAAATGAACTTTGCTGCAATGCAAAGTTCTCAAAATACAGAGAAATGAAAGTTACACTTGTATAAAGAATTGACAATGTTTGAAACCAATAAAAACTACAAAAACACACTTGTAAAAAACCCAAAACAACCCCCAGAATGAATTATTTGACTCAAATTAACCCTAAAACAGTCTTGGAGGTCGTGCAGACGACAGAGTCGGATCGGAAGGTTGCTAAAACCTGACGCCAAAACTAGCAATGGGACAGCTAGTTAGAAAACAGCTTTTTCATCAATCATGAACGCTGAAAACCTCACCCAGGGGTAGAAAATGATGGAGAGAACGTTTTCGCCATCTAAAACGGTCTAAAACGGGTCTAAAATGCCTAAACCGGCGCCTGGAACGTGGCGCAGTTGTTGGGTCAAATATTGTCAAAAATCAGTGGAAATTTGTCAAATATAGGCAAAAATCTGCTGAAATTTGTCAAAAATTGACCAAATTCCGTGCAAGTTTTGCAAGTTTTGTGCGCATCAAGCCATGCGCGCCTATACTATTGCACGAGCGCATTGACGCGTGATGAAAACCGACCACGTTTATATCAGTGAATTCGAGCTACAAAAGTATCGAATCGCCATTCTAGTATGGAACAAAAAAAATTAAAAAATAAAAACTTTAATATACGAGAAACGTACAATTCCACTCAACTTTGTTTCAAATTTTATTTATTGGATCATTAAAAATAAACAGTAGTGTTGTGCACTGTACACTTAAATGTATACCGCAGTACAAGTACCGCGGTCCCGGTACTGCACCGGTACACGTAAAAACGCGAGTTTCTCAAATTTAAAAAGTTGATGTCGGCGGCGATGCGTTGTTTTGTGGTGAGAATTTGCCTCGAGAATTGATCTTATCTCTTTGTTTGCAATATTTTTTTTGGCATTCTTTGTTGATTTTTCGGTTTGAATTTGTTTTTTTCCGGTGTAATTTGAGTGGTGGAAGGTTGTTGGGGTGTGTTGAGGGCAATTTTGGTTATTTGTTGATTTTTAATTGATTTAATCGTTTTCTGTTTGTTTTTGCTGGTTTTTAATCGATTTTTCTGTATTTTTGGTCAATTTTTACCAATTGTAATTGTTATTTGTCATTCTGAATTGATTATTGTCCGATTTTATTCGATTATTGTCAGATTTCAGTCGATTTTTGTCGATTTCTAATCAATGTTTATACATTTCTTATCAAGTTTTGTATATTTTTGTTGATTTTTAATCATATTTGTTCCTTTTTAATCAAAGTCGAAAACGAGTTGTAAATGCGTTCGTATGCGACGCGAACGCGTATTGGAGTCGATTCCAAGTTCGTATTCCATCGCGAACGCGCATTTGAGACGTAAACAAGTTTATCTTTTTCACTCTCGCTTGATCCCCCTTTATCGCGCCTCATTGCTCCTGTGAAAAAAAATATATGAGAATGCACAGAAATGAACCTTCCAATACTTACATGAAAATTGGCAACCTTGACACAAAACAGTCTATCGACACTCCCAACACCACCCCGGACATTTTTCGGAAGAGTTTGGTCCACCCGGAATCCGCAGAATAGTCTCCCCCGAAATGCGGATTTCGCGGACGCCAATCCGCGAAAAGGATAAAAAATTTCCAATGTATAAACTTTATTTCTGTTTTCAGTTTCCTGATATGATTAAAGAAAATCCTAAATATTATTTCCAAACATTTATCAAATTCTTTTCAAAAGCAGTTGTGGAGGCGTCTACTACGAACGAGTCATCGTGGGCGTCAAATTTGAATATTTTTAACTTTCTGCGTTTGCACGAATTCGCAGAATTCGTCCACTGGCATCGTGGCGACGCATGGTCGACATTTTGTATTCATATGTGACGCGCACTCTATTTACTCACGTAGAACACACGAATCGCGCGCGTCAACGCGCACATGTAAATTTAGTTTCACTGAATCGCGTACGAGTTTTTCCCTTTTTCAACGCGAAATCGTATTCGACTCGCTTTCTAGTCGAGTACGAATTTTGCCCTTCTTCAACGCGAAATCGTATTCGACTCGCTTTCTAGTCGAGTACGAATTTTGCCCTTCTTCAACGCGAAATCGTATTCGACTCGTTTTCGAGTCGAATGCGAATTTTGCCCTTCTTCAACGCGAAATCGTATTCGACTCGTTTTCGAGTCGAATGCGAATTCGTATTCGACTCGTTTTCGAGTCGAATGCGAATTTTGTCCTTCTTCAACGCGAAATCGTATTCGACTCGTTTTCGAGTCGAGTACGAATTTTGCCCTTCTTCAACGCGAAATCGTATTCGACTCGTTTTCGAGTCGAGTACGAGTTTTGCCCTTCTTCAACGCGAAATCGTATTCGACTCGTTTTCGAGTCGAGTACGAGTTTTGCCCTTCTTCAACGCGAAATCGTATTCGACTCGTTTTCGAGTCGAGTACGAATTTTGCCCTTCTTCAACGCGAAATCGTATTCGACTCGTTTTCGAGTCGAGTACGAGTTTTGCCCTTCTTCAACGCGAAATCGTATTCGACTCGTTTTCGAGTCGAATGCGAATTCGTATTCGACTCGTTTTCGAGTCGAATGCGAATTTTGCCCTTCTTCAACGCGAAATCGTATTCGATTCGCTTTCGAATCGTATACGAGATGGTCGATTTTTGTTTCCCGGACTTTGATTCGTATTCGAGTTGTTACGAGTTCGTATTTTGATCGTATTCGTATTCGAATCGAATTCGAATCGTATTCGAATCGAATACGAATCGAATTCGAGTCGTATTCGAGATGGTCGATGATTTCCACTCGCTCGTATACGCGTTGTATACGAGCTCGTATTTTGATCGTAATCGTAAACGAATCGTTTACAAGTCGTATACAAGTTGTATACGACGTGTATACACCTCGTATACGAACGAAGTTTGTGAAAACACAATTTCCAAATAAGACGTATGTGACTACTATGTGTTTTCATGTCGTAGTAAGTATCCGGTGGATTTTCCAAACTTCGTTCGTATACGAGGTGTATACACGTCGTATACAACTTGTATACGACTTGTAAACGATTCGTTTACGATTACGATCAAAATACGAGCTCGTATACAACGCGTATACGAGCAAGTGGAAATCATCGACCATCTCGAATGCGACTCGAATACGATTCGAATACATCTCGAATACATCTCGAATACGAGTCGTACGAGTCAAAGTCCGGGAACGGGTCATCGACTATCTCGTATTCGAGTTGTTACGAGTTCGTATTTTGATCGTATTCGTATTCGAATCGAATTCGAATCGTATTCGAATCGAATACGAATCGAATTCGAGTCGTATTCGAGATGGTCGATGATTTCCACTCGCTCGTATACGCGTTGTATACGAGCTCGTATTTTGATCGTAATCGTAAACGAATCGTTTACAAGTCGTATACAAGTCGTATACGACGTGTATACACCTCGTATACGAACGAAGTTTGGAAAATCCACCGGACACTTACTACGACATGAAAACACATAGTAGTCACATACGTCTTATTTGGAAATTGTGTTTTCACAAACTTCGTTCGTATACGAGGTGTATACACGTCGTATACGACTTGTATACGACTTGTAAACGATTCGTTTACGATTACGATCAAAATACGAGCTCGTATACAACGCGTATACGAGCGAGTGGAAATCATCGACCATCTCGAATACGACTCGAATTCGATTAGTATTCGATTCGAATACGATTCGAATTCGATTCGAATACGAATACGATCAAAATACGAACTCGTAACAACTCGAATACGAGATAGTCGATGACCCGTTCCCGGACTTTGACTCGTACGACTCGTATTCGAGATGTATTCGAGATGTATTCGAATCGTATTCGAGTCGCATTCGAGATGGTCGATGATTTCCACTCGCTCGTATACGCGTTGTATACGAGCTCGTATTTTGATCGTAATCGTAAACGAATCGTTTACAAGTCGTATACAAGTCGTATACGACGTGTATACACCTCGTATACGAACGAAGTTTGGAAAATCCACCGGACACTTACTACGACATGAAAACACATAGTAGTCACATACGTCTTATTTGGAAATTGTGTTTTCACAAACTTCGTTCGTATACGAGGTGTATACACGTCGTATACGACTTGTATACGACTTGTAAACGATTCGTTTACGATTACGATCAAAATACGAGCTCGTATACAACGCGTATACGAGCGAGTGGAAATCATCGACCATCTCGAATACGACTCGAATTCGATTAGTATTCGATTCGAATACGATTCGAATTCGATTCGAATACGAATACGATCAAAATACGAACTCGTAACAACTCGAATACGAGATAGTCGATGACCCGTTCCCGGACTTTGACTCGTACGACTCGTATTCGAGATGTATTCGAGATGTATTCGAATCGTATTCGAGTCGCATTCGAGATGGTCGATGATTTCCACTCGCTCGTATACGCGTTGTATACGAGCTCGTATTTTGATCGTAATCGTAAACGAATCGTTTACAAGTCGTATACAAGTCGTATACGACGTGTATACACCTCGTATACGAACGAAGTTTGTGAAAACACAATTTCCAAATAAGACGTATGTGACTACTATGTGTTTTCATGTCGTAGTAAGTGTCCGGTGGATTTTCCAAACTTCGTTCGTATACGAGGTGTATACACGTCGTATACGACTTGTATACGACTTGTAAACGATTCGTTTACGATTACGATCAAAATACGAGCTCGTATACAACGCGTATACGAGCGAGTGGAAATCATCGACCATCTCGAATGCGACTCGAATACGATTCGAATACATCTCGAATACATCTCGAATACGAGTCGTACGAGTCAAAGTCCGGGAACGGGTCATCGACTATCTCGTATTCGAGTTGTTACGAGTTCGTATTTTGATCGTATTCGTATTCGAATCGAATTCGAATCGTATTCGAATCGAATACTAATCGAATTCGAGTCGTATTCGAGATGGTCGATGATTTCCACTCGCTCGTATACGCGTTGTATACGAGCTCGTATTTTGATCGTAATCGTAAACGAATCGTTTACAAGTCGTATACAAGTCGTATACGACGTGTATACACCTCGTATACGAACGAAGTTTGTGAAAACACAATTTCCAAATAAGACGTATGTGACTACTATGTGTTTTCATGTCGTAGTAAGTGTCCGGTGGATTTTCCAAACTTCGTTCGTATACGAGGTGTATACACGTCGTATACGACTTGTATACGACTTGTAAACGATTCGTTTACGATTACGATCAAAATACGAGCTCGTATACAACGCGTATACGAGCGAGTGGAAATCATCGACCATCTCGAATGCGACTCGAATACGATTCGAATACATCTCGAATACATCTCGAATACGAGTCGTACGAGTCAAAGTCCGGGAACGGGTCATCGACTATCTCGTATTCGAGTTGTTACGAGTTCGTATTTTGATCGTATTCGTATTCGAATCGAATTCGAATCGTATTCGAATCGAATACGAATTCGCATTCGACTCGAAAACGAGTCGAATACGATTTCGCGTTGAAGAAGGGCAAAATTCGTACTCGACTCGAAAACGAGTCGAATACGATTTCGCGTTGAAGAAGGGCAAAATTCGCATTCGACTCGAAAACGAGTCGAATACGAATTCGCATTCGACTCGAAAACGAGTCGAATACGATTTCGCGTTGAAGAAGGGCAAAACTCGTACTCGACTCGAAAACGAGTCGAATACGATTTCGCGTTGAAGAAGGGCAAAACTCGTACTCGACTCGAAAACGAGTCGAATACGATTTCGCGTTGAAGAAGGGCAAAATTCGCATTCGACTCGAAAACGAGTCGAATACGAATTCGCATTCGACTCGAAAACGAGTCGAATACGATTTCGCGTTGAAGAAGGGCAAAACTCGTACTCGACTCGAAAACGAGTCGAATACGATTTCGCGTTGAAGAAGGGCAAAACTCGTACTCGACTCGAAAACGAGTCGAATACGATTTCGCGTTGAAGAAGGGCAAAATTCGCATTCGACTCGAAAACGAGTCGAATACGAATTCGCATTCGACTCGAAAACGAGTCGAATACGATTTCGCGTTGAAGAAGGGCAAAACTCGTACTCGACTCGAAAACGAGTCGAATACGATTTCGCGTTGAAGAAGGGCAAAACTCGTACTCGACTCGAAAACGAGTCGAATACGATTTCGCGTTGAAGAAGGGCAAAATTCGCATTCGACTCGAAAACGAGTCGAATACGATTTCGCGTTGAAGAAGGGCAAAACTCGTACTCGACTCGAAAACGAGTCGAATACGATTTCTCGTTGAAGAAGGGCAAAACTCGTACTCGACTCGAAAACGAGTCGAATACGATTTCGCGTTGAAGAAGGGCAAAATTCGCATTCGACTCGAAAACGAGTCGAATACGATTTCGCGTTGAAGAAGGGCAAAACTCGTACTCGACTCGAAAACGAGTCGAATACGATTTCTCGTTGAAGAAGGGCAAAACTCGTACTCGACTCGAAAACGAGTCGAATACGATTTCGCGTTGAAGAAGGGCAAAATTCGCATTCGACTCGAAAACGAGTCGAATACGATTTCGCGTTGAAGAAGGGCAAAACTCGTACTCGACTCGAAAACGAGTCGAATACGATTTCGCGTTGAAGAAGGGCAAAATTCGCATTCGACTCGAAAACGAGTCGAATACGATTTCGCGTTGAAGAAGGGCAAAACTCGTACTCGACTCGAAAACGAGTCGAATACGATTTCTCGTTGAAGAAGGGCAAAACTCGTACTCGACTCGAAAACGAGTCGAATACGATTTCGCGTTGAAGAAGGGCAAAATTCGCATTCGACTCGAAAACGAGTCGAATACGATTTCGCGTTGAAGAAGGGCAAAACTCGTACTCGACTCGAAAACGAGTCGAATACGATTTCTCGTTGAAGAAGGGCAAAACTCGTACTCGACTCGAAAACGAGTCGAATACGATTTCGCGTTGAAGAAGGGCAAAATTCGCATTCGACTCGAAAACGAGTCGAATACGATTTCGCGTTGAAGAAGGGCAAAACTCGTACTCGACTAGAAAACGAGTCGAATACGATTTCGCGTTGAAGAAGGGCAAAATTCGCATTCGACTCGAAAACGAGTCGAATACGATTTCGCGTTGAAGAAGGGCAAAATTCGTACTCGACTAGAAAGCGAGTCGAATACGAGATCATTTTTTGATCTGGGTCGTGAATGCGTCCGTATGTCACGCGAACGCGTGTTGGAGTCGATTCCGAGTTCGTATTCCATCTTGAACGCGCATTGGAGACGTAAACCAGTTTATTTTACCCACTCTCGCTCGATCCCGCTTCATCGCTCCTTGTCGCTCCTGTGAAAAAAAATACATGAGAATGTGCAGAAATGAACCTTCCAATACTCACATGAAAATTGACAACCTTGACACAAAACAGTCTATTGACACTCCCAACACCACCCCGGACATTTTCCGGAAGAGTTTGGTCCACCCGGAATCCCCAGAATAGTCGCCCCCGAAATGCGGATTTCGCGGAAGCCAATCCGCGAAAAGGGTATGGAGAAATGGCCAAAAATTGAAAAAGTTCCAGAAACGTGCTGGTTAGACGTAAAATGAGCTGAAAAATCGATTCCCGTGTGCGCAATTTGCATATCTGGCACTGTTGCAGAGATATAAGCAAAAAACAGACTTTTTGAACAGAAAAAGTGGTGTATCTCTGCAACGGTGCCAGATATGCAAATTCCGCCAACGGGAATCGACTTTTTAGCGCATTTTATACGTCTTAAGCATGTTTTTGGCACTTTTTAAAATTTGTCAAAAAAGCAAAGGCTAATGTATGGAGAAATGGCCAAAAATTGAAAAAGTTCCAGAAACGTGCTGGTTAGACGTAAAATGAGCTGAAAAATCGATTCCCGTGTGCGCAATTTGCATATCTGGCACTGTTGCAGAGATATAAGCAAAAAACAGACTTTTTGAACAGAAAAAGTGGTGTATCTCTGCAACGGTGCCAGATATGCAAATTCCGCCAACGGGAATCGACTTTTTAGCGCATTTTATACGTCTTAAGCATGTTTTTGGCACTTTTTAAAATTTGTCAAAAAAGCAAAGGCTAATGTATGGAGAAATGGCCAAAAATTGAAAAAGTTCCAGAAACGTGCTGGTTAGACGTAAAATGAGCTGAAAAATCGATTCCCGTGTGCGCAATTTGCATATCTGGCACTGTTGCAGAGATATAAGCAAAAAACTGACTTTTTGAACAGAAAAAGTGGTGTATCTCTGCAACGGTGCCAGATATGCAAATTCCGCCAACGGGAATCGACTTTTTAGCGCATTTTATACGTCTTAAGCATGTTTTTGGCACTTTTTAAAATTTGTCAAAAAAGCAAAGGCTAATGTATGGAGAAATGGCCAAAAATTGAAAAAGTTCCAGAAACGTGCTGGTTAGACGTAAAATGAGCTGAAAAATCGATTCCCGTGTGCGCAATTTGCATATCTGGCACTGTTGCAGAGATATAAGCAAAAAACAGACTTTTTGAACAGAAAAAGTGGTGTATCTCTGCAACGGTGCCAGATATGCAAATTCCGCCAACGGGAATCGACTTTTTAGCGCATTTTATACGTTTTAAGCATGTTTTTGGCACTTTTTAAAATTTGTCAAAAAAGCAAAGGCTAATGTATGGAGAAATGGCCAAAAATTGAAAAAGTTCCAGAAACGTGCTGGTTAGACGTAAAATAAGCTGAAAAATCGATTCCCGTGTGCGCAATTTGCATATCTGGCACTGTTGCAGAGATATAAGCAAAAAACAGACTTTTTGAACAGAAAAAGTGGTGTATCTCTGCAACGGTGCCAGATATGCAAATTCCGCCAACGGGAATCGACTTTTTAGCGCATTTTATACGTCTTAAGCATGTTTTTGGCACTTTTTAAAATTTGTCAAAAAAGCAAAGGCTAATGTATGGAGAAATGGCCAAAAATTGAAAAAGTTCCAGAAACGTGCTGGTTAGACGTAAAATGAGCTGAAAAATCGATTCCCGTGTGCGCAATTTGCATATCTGGCACTGTTGCAGAGATATAAGCAAAAAACAGACTTTTTGAACAGAAAAAGTGGTGTATCTCTGCAACGGTGCCAGATATGCAAATTCCGCCAACGGGAATCGACTTTTTAGCGCATTTTATACGTCTTAAGCATGTTTTTGGCACTTTTTAAAATTTGTCAAAAAAGCAAAGGCTAATGTATGGAGAAATGGCCAAAAATTGAAAAAGTTCCAGAAACGTGCTGGTTAGACGTAAAATGAGCTGAAAAATCGATTCCCGTGTGCGCAATTTGCATATCTGGCACTGTTGCAGAGATATAAGCAAAAAACAGACTTTTTGAACAGAAAAAGTGGTGTATCTCTGCAACGGTGCCAGATATGCAAATTCCGCCAACGGGAATCGACTTTTTAGCGCATTTAGAGCATTTTAGCGCATTTAGAGCAAAGTATGGAGAAATGGCCAAAAATTGAAAAAGTTCCAGAAACGTGCTGGTTAGACGTAAAATGAGCTGAAAAATCGATTCCCGTGTGCGCAATTTGCATATCTGGCACTGTTGCAGAGATATAAGCAAAAAACAGACTTTTTAAACAGAAAAAGTGGTGTATCTCTGCAACGGTGCCAGATATGCAAATTCCGCCAACGGGAATCGACTTTTTAGCGCATTTTATACGTCTTAAGCATGTTTTTGGCACTTTTTAAAATTTGTCAAAAAAGCAAAGGCTAATGTATGGAGAAATGGCCAAAAATTGAAAAAGTTCCAGAAACGTGCTGGTTAGACGTAAAATAAGCTGAAAAATCGATTCCCGTGTGCGCAATTTGCATATCTGGCACTGTTGCAGAGATATAAGCAAAAAACAGACTTTTTGAACAGAAAAAGTGGTGTATCTCTGCAACGGTGCCAGATATGCAAATTCCGCCAACGGGAATCGACTTTTTAGCGCATTTTATACGTCTTAAGCATGTTTTTGGCACTTTTTAAAATTTGTCAAAAAAGCAAAGGCTAATGTATGGAGAAATGGCCAAAAATTGAAAAAGTTCCAGAAACGTGCTGGTTAGACGTAAAATGAGCTGAAAAATCGATTCCCGTGTGCGCAATTTGCATATCTGGCACTGTTGCAGAGATATAAGCAAAAAACAGACTTTTTGAACAGAAAAAGTGGTGTATCTCTGCAACGGTGCCAGATATGCAAATTCCGCCAACGGGAATCGACTTTTTAGCGCATTTTATACGTCTTAAGCATGTTTTTGGCACTTTTTAAAATTTGTCAAAAAAGCAAAGGCTAATGTATGGAGAAATGGCCAAAAATTGAAAAAGTTCCAGAAACGTGCTGGTTAGACGTAAAATGAGCTGAAAAATCGATTCCCGTGTGCGCAATTTGCATATCTGGCACTGTTGCAGAGATATAAGCAAAAAACAGACTTTTTGAACAGAAAAAGTGGTGTATCTCTGCAACGGTGCCAGATATGCAAATTCCGCCAACGGGAATCGACTTTTTAGCGCATTTAGAGCATTTTAGCGCATTTAGAGCAAAGTATGGAGAAATGGCCAAAAATTGAAAAAGTTCCAGAAACGTGCTGGTTAGACGTAAAATGAGCTGAAAAATCGATTCCCGTGTGCGCAATTTGCATATCTGGCACTGTTGCAGAGATATAAGCAAAAAACAGACTTTTTAAACAGAAAAAGTGGTGTATCTCTGCAACGGTGCCAGATATGCAAATTCCGCCAACGGGAATCGACTTTTTAGCGCATTTTATACGTCTTAAGCATGTTTTTGGCACTTTTTAAAATTTGTCAAAAAAGCAAAGGCTAATTTTTGGAGAAATGGCCAAAAATTGAAAAAGTTCCAGAAACGTGCTGGTTAGACGTAAAATGAGCTGAAAAATCGATTCCCGTGTGCGCAATTTGCATATCTGGCACTGTTGCAGAGATATAAGCAAAAAACAGACTTTTTGAACAGAAAAAGTGGTGTATCTCTGCAACGGTGCCAGATATGCAAATTCCGCCAACGGGAATCGACTTTTTAGCGCATTTTATACGTCTTAAGCATGTTTTTGGCACTTTTTAAAATTTGTCAAAAAAGCAAAGGCTAATGTATGGAGAAATGGCCAAAAATTGAAAAAGTTCCAGAAACGTGCTGGTTAGACGTAAAATGAGCTGAAAAATCGATTCCCGTGTGCGCAATTTGCATATCTGGCACTGTTGCAGAGATATAAGCAAAAAACAGACTTTTTGAACAGAAAAAGTGGTGTATCTCTGCAACGGTGCCAGATATGCAAATTCCGCCAACGGGAATCGACTTTTTAGCGCATTTTATACGTCTTAAGCATGTTTTTGGCACTTTTTAAAATTTGTCAAAAAAGCAAAGGCTAATGTATGGAGAAATGGCCAAAAATTGAAAAAGTTCCAGAAACGTGCTGGTTAGACGTAAAATGAGCTGAAAAATCGATTCCCGTGTGCGCAATTTGCATATCTGGCACTGTTGCAGAGATATAAGCAAAAAACAGACTTTTTGAACAGAAAAAGTGGTGTATCTCTGCAACGGTGCCAGATATGCAAATTCCGCCAACGGGAATCGACTTTTTAGCGCATTTTATACGTCTTAAGCATGTTTTTGGCACTTTTTAAAATTTGTCAAAAAAGCAAAGGCTAATGTATGGAGAAATGGCCAAAAATTGAAAAAGTTCCAGAAACGTGCTGGTTAGACGTAAAATGAGCTGAAAAATCGATTCCCGTGTGCGCAATTTGCATATCTGGCACTGTTGCAGAGATATAAGCAAAAAACAGACTTTTTGAACAGAAAAAGTGGTGTATCTCTGCAACGGTGCCAGATATGCAAATTCCGCCAACGGGAATCGACTTTTTAGCGCATTTTATACGTCTTAAGCATGTTTTTGGCACTTTTTAAAATTTGTCAAAAAAGCAAAGGCTAATGTATGGAGAAATGGCCAAAAATTGAAAAAGTTCCAGAAACGTGCTGGTTAGACGTAAAATGAGCTGAAAAATCGATTCCCGTGTGCGCAATTTGCATATCTGGCACTGTTGCAGAGATATAAGCAAAAAACAGACTTTTTGAACAGAAAAAGTGGTGTATCTCTGCAACGGTGCCAGATATGCAAATTCCGCCAACGGGAATCGACTTTTTAGCGCATTTTATACGTCTTAAGCATGTTTTTGACACTTTTTAAAATTTGTCAAAAAAGCAAAGGCTAATGTATGGAGAAATGGCCAAAAATTGAAAAAGTTCCAGAAACGTGCTGGTTAGACGTAAAATGAGCTGAAAAATCGATTCCCGTGTGCGCAATTTGCATATCTGGCACTGTTGCAGAGATATAAGCAAAAAACAGACTTTTTGAACAGAAAAAGTGGTGTATCTCTGCAACGGTGCCAGATATGCAAATTCCGCCAACGGGAATCGACTTTTTAGCGCATTTTATACGTCTTAAGCATGTTTTTGGCACTTTTTAAAATTTGTCAAAAAAGCAAAGGCTAATGTATGGAGAAATGGCCAAAAATTGAAAAAGTTCCAGAAACGTGCTGGTTAGACGTAAAATGAGCTGAAAAATCGATTCCCGTGTGCGCAATTTGCATATCTGGCACTGTTGCAGAGATATAAGCAAAAAACAGACTTTTTGAACAGAAAAAGTGGTGTATCTCTGCAACGGTGCCAGATATGCAAATTCCGCCAACGGGAATCGACTTTTTAGCGCATTTTATACGTCTTAAGCATGTTTTTGGCACTTTTTAAAATTTGTCAAAAAAGCAAAGGCTAATGTATGGAGAAATGGCCAAAAATTGAAAAAGTTCCAGAAACGTGCTGGTTAGACGTAAAATGAGCTGAAAAATCGATTCCCGTGTGCGCAATTTGCATATCTGGCACTGTTGCAGAGATATAAGCAAAAAACAGACTTTTTGAACAGAAAAAGTGGTGTATCTCTGCAACGGTGCCAGATATGCAAATTCCGCCAACGGGAATCGACTTTTTAGCGCATTTTATACGTCTTAAGCATGTTTTTGGCACTTTTTAAAATTTGTCAAAAAAGCAAAGGCTAATGTATGGAGAAATGGCCAAAAATTGAAAAAGTTCCAGAAACGTGCTGGTTAGACGTAAAATGAGCTGAAAAATCGATTCCCGTGTGCGCAATTTGCATATCTGGCACTGTTGCAGAGATATAAGCAAAAAACAGACTTTTTGAACAGAAAAAGTGGTGTATCTCTGCAACGGTGCCAGATATGCAAATTCCGCCAACGGGAATCGACTTTTTAGCGCATTTTATACGTCTTAAGCATGTTTTTGGCACTTTTTAAAATTTGTCAAAAAAGCAAAGGCCGAGACTTGAGTAAAGTTTTCAAGGAACATCACGTCGGTGCTAGAGATTCGATTAATGTAAAAATTCTCAATTTGTCCACGTGGGCGCGAAGAAATGCCAAGATTTCCGTTTCGCTACCTGCGGAGTTGGAAAATTATGTTTGCGAGATGGAAACTTTTTACCACAAACAACACAGCGGACGCAAACTTGTTTGGGATCATCAAATGTCGAATGGGACCATCACGTTTGTAAATGCCGTGGGAAAGTTCGATCTGGACGTGACGACATTCCAAATGGCCGTGTTGTTCGCGTGGAACGAGCGCCCGAACGAGCGCATTTCCTTCGAGAATTTGCAGTTGGCGACCGAGTTGCCCGATTCCAAGCTGAGAAAAACGCTCTGGTCGGTGGTGTCGATGCCAATGGCAAAGCGAAACATTGTAAAGTGTCATCCGGAAGTTAAATCGCCGTTAGAGTTCACGAATGGGACGGAGTGTTGGCTAAACGACGATTTTGCAGTGATTAGGAACGGTAAGGTTCAGAAACGAGGCAAGATCAACCTTATCGGGAGATTGCAGCTGTCGACGGAAAAGCATAACCAAAGGGACAACGAAGCCATTATCAAACTCAGAGAATATCGTTTACAAGAAGCGATTGTTCGTGTTGCGAAAGCCAGAAAGTCCGTCCCAAATTCTCAACTACAGATCGAATTGATTGAGATTTTGAAAAATATGTTTTTGCCGACGAACCGAATGATCAAAGAGCAAGTAGAATGGTTGATCGAAAAGAATTATCTGTGCAGAGACGAGAAGGATTTCAATAACTTAATCTACGTTGCCTAGGAATTCAATTTGCTGTCAATTAAGCTTTTTCAAACGTATAATAAATAAATTTTGCCATTTTTATTTTTCCAATTTTACAAGTGTTTAAATTTCTAAGTTCAACATGGTTGCTGTAGCGCGAAACAATTACTCGATCTCTTCAATCTACCAAATTAGTTGAGTTTAAAATGTGCGTACAAACTTAAAACATTAATTTTTATTTTTATTTTTTCATGGAATAAATAACTTGATTTTAATTTAAATTAACAAAAATAATAAGAGATGGTGGGTAATTGCACACGAAACAGTGTTTTCCGGCGCAATCTATGGGTTCCCATTTGAATTCGGTGTCACTAGTCACACCTATAAAGTTATGAGAAGCATTTCTCTGCGATCTGTACAGAATCTGTTGTGTTTGATAAGACATCCGTGGATTGACGCATAATTTCGAGCAAACCAATGACCTGCAATAAAAAATATTAATTATTAATTATTGCAATCAATTGAAATTTGCTTATTCCGACAACTTTACATCGCTAATTTCACTTGTTTTGACTTGTCTTGTCTTCAAGGACAGATTTATGTTTTATGACGGCTATACTCGAAGGTATATCAAAACTTGAACAATATTCCGTCGCTAAACCTATGGACAATGCATGCTGTGTTGCAGGGAAGTTTTTAAGGAGGAGTTTGTTATTGCGATGCGATTTTATCTTTTTCTTTCTTGATCAATTGAATGCGCGCTGTAATAAATCTCAGAATTGACACGTGGTTAAGTCATTACAAATTTTATATTCTCCCAAACGTTTCCAAAACTATCAAAAACATCAAAAGACTAACAAAAACATCTTACAAAACAACAGAATGCACTAAAAACACCTAAGCAAAATGTGCGCAAAAACTTGATAAAATGTGTGAAAAAACTTGGGAAAATGTTGGCAAAATCACTGCTAGATTTGTAAAATTCTCGGTTATTTATGATCATTTTTGTGTCTTTAAATTGTAATTAATATCTTCGACCTTGTGAATACCCAAATAAATAATTTAACCAAAAAATTTCATATTACATAGAAATATGATTGATATTCAAATTGTTTTTCGTCACATTAGTTAAGAAAAACGTCAAAGCATGCACATGCGTAATAAATATAAATAAAAAATCGTAAAGACAACACAAAAATAAAATCCTGATATCGGACGTTGCAGAGAACACTTTTGGTAAACGTTCACATTTCTAATCAATGGCCAACTTTCGTAATTCCGTATGTATTACGTTTCCAGTATATAACCTGTAGTTTGTAACGTTACAATTATCAATTGTCGTTGCAGCGTCAAATCGTGGACAATTACCAGCAGTTAATTTAATAAGAATGCGTGGACCAACTCCAGTTTCTAATCGTGGACAACGACGAGTTAATTTAATACGAGTACCAACTCCAGCTAGTTTAATACAAGTACCAACTCCAGTTTCTAATCGTGGACAACAACCAGTTAATTTAATACGATTACCAACTCCAGCCAGTTTAATAAGAACACCAACTCCAGTTTTTAATCGTGGATATTTACAACTACCACCAGGTTATGAACTCAGAACGCATGTACCAACTCCAGCTTCTAATCGTGTACAACTACCACCAGGTTATGTACTCAGAATGCATGCACCAACTCCAGTTTCTAAGCCCGAACAACGACGAGTACAACGACCTCTACAAACTCCAGACGAATTAGAGAAGAACTTCCAATTCATTTACCGAATAAGTTTAATGGTTTTGCGACGAGAACCAGTTACTTCTCTCGAATGGAACGATCTATTTCTAACCGTGAATTCCCTTATCTTATGGGACGAAAATCGCAAAGAAACAATTTTCCTCGAGTTACAAAAACAAATTCGATCGACCATCAAGGACGTGCAAACAAAAATACCGATGGAATGCGAACCGGACGTCTTCCTAAAAGCATACACCGACGAATGGAAATCATTTCTTTTCCTTTGCAAACACTACCACTTACCTTTTGCACAATTGCAATCGAAATCACACGACGGTGAACTCAGCTGCAACGTTTTTGGTTTCATGCTACAGACTTGGAAAGAAAGTTTCTTCTCAGACAAGCAAGAACACATCCTTAAAAGCGTCATGAAGTTAATCGAAGCGGAGAGAAACGGCCAGACATGTGATCCGCAGCTAATAATCGGAATCCGCCAGTCCTACGTGTACTTGTGCCCGACTCACGAAGACGTATTAGCCGGTTATCAAGACGTTTATGAGACGGCGTACTTCGAAGAAACTCGGGCGTTTTACGGGACCAATGCGCAAGAGTACCTGAAGGTCAACGGAGCCGCGAATTACATCAAATATGTCGATCTACGACTCAGGGAAGAAGATACGAGGGCGGAGAAATATTTGGAAGCGTGTTCGCGTTACGAATTAACACTAATCTGCGGCGAGGTTTTGGTGTTTCCGTTTAAGGAAGTCATTTTAGCGGAGATTGGGGCGATGATAAAGCGCCATGATGTTGAGAATCTTGTACCGGTGCGTCGGTTGTTGGATTTTATCCCTGAATGCATTCCGCCTTTGCTGGTCGAATTGGAGGAATGCTTCGTCAAAGCTGGTTTGGCGGACATGGTTGCGGCGGCGGCAACGATCGTTCAGGATCCGGAGAAATACGCGAAGCAATTAGTCGATCTCTTCAATCGATCTAGCAGATTAGTCGGGAGAGTTTTTCAAAGTGATCGACGATTTTTTTCGGCGAGAGATAAAGCGTTTAAGAAGATTGTCAACGACACTGCGGTTTTTAAGTTGGAGCTTGCCACGTCCGGTAAAAATCGTGCGGAATCGAAATGTCCCGAGTTGTTGGCCAATTTCTGCGACATGTTGTTGAGGAAGACGAGTTTTAGTAAGAAACTATCCTCGGCGGTGGTCGAAAACCGATTAAAAATAGTGGTGTTATTGCTGAAGTATGTGCAAAGCAGAGATTTGTTCATGGGTTGCTTCAAGTCGCACCTGACGAGTCGTTTGATTTTGGAGACTTCGGCGGACAACGACATGGAGGAGAATATGGTCGGGTGGTTGAGAAATGCGGGAATGCCGGCCGAATACGTGAACAAAATGTCGCGAATGTTTCAAGACGTTGCGCTTAGCCGAGACTTGAGTAAAGTTTTCAAGGAACATCACGTCGGTGCTAGAGATTCGATTAATGTTAAAATTCTCAATTTGTCCACGTGGGCGCGAAGAAACGCCAAGATTCCCGTTTCGCTACCCGCGGAGTTGGAAAATTATGTTTGCGAGATGGAAACTTTTTACCACAAACAACACAGCGGACGCAAACTTGTTTGGGATCATCAAATGTCGAATGGGACCATCACGTTTGTAAATGCCGTGGGAAAGTTCGATCTGGACGTGACGACATTCCAAATGGCCGTGCTGTTCGCGTGGAACGACCGCCCGAACGAACGCATTTCCTTTGAGAATTTACAGTTGGCGACCGAGTTGCCCGATTCCAAACTGAGGAAAACGCTCTGGTCGGTGGTGTCGATGCCAATGGCAAAGCGAAACATTGTAAAGTGTCATCCGGAAGTTAAATCACCGTTAGAGTTCACGAATGAGACTGAGTGTTGGATAAACGACGATTTTGCAGTGATTAGGAACGGTAAAGTTCAGAAACGAGGCAAGATCAACCTTATCGGAAGATTGCAGCTGTCGACGGAGAAGCATAAACAAGGGGACAACGAAGCCATCATCAAACTCAGGGAATATCGTTTACAAGAAGCGATCGTTCGTGTTGCGAAAGCGAGAAAATCCGTCCCAAATTCTCAACTACAGATCGAAGTGATTGGAATTTTGAAAAATATGTTCGTGCCGACGCACCGAATGATCAAATTACAAGTAGAATGGCTGATCGAAAAGAATTACCTGTGCCGAGACGATAAGGATTTGAATAACTTGGTCTACAATGCCTAGGATTTCAATGAATCTTTTTCAAATGTATATAATAAATATATTTTGCAATTTTTATTATTTTTTTTCCAATTGTATGAATTTTTATGGCTTTACAGGTAATTTTCTCATTTTGTTTGCGAGTAAATTTATCGGTTGCTTGGGTGCGTTAACTTCCTGCGATTTCGTCGGTTGCTTGAGTCCACAGAGATCCATCTGCGATTTCATCTTAACGGCGACTTTTTCCCGATCCGAATGATGCTTTAATTTGGCCAACAGCTCCAAACGCTGATTCATTTCGTCCGTTTCATTAACAGGCACAATCTTCTGGTCGGAAGTGAAAAGTGTCCCGACCAATTTGCGCATGCTTCTCATCAGTCGAACGGCGCGCTTCCATCGCATGTCCGAAACACCGGTCATCGTTTGAAAATCCTTAATCATCCTGGTCATTTCGATGTCGTGGTGACGCATGAGCTGCAGCCGCCTCGTCTTCACCGTGCCGGCCACGGCCGTTTTCACCAGCTTGACCACCTCCATGTAATGTCGGTTCAGGTTCTTCAACAGCTGCGACTTATTTTTACTTCGACGTCTCCGACTGCTGCTGCTGCCGTTACTGATCGTGCCGTTCGGATTCGACTTGATCCGTGCAGGTTTATCCAACATCGTCACTTGGTTCGGAGATTGGACGTTGAGGGTGGTCGTGAGAGCTTTAGGCTTGGGAATATGGTGTCTTAAGGCTTTGGGTTTGGGAATGTGGTGTCTTACGGTTTTGGGTTTGGGTTTGGGCTTGGGCGTGTTCGGTTTGGTGGGTTTAGGCTTCCGTTTGGATGGACTGAGTCTTGGTGCGAGGTCTGCTTCAAATTCTAAGGGAAGAAAAGGTTGTAATTGCACGTTTTGTGTTCAAATGGGATTATTTAACTCGACTCCTGGAAATTTGTCAGTTGGAATTTGTTGGCGTGAGTGTGTTTCACGGGAGGACATTTGTTGGCGCGTGGGAGAGATCGTCGGGCGATTTTTGGTTTGTTCGGTGTTTGGTTCGCGAATCTGGGAGCTTTGAGCGGAATGTAGCTGAAGCCTTTTTGCTTCCGCTTCATTGGATTGTGCTTTATCGGGTTGTGCTTTACTGGATTGCGCTTGAATGGTTTCTTTTCCAATTCGAATTCTAGAGGGAGAGGAAGAAGAAATGAACGGAATACTGGGCGGTGTTGAAATAGAATTACTTGATTTTTTAAATTTGGAAAACCGTCTGTCTGGAGACTTCATTTTGCTGATTTTAACCGTCAAAAAACAAAGAAATTGTGGCGAAACAGTGTGATGTGCTGCGTTTATTGTTGATGTTAAACAAAATGTCCGTCGTGTACGTTCAATCACGTGAGATTTTAAATATAATAGCACTAAAAATTGGTCCTAAATTTATTTCAAAATATAATTTTGGACGAAAATGATCTTTTTTATTATTATTTTATTTTTTTTTAGACAATAATTACAGTTACAGTCGAGTGCGCTTTTGGTTTCTCAGTTTACGTTATGATTATCTCACATCAAAGGCAAAAAAGTATTAAAAAATATATATATATTACTATTATTTTTATTTTTTCTACCATTTCCTAGCTTGCAATGCATGGCTTAACAAATTGATCAACACAACATGTCGACTTTGCTCTATTTATTCCACAAGTCACTAGTCGTGCGCATCAAATCAAATCACACTTTTCCTTAAATCTCTTCTTTATTTACGTATTTACTTACACTCAAATAATTATCCAAACTATACAAACAAAAGAATTATAAACAAAAATCGAAATCCACTAATGATGTCCTTTTCCGTGCCCGCCGTGATGTCCATGTCCACCTTCATGTTGCCCATGCTCATCATGGTACGCCCCATCATGATGATGACCTCCATGATGCTTGTGCCCCTTGTGGTGATGTCCCTTCTTGCCGTGACTTCCCTCAGACTTGTGATGATCGCCATCGTGATGAGTCTTATGAGCGTGGTGACTATCGTGGTATTTTCCGTTACGGAAATCGTCCCAATATTTATCGGAATGCTCGTATTCCTCCTTGTGATGGACCTTCTTGTTCCCGTCCTTCTTGTGCCCGTAATCGTGATGACCCCTGTTGCCATGGTGTTGACCTTTGTGGCCCTTGTGTCCGTGGTCCTCGTGTCCACCTTTCTTCCAGTGGTCTTCGTGTTCGCCGTGGTGACCCTCGTGATGCCCGTGGTCTCCGTGACTTCCCTTTTTGTAATGGTGGCCCTTTTTGCCGTGGTGGTGCTCGCTGTGTTTGTGGTGTTTGTGACCCCCGTGACCTCCGTGACCCCCGTGACCCCCGTGACCCCCGTGTCCGTGTCCGTGTCCGTGGTGGGTGGCTGCAACGTGGAGGTCACTGGAGCCGTATTCCATGAGTGATGTGACGTCGTCGTCGCCTTTTTCGGGCCCGTGAGTCGTCACGCAGATGATCATTGACAGAGCAACGACCACAGTCGCCAAAAGAAACTAGAAAAAGTGTGCAAAGTTGTTATTTGGTGCAGAGTTTGAGGAAGTAATGGTTTTTCACACGTTTTTATGATTTTTTGGGGGTAAAAAAAAAGGAATGAAAAGTATAGAATTTATATTTTTTTTTGGAGAAATTAAAATGTTAGAAATCAAAGATTGGAATTTTTGAGTTTTGGTGGATTTTGGTTTGTTTTTTCTTACCTCCTGCATGTTGTGTGGTTTGTGTTGTGTGATGGATTGGTTGATTTGGTTGTAGTTGGAAGGAAGCTTATTGATATGTGTTTGTAAGTGCCCAAAGAGTGACTTTTATATGATCATTTGCGGCGCGTCGCATGAATTATCGCTCGTTCCGATTATCAGTCGAGCAAAACCATGCTTGTCTCCTCCATCGTGGATTTTTAATTAGTTTTTTCCTCCAGTCGCTTTTCACTTCCTATCTCTCAAGTGAGTCGTGACTAAATGTTTCCGACATTTTTTTGTTTTTGATTTTTTGTAGGTTTGTTTGTTTATTGGTGGAAATACACGGAAGCTTGTAATTTTCTGTCATTGAATTTAAATTAATGGCAATGGTGATTAGAAATATGAGTAAAAACAACAAGGAAAAATATAATTTTAATCATTTTAATCGTTTTATAATGGGTGTAAATTGTTTGTGTACACGTGTGGTATGTAGTTCATGAAAAATGGTTATTTTGTGTTCCTGCCACTTGTATTTTTCATGAACTACATACCGTAGATGTGTACAAACAATTTACACCCATTATAACGTTTAAAATGGTGTTTTTTTTTGTTGTTTTTATTTGTAATAAATGAATGTACATTTATTTATTTTATACATAATGTATTACGAATTTTGTGACCCTTTTGTTGTATATTTATTTAATAAAAGTAAGTCCGGTTTTGGAAAACAATTTTTCAGACTTTGTTCAGACATTAAAGTTATTTTATTCTGGACAATGGTCATGTAGAGTATGTAAAAACTATTTTATTAATTCAAATAAAATTATTTTTGCAGAAGAATAAATTTTTATTAATAATCATGTTATGAGTCATTATAGTTTTTATATTTTAAGTTTTTTTATTGCATTTTATAAATGTTTACACGATTTATTTTTTCAATATTTTTTATTAGATTTATTTTAAATATTAATTAATTAATTAATTTATTTATTTTAAATAAATATGTGGAGTTTTATGTTGTGGCTAACTTCAGTCTTGAATAATTATTAGCAAAATATGCTCTTAAACCAATAATAAAACTTTTTTTCTGTCATTTAAACAATTTTATTCATTACTATTATAAAGAAATCAGTAGGGAAACAAAACATTTAAACTGAAATTTTTTTTTTAATTTATCATTTCAATTTGTTACATCAATCATTTTTCAACAGCAACAAATCAAACAACAAAACATTTTATATTCATTTTGATAAATTCAACAAACAACCAACAAAAATATCTACAACTACAAAAAAAAACCCATAAAAATACATCCTGTATCAAAATAAAAGCATCATAATCGATTTTTATTAAATAAAACAAAAAATAATAATAAAAACTGTATCAAAAGTTCAAAAAATCAAAATCCCTATCAAAAGGCATATAAATATACTTCATCCTACTCTCAGAATTCTTTTTACCCCCCGAATACCCATAATAAGGCTCATCATGGTAATAATGGACTGGCGCATCATGGCTTCCGTACCCCATCCTACTCGAATGCTGCTTCATCGGCGCGTACTTGCCGTTATTATAGAAAACCTCGCGATGTTTCGTCGGTTCCTCGTACTCGACCCCGCACTCCTCCGAATACGCATTCGACGCATCTTTACAGTTCATGCACTTCATTTTCGGACCGCCGCTCGGCGACTCCTTGTACGTAACTTTGCAATTCTTCGTATCAAAAGCCGGCATATCGAACGGAGGCTTATAGGCGCCACTGTAGCCACCTCCGCGCTGCGCCGGATGACGTCCTTCCGATCGCGTTTTCGTCGATTCGCCTTGCGAATCCATTCCTCTCCAGCTCGGCTTCCTTCTGCTCGACTTCTTAACGTTATCATCACCGTCGTCGGACGAAAAACTCGTTTCCTCGTTATATTCGATCGTTTTTTGCCTTTTGCGCGGTTTCAGCTTATCCACGTTTATCGGCTCCACGTCCGGCAAAACTTTTCGAACTTCGTCAAAACCGGGCAACGCCTCGTGTCGGTACGACTTCCTACTCTCCTTCGTGGAACCCTCTTCCTCCGAACTCCCATCGTCGCCCTCGCTGTCGTAATTCGCACCATACGGCGTTTTGTGATAGATGTTAGCGGCTGCATCGTGCCCTTCGTAGTATTTCGGGTCGTATTCGGTGTCTAAGTACTCTTTCGGTACGAAATTGGTCGGATTCGGGGAGTAGAAGTCGTACTTTTCGCCTTTTTCTTCATCTTTCGTCTCCTCGCCCGAATTTTCGTACTCTTTGCTGGTGTCGTCGTCCCGTTTCGAATTTACCGTGGACGATGCGGTCGTTTCGAACACGGGGACGTAACGCTCGGTGCCCTTTTCGAGCTGAGGTTCCGTGGAGGATTTTATGGCGACACTTTGGCGACTTTCTTGGGCCAATTGTGTCGTAATCTCGACGTTTCCCGTCAATTTTTTGTCCGTGTAAACGCAGCTTTCCTTGTAACCCTTGAAATTGCAGACGGTGCACGCCATCGTCAACTTATCTTTGCTCCACGACGGGTGATTGGCCGGCGTTTTCACGCTCTTGTAGACGATTCTGCAACTCGGTTTTCTCGTTTTGTCTTTCGACGGTTTCGAAGACGTCGTTGTCGGTGTTGTGGTTTCGATTTGAGCCAATTGGCTCTCGATGGTCGTTTGGTCGGACGTCGGAACACTCGTTTGGGTTTCGCACGCGACGAGATCGAGGGAAATTATGAGAAAAACAAACTGAAAGTTAGAAAACAAAATTTAGAAATTTAAATTAAATTTTAAATTTTTTTTTTTGGGTTTTGTCTTACGATTGGAAACTTCATTTTTGCGGAGTAAAAACTTGTGTTAGTTTGCCCCGTTTTCGCGCTCGTTCTACGCTTGGTCGCTTCTCTGCGCGTCTCTTTGTACACCTAGTGATGCATTGGCGTTCCAGTCACCTGGTCTCTATTCCTATATCGAGTCGTATGGCTCACCGATTTCGCCAAGTGGAACCAGCGATCGAAAGGCACGTGGCAAAGAAACATCTTTAGTAGAAAAACGAGCGATCCCCAAATGAAATCGATTCGATATGCTCGCTCGGCCAAATCGAATGGAAATAGGTTAATGTTCGCGATAAAACATTAATTCAAAAGTGAAAAGTTAATCACTTTTTGACATGTGTGAAATTGAGATTTTATTTTAAGTCGTTTTATATGTGAAATATAAATTAATAAAAGTTCGGTTTTCACCGACTGCGCAAATTGAAGATAGTTTGAACAACACGCGATTATAATTACAAGAAAAACGACTGTTATTATCACGGATTGTAATTTTTTTTAGTTGTTTTAATGACAGAAAATGCGAAAAGCGCTTTCACTGAAGTGAATCTGGATTTGTAGTTCAATATCCAAGTCAGAGACATTACAACGACGCCCCATAATGAACTGTTAATTACGACATTGTAATCAGCATTAAAAAATAAAATAAATTAAAAAATAATAAAAAAATAATACAAAAAAAACGTAAAATAAATCAATTTAAGAATAAACCAATGTGTAAATTGTAAATTTTGGTGTAAATGTTAATGCTAAACACGTGGCGAAGCTAATTCGAGTGAATCCGAAATTGAAATGATTTTTCTTCGTTGCCGAAATCGAAAATGATCTACTCTAAATTCTCTGCCACGACCTGGATTTTCCGGAGCTTGAACCGATGTGTCACACGAGGTGTAGTGCCTAGACCGGAAGTACTCAAGATTATTAGAAAAGTGGCACTTGGTTTATGGTATATAAAGGAATCGTGGAGCATGGAATATCATTCTGAAAAGTTTGGTTCTACAAGTAAAACAAGTATTTTGAGTTTAGCTGAGAGTGAGTTGTGCAGTGCTTTTGTTTATAATTAAATTTGTTATTTTTGCAGATGACGCCTTCCGTTTTCTTGTGGCTCTTGTTGTTGGGAGCTGTAGCAGTGACAGTGGGGCTTAAAGGAGATGAAGACGATCAAGCCTTAGCCGCTGCCGAGGGAGATTTGGTCGCTGCAGCCGGCCATCACGATGATCATCACTGGCATAAACATCACGACGATTGGCATGGCGGAAAAGGACATCATCACAAACACGGTGGGTAGTGCGATCACTAAGTCGCCGATCTCAAAATGGCAGATTTCTATGCGATTTTAGAATAACATATTTTTATGCGGACTTAAAATGGCAGAATTTTATGCGATCTCAAAATGACAAATTTTTATGCAATTTTAAAACAGCAAATTTTTGCGATTCCAATATGCTAGGTTTGTAAGTGATCTCAAAATGGCAGATTTTGATGTGATCTCAAAATGGCATATTTTTATGCGATCTCAAAATGGCAGATTTTTATGCGATCTTAAAATGGCAGATTTTTATGCGATCTTAAAATGGCAGATTTTTATGCGATCTCAAAATGGCAGATTTTTATGCAATCTCAAAATGGCAGATTTTTATGCAATCCCAAAATAACAGATTTTTATGCGATCACAAAATAGCAGATTTTTATCCGATCTCAAAATGGCAGATTTCTTCATTTTCCAATCTCAAGTTTTTCATCTAAAATCGTTTTTTCGCGATCTCATCACGATCAATCTTTAGCGCTCTCACGATCACGATAAAGTTTAATTCTGATTCAAAGGCGATCACGGCGATCACGGTAGTCACCACGAAGACCACGGCGGTCACGGCGAACACTGGAAGAAATGGGGCGGCGGTGAACACGGCGACCACGGAAAACACCACGACAAACACGGCCACCACGGCCACCACGACAAAGGACACAAAAAGGACAGCTGGAAGAAATGGTACGCCAAAAAGGAAGAAGGTGGTCAAGACAAACACTGGGATCACGCCGGACACGGCGGACATCACGACAGCCACCACGAGAAGGGCGGACACCACCACGGACACCACGGAAACCACGACGACAGCCACGGACACAAAGGTGGACACCACAAGAGCCATCACGGACACGGAGGTCACCACCACAAGGGCGGATGGGACCACGGAGAGGGTCACCACGGACACAGCCACGGTGGCCACGGCGGCGGCGGTCACGGTGGTGGTCACGGTGGTGGTCACGGTCACGGACACGGACACGGACATGGACATTATTAAAAGACGGGAAATTGGGGAATTTTTAATTTATTTGTATTTATTTTCATTTTGATTGTAGAGAATTGTAAATGCAGATTATTTTAGATGTGAAATAAATAGATTTAATGAATTCCTTGCGAGTTATTTTCTCAAAGTTTAATGTTAAAAAGAGAAAACGGTTTTGGTTCGATGACTGCGGGTTGAAGTCTCGAAAGGGATAATGAACTTGACATGCGCAAAAAAGAGAGCACATTTCACATCACAGCGGACTGATGGCGCTATCCGAGCGTGGAATTCCTGCATCTGTGCTGCACATTTTTTTAAAAGTGTTGGAATTATTGGAAAAAAATGTAAAATCGATTTTTAAAAAACTAAAAATTAATTTTTTTGAATTATTGGAAAAAAATGTAAAATCGATTTTTAAAAAACTAAAAATTAATTTTTTTAAATTATTGGAAAAAAATGTAAAATCGATTTTTAAAATGTGATTTTTTGTATTGGTTTTGAGTTTGGTTTATTTATTACTTCATTCGAACACATTAAAACGTGATTCATTCTCATACGGATCAAAAATGTATTTTAAAATATATTGCTTTCGAAAATACCGTATATAGCATTTCATTTGTTTTCTACATTTACCCAAAGTATAGAAATGAGAAGGAGGACTTCATTTGTGCCTAAAACATGGCAGACACTAAAACAAAGCTGCTAACAGAAGTGAAAACCTTTTATTGTTCAATAACCCGGCCAACAGTTGCTAGGGAATAATTTGGAAGCTGCATGATGCCGCATACATTGCTCTATGCATTGCAAACAATAATTTCTCATTGTGCTTAAAGCTGCACAATTCCTTGTGGTGCAAATACACCATAATTTGCACACAAAAATAAATTGCGATATGCAAATTGCAATATAATTTTTTAACCAAAGCTCCGTCTGTTGTGTGGCTTTCCTGCATGCATTTTAATTACGGAAACAAAAACACGTTTTTATTGATTTATATTTGAATTAAGGAAGTGTTTCATTAGTTGTTTTTATTATATTTTTTATTCTTAGTTTAAATTGATTTAAAAAGAGTGAGACAGCAGAAAAACAATTTTTTCTCTTTCTCCTCCGTGCTCGGCTAAAAGTGACAATATGATGACCCTTTCATTCAACTTTCCTTCGATTAAAGTTGATTGTACTTGAGGACAACACACTTGTCACTCTTCAAGTTTCTTTAAAAAAAATAAAAATAATAAAAAAAAAAATTAAAAAATCACGTTTTCTTTCATTGCAAAATGGAAAATACATGTCCGAATGCAACACTTGACTGATTCCAACCAAAAAAAAAATATCTGGGCCAATTCGAAAGTATAAAAGCACTAACCATTCGCCATCAAACTCATAAACCCAACCACAACCAACAATACAGGATTAGAAGACAACCAACAAGCAAAATGAACTTGGTAAGAAAACTACAAACATTTAACTGACAAACAAACCACTTTTAACTCCATTTTTCTTCATTACAGAGTTTACTACTAATATCCACCCTCAGCATTATATTTATTCACATCTCGAGGTCCACCACCGAGCCACAGAGCCACGTGATAGTGAAAAAACACAAAATACACCACACCGACGATTTGATGCCCTCCGCTTCCGGCCACCATTACGATCATCACGGCGGCAGTCGCGGCCACCACTCGAAGCACGGGAGTCACGGCGATCACGGAAAAATGTCGAAACATTACGGCGATCACGACGATTACTGGAAGAAACACGGTATGGATTACTACAGTCACAAAGGGCATAAACAACGCCATCATGGCGACAAAGGGCATCATGATAAGGGCCACAAGAAGGATGGGTATAGGAAGGTTCATCACAAGGAAGAGTACGAGCATTACGATAAATATTGGGACGATCATCAGTCGAAGAAGTACCACGATGATGACGATAAGGATTCGAAGTACGAGCACGGACATCACGATAAACATACGGGACATAAAGGGAAGAAAGGGGCGTATCATAAACATCATGATCATCATGGAAAGCATCATAGTGATGGAAGTTATCATAAAGGCCATAGTCATCATGGAAAAGATCATCATGGGGGACATCATGGGTATTAAAATTGGAGGATTTTGTAAATTTCTGTATAGTAGGTAATTGTTTTAATTTTTTTGTACCGAAAGTTATGCATAAAATGTTATATGTTTTTGTATATAATTATATATAATTTTTGTAAAATACGATGTGGATGAATTAATAAAATGTTTAGAAATTCAATATTTTTGTTATTTATTTTCTGTTTTGAATACTCCAAAGGTTTTTGGCGTGCAAATGTAAGTGATTCGTATATTTTTCTTTGTTTTTTACCTTTTTATTGCAGTTTTATTTTATTTTGTTTGGTTTCAATCTGAGTTTTAAATGCTTGCTTCTCTGTGTGGTTTAAGAGGGTTTGTAACCCCTAGATCGCGGCAACTTTGAAATATAGATGACGCCACTGTTTTCCCAGTTTAATGTGTGTGGATCTGTGGAATGACCTGTTCTACAACGCCACGGAGCCCAAATTTTAATTTTTTGTGTGCAAGCCAGGAAAAAAGCAATTTTTGGGTGTCTCCAAAAAAATTTTTTTTGAACATATTTTGCCAAGTTTTTTTGCACACATTATGCCAAGTATTTGCACACATTTTACCACGTTTTTGCACATATTTTACCACGTTTATGCACATATTTTACCACGTTTATGCACGCATTTTCCACGTTTTTTTCAAACCCTTTGCCACGCTTTTGCACACATTTTGCCACGTTTTATTTGCACACGACTTTTTCTCTTCAAAAACTCAGTTTAGGTAGAAAAAAAAGACTTATAAAAATAAACATCTTACCTTCTATCTTTTTCCTTAACGTGGGAAACACGCCAGAGTCCTTTTTTGCTCGCATCCCAAAAACGTGTGCAAAAACGCAATAAAATGTGTAAAAACGTGGTAAAATGTCTGCAAAAACTTGGCAAAATGTGCACAAAACATGGCAAAATGTGTGCAAAAACGCATGCAAAACTTGGCAAAATGTGCACAAAAACATGGCAAAATGTGTGCAAAAACGTGGTGAAATGTGTTCAAAAACTTGGCAAAATGTGTGCAAAAACGTGGTAAAATGTGTGCAAATACTTGGCAAAATGTGTACAAAAACTTGGCAAAATGTGTGCAAAAACTTGGCAAAATGTGCGCAAAAACTTGGCAAAATGTGCGCAAAAACTTGGCAAAATGTGCGCAAAAACATGGCAAAATATGTGCAAAAACTTGGCATATTGTGTGCAAAAACGTTCCCTAAAACTGCATTCTTTTTCACTTTACCATTTATTTATTTATGCAAATTCATATCATTCTAATTTATCTTTATAATTCACATTCCCCAATCTGTTTTCATCACGAAAACATTCATTGCAAAACCACACCAACAAATCACAACCAAAACATCCCAAATCAAAATCGCTGAATAATCACAGACGAACCCGACTCAGCCGTTGATTCCGACTCACACGTAACATTTGTCATTTCGCTCGACGCAGAATAAGCCAACGAGTTGACCAAATCCCAATCATCTTCCGACATCCCCATATTCCCCGAAGACGAAGTCATCTCGCTACTTTCTTCATCATTTTGCAACTCAATCCCATCCGGAACAAAACTACCCGTGCATCCACTGGAACTATCAGAACGACGATTCCTCATATTCCGTCTAACCGCTTCACCGACCGAAATAACTTCCAAAGGAACAACAAAATCATTGCAAATCATCCGCCACTCCGCGTCATCGACATCATCCACATCATCATCCGAACCTCTACACTTGTAAAATGTGCATTCAATATTATGTCCTGACTTTGATAATTCATTATCATTGGTTTTAGGTAAATTCGGCGCGTTTTCACATATTTCGTCATCCAGGGTTGATGGGGCATTGCAGCCTTTCGATTTATTGTGTAAATTAACGCTGGACACTACACATTCTGATTCAAACTTCAATAAAGACGTTTTGCTTTCAGTTTTGGGTTTATTAATTTTTTTAGTGCGTTTATCACGCGAAAAATTCGCTTTTTGCTTTCCGAAATCAATTTTCTCCAAACACGAATTTGTTTCGTCATTTTTCTCAGTTTTTTTGGGCTTCTTTTCACTTTTACATCCACATTTTTCTTCGTACATTATAGACGCGGTGTCCACGCATCGAGGATCAACCCGAACCTTAATTTGACCAATATTGCTTTCTGTTCTATTTTCCACGTCATCGATAATTTTATTTAACGATCCAGCCAATGGACACGGCATTTCATCATCCCTACTTACTTTCATCTGAGCAGAACTAATTTTCCCAATTTTTTCATCCTTTTTCGTATTTTCACTCCGTTTTTCAACTCGCAATTGACTCGCGACTGCACCCAAACAACGTCTATCCCCATTAGATTGAAATAAATTCGAAACGGACTTATCTCGAGTCACACAACTCCGTAACGAGTTCATTTGTCTCCTGACCACGTCCTCTGACGGCGGTGGTGGAGTCTTCGGTCGCAACCTCATCAATAAACCCGGAGTAGATGAACACTGACGGGTCACAGGAACCCCCAAACGCAACTCCAAATGCCGCTTCTCTCCACTGAACGTCAAATTTGGCTTCACTGCATTGCACGATACATTTGGCTTCACTGCACTACACGGCAATTCTTCCACTGCACTGCACGAGAAATTACTCGCATTTGTGTACATTTCGGGCGAAATCGACGTGCATTTATCGCACCACAAACCTCCACTTTCCTTCCCATAGTCCGGACTAACAATCCGCCATCTGGCGTAATAGTAACCGACACTTTTAGCACGCATCAACGCGTCAAGAAATTTTGAACATTTACACTTCCTCGTGTCATTAGTCATTAATTTCTTTGGTGATCTCCTCTTGCACGAAATCAGATACACCGATGCATTCAAACTCTTGTGTAAATTATAAAAATATTTCATAACATTGTTGACACTCGGCTTGCCCTGCATTATGGGAATCCGATCGCGTTTAACGGCCGGTGGCTCCTCGTTCGTATTTAAACACCGACGTTGCTCTTGACGTCTATTCAACCACCTCAGCGCCTCAATGCGTCGTTTCGAGCCAAGCTGACACGTATTTACCGCGTCAAACTTCACCTCTCTTCGCCCCACGGACCGACTTCGGAATTGTTTTTCCAAACGACGCGATCTAAAGCAAATTTGATCGTTGTTTCTAGGCCTAAGTGAACGATTTGAACGTTTATTACTTGACGGTGAACGAGTAATGTCTCTGCAATTCTGCACTGATGGAGATATGACATTAAGTTTGAACGAAGGTGATAAACTTCTCGTGTGGTCGCTTTCGGACGTCGCGATTTGGTAATTCCAGTAATAATGTTTAAAATTCGTCGCCCGTTTGTCTCTTATGAGTCCTAAAAGCCATTTCCAGCAGTTAAATCTTCTTCCAGTCTTTTCGTCTTCGCACGGGCCGACTACCGAATTATTTTGGTCATTTCTCACAATTTTTGGGCTTGACCACTCCGATGTCATCTCTTCATCCTCGGATTCCTCGCTCGAATGTGTCCGGTTACATATTTTCTCAATTTCGCTGCCCCTGTGCAAATCCATGAATATTTTTATGAAATTATTGAAAATTATTGAAATGCATCAATGCGGAGCTGTGCAGTCGCGTGCAACGAGTCATTGCCATTGTTAAAGCCAAAATGACGAGTTGACGCCATCGCGATTCGTGGTGTCCCGCAATGCCGAGTGAAGTGGACTCTCCTCTCGTACCTCCGTCAAGTCCAGCCCCGTCAAGGTAGAATTAGTTGGAATTTTTTCGATTTTTGCAATTGATTATTTGTCGTTGGTTTTGAAGGGACGAAGCGAGTCGGATATTGCAAGTTGCCATGCTAAGGTACATGTTGAGGAAAGCCTTGAAGGAAAAGCAACAACTCGAGTCGCTCAATGTGCAGCACAGGTGAACTAAACGTATATTTTTTGTTAGATTAGAATGAAGAAAGGTGTGAGTGTGTGATGGATTTTGTTGTTTTGTTGTTGTGTGGCATCAGGCGCAAGTCGGCATTGCGGACGGTGGTAGTGGCATTACTGCGTAGCGCCATACGGAACTTACAGCAGGAAAAAGTGGCGCTGCCGACGAGTGACATGACCGTGCAACGTGAACGGGCCGCTCGACGAGTACTCATCGCTCTGCTCAGATACCAACTAGCTCGTGCGAAATCGAGAAATGATCTGCTTCGCTCTATTCCAGAGAATTTGAGAGACCAAGTAGAAATTCGAGAGCAATTTTAGAACATTTTACATTTTACTTTTTTCACTTTATTTTTACATTTTTTACATTTTTCACATTTATTAATTTTTTTGCAATTTTCACATTTTTCAACAATTTTTTTTTACTTTTTTCACATTTTCACTGTGATTTTACTGTTTTTTTGTTGTCTTTTTTCACATTTTTTTCACATTTTTTTCATATTTTTGACATTTTTGACATTTTTTCTCAATTTTTTCCACTTTTTTTGACATTTTTCAAATTTTTTCTCAATTTTTTTCCACTTTTTTTTACATTTTTCACATTTTTTCCTATTTTTTCATCACTTTTTTCATTTTTTTCCACTTTTTTTCACTTCTCGTTTAAAAGGATCGATGGAAAGTTCTTTTGGAGCGCGAAGAAGCACGAAGAGAGACATTACTCGTCGACAAACTGAACGTCATGAACGAGATGAGGACGCTGCAGGACGAAAGAAAAGCTCTGGAGAGAATGTTAGAAGAAGAAAGAAAGAAATTACTCAAAGCCAAAGAAATGCAGAACAGACTAAAATCCGATGTCAGCAAAACAAGTAAAATTACTACTTAAAACGTTGACACATTGAATCGTTGCAGCTGGAGAGTTTAGTCGCGGATAAAATGGAACTCCACGGCAAGCTGGAGACGAGTCGGACTCGAGTGACGGACCTTGAGTCGGAAGTGGCGGCGCTACAAGCACGAATACTCGGAATCCACTCGGACATGGAAAAGTCCAAGCAGGCGGTCAAGTGCGAGGCCGGAACGAGCTCGCCGTTGTGTTTGCGGACTAACAGAACCGCCGAACTGAGATGTCGTCTCAAAGAGCTGGAGGAGACGCTCGAGTCGATCCAACGCGAGAACGAACAACTGAAACAAGAGCGCGAGTTGAGGGAGAGCGAAGACGAGGACGAGAGCGGTCAAGTTGCACTGATTCATCGAACCGCATCCACGTCGATTATCGAGAACTCGCTGGTCATGACGATGCAAACGGTTTTTTCTGTTTGGTACTATTTGTTTCCGTTTCCACGCATCTTCTAAGTCGCTCGATCAAAGCCAAAAAAATTGTACAAATAAAAATGCATAAATATATATATTTTTTTATTATGTGACGAAAAGGTTACAAATTGTTGCGGGTAGTATTGTTTAATTAACGTTTCTGGTGCAGTTTTTTCCGCTCTTTCGTTTGGCGTTTAGTTTTTGACGATCCGAGCTTCCGTTCGCGAAATATTTGCAATTTTAATCGATTTTTGGCCTGAGTTTTGGGTTTTGGGGAAATTTTCTATGTGGAATAGCGATCGGTCGCACTTTGCAAGCGTCGCAACTTGTCTTTTTTACTTTAATGTTGTTGGTCAGTCGTTCCAAGACGATTTCTCCAGTGAGTTTATCGATAATCAAAATGCATTCTCCAGTTGTTGGTACTTGGTAGCCATTAAAGACGGTCTGTCGAGGTTCTTGTTGGTGAGGAACGGTGATGGTTACTTTGTCGGACGACTCGATGTCCACTGTGGCTACCTTGGTTGCTTTTATAGAAGCGGGTTTAAAGTCGTAGCGTAGTGTGTGAAATATTTTTTTTTTCCGATTGAAAAAACTATCGCCGAGTGTTAATTGTTTCACGTCAGAACCAATTCTTAATTCGTCAGCCATAGAGTTTGTAGTTTGATGGTTTGATGTGGTGGAATGTCGTTTGCTTTACACTACGATTTATTTTATAGTAAATTGAAGATCGTCAACGAGACGTATTGAAATAACCGTGATGACATGTTACACAACGATATGAAAACGTTACTCGATGAGAGACAATCTAAATTGGATATTCGGGAACCAAAATAATGATTTGGGCATTAATTTTGTGTAAAAAATAATAATTTGGGCATTAATTTTGAGTAACAGGCATTAATTTTGTGTAAAAAAAATAATTTGGGTATTAATTTTGTGTAATAGGCATTAATTTTGTGTAAAAAAAATTAATTTGGGTATTAATTTTGTGTAATAGGCATTAATTTTGTGTAAAAAAAATTAATTTGGGTATTAATTTTGTGTAAAAAAATAATTTGGGCATTAATTTTGCGTAAAAAAATAATAATTTCTTTTATTCCAACCATCGATGACTCAAACAATCGTTCGCTGAACAACGTTCTCTCGGATCAACAGCCAACATGGGCCCCAAAAACCTCGCAAATCTCCCCGCCTCTCTTTCCCCCCACCTATACTTCCTAGTCAACAACTTAACCAAACTACCCGACTTCAATTTCCGAAACTGACGAATCTTGCCTTCCGCAGTGAAAAACTCCGCACACCTCGCGCCCGACAACGCAACATCCTTCGGCACATTCCCCAACAAATCCGTTATCTTCGCTAAATGATCCCAATCCCGACTATACCGCTCACCAGCTCGTGGATCAAACAGATAATTCCCCGTTGCCAACTCAAACGCCATGCAAGCCGTACTCCAAACATCCGCATTTTCGTCGTACCCAGCTTCCAAAATAACTTCCGGAGAACGATATTCGCACGTCTGAATACGTCTAGCGAAGTGGTGTTCTATCCAGCACGCATTCCCAAAATCCGTGACAGTGGCCGACAGCTCCCGCGTCCGTTTTTCGCTCGATTCGTCGACTGTAAAGTTCACGCACACATTTTCGGGTTTAATATCCGTGTGAATGATCCCACAAGTCGTGTGAAAGTAGTCCAAGGCTTGCAATACGTGTTTGATGATGATTTTAACGTCGGATAATGGAATTCCCTCATAATTTGATCGCTGGATCAATTCTAGTAAACTGTCGCCCAAAAGTTCGAACACCATGCACGTGTGAGTGCCGTTGACGCCGGAAATGGTGAAATTGTCCAGTAATTGGACGAATTTGGTCCCGTAAAAGCCGTCGATGTCGCAGTATTGTACGTGTTTTAGCATAGTAATCTCGTTTTCTGTCTCTTCTTTGGTTATACAACTTTTGAGGATTTTTACTGCGACGGAAGTATCTTGGTCCTGTAAATCCCGACACAGCCACACGGTCGAGAAATGGCCGGATCCGAGCTTGCGAATCGCGGTGTATCTGTTGTTGAATGTGTCGTCGATTGATACTGGGTGGTCATCACCTTCACCATCCTTTGTTGGATTGTCTTCAGTACCGGGAGATGATTTAGAAGATTTTTTTGCAATTGCCATTGCCATTGCCAGAGTTTTGGAATGATTTGCTAGAGGTTGCTGAGATCTATAAGAAGAATAAGTCACGCGCACCACATATATACATGCTCCGCAGTCGAGAACACGTTTTGTTGACGTTTTATTCCAACTTCCGGTTACAATTACGTACCACTTCCGTTGCCTTCTGTGTTTTTCTTGCAATAAAGTGTTTTTTTCTTGCAATAAAGTGTTTTTTCTTGAAATAAAGTGTTTTTTCTTGCAATATACCGTGTTTTTCTTGCAATAAAGTGTTTTTTCTTGCAATAAAGTGTTTTTTCTTGCAACAAAGTGTTTTTTCTTGCAATAAAGTGTTTTTTCTTGCAATAAACATTGTTTTTCTTGCAATAAAGTGTTTTTTATTGCAATAAAGTGTTTTTATTGCAATAAAGTGTTTTTATTGCAATAAAGTGTTTTTTCTTGCAATATACCGTGTTTTTCTTGCAATAAAGTGTTTTTTTCTTGTTTTTTCTTGCAATAAAGTGTTTTTTATTGCAATAAAGTGTTTTTTATTGCAATAAAGTGTTTTTTCTTGCAATATACCGTGTTTTTCTTGCAATAAAGTGTTTTTTTCTTGTTTTTTCTTGCAATAAAGTGTTTTTTTCTTGTTTTTTCTTGCAATAAAGTGTTTTTTCTTGCAATATACCGTGTTTTTCTTGCAATAAAGTGTTTTTTCTTGCAATAAAGTGTTTTTCTTTTGCAATAAAGTGATTTTTCTTGCAATAAACTATGTTTTTCTTGCAATAAACATTGTTTTTCTTGCAATAAACATTGTTTTTCTTGCAATAAACATTGTTTTTCTTGCAATAAACATTGTTTTTCTTGCAACAAAGTGTTTTTCGTGCAACAAAGTGTTTTTCGTGCAACAAAGTGTGTTTTTCTTGTTTGATTGGATGGTTTCATGCTTTATTTAGTCATGAATATCATAATAATCGTTACTTTAAAAAAATAAAAAAAACTGGCTTTATTGTGATCAACACAGAATTTCTTAAAAATCTCAAATCGATAAAATCAGGTTCTGAACTGTTACACTCTCGGTTGTATCAATTCGCGTCAAAAGCAATCTCTATCCAAGAGACGACACTGCTCCGCACGGTTGTTGCTGATAAGAAATATTAAAACCTCGAGACACCGTAGCCCCATCAGTACGAAATCGTATGAGAAACTGACCAGGTGTCGAATCTACCAAATTAAATTAATACATCACCAATTAATAATTACCACACACACAATTTCAACCGCATACCTATGACTGGTTTATTTAATGGCTGATTGGGCATATTTATATCCCCATTTAAACGATCTCCGCACAACGGCGTTCCATTCAAATTGATATAATCATTCGGACAGTCACGAATACCCGCACCTGACACGTCCGGAGGCAAAAGCGGCATACCAGATTTATCCGTATTTATAATTGAAAATTGCTGATTTCCATTCGAATAAACAATATTGCAAAAACCAGCTTCTTTCCGTATGCAAAGCATGTAATCCAAATTATTCTAACACAAAAAAAAAACAATTAAAAAAAATGTATAATTTAATTATAAATTTTTTGTTTTACCAAATAGCCTTCTTCGTTTGGAAAACTCAAGTGATCGTAATTGAAACTCCGAAACCTCCCGTGAACTCCAGAAAAATATTGCAAGCAATTTGGTGGTGCTATATAAGGTAAATAATTAATGAAAACACTCAAAAACAAGATAATATTTGCGATTTTTACCTCTATTCACATCATTACACGCAATTTTGCTGACTTGGATGTTCCACAACCGCGGTCCATGTCCACTGGTCAACATATTTAGTTGTATTGGACCTTGCGCCCTATCAACGTCCACATAAACTAAAAAAATAAAATAAAATAAACCAGTTTTGTCGTAATTTAAGCTTAGTACTCATAAGATCAGAACTGTGTGAGTGTTCGGACAGACACCACGTGGTCAGGGGAGGGCCACGAGACGCTGGACGCAACACACACGATAAAATCCTCCAAAATACATCAGAGACTAAAGTTATATACTCTGACCGACCTTAAGAAAGACCCTAACTCACAGTCTCATTACTCCTTCCTGTGGAGTGTGTCACACCACCAGGAAAAGTAGTTTTAGTCGATATTAAATTTTAATCGATTTTTGACGATTTTTAATCGATTTTTATCAATTTTTTAATCGATTTTTATCAATTTTTTAACGATTTTTATCGATTTTTGACGATTTTTTAACGATTTTAATCGATTTCTTACAATTTTTAATCGATTTTTATCAATTTTTTAACAATTTTTATCGATTTTTGACGATTTTTTAACGATTTTAATCGATTTCTTACAATTTTTAATCGATTTTGATTGATTTTTATCGATTTTTAATGGTTTTAATCGATTTCAACAATTTTGAACAATATCGATAAAACTCATTAAAAATCAATAAAAATTAATCAAAATCGATAAAAATCAATAAAAATCAATCAAAATCAATCATAATCGATTAGAAATTGTAAGAAATCGATTAAAATCGTTAAAAAATCGTCAAAAATCTATAAAAATAGATAGAAATCGATTAAAAATCGATAAAAATCGATTAAAAATCGATAAAAATCGATTAAAAATCGATTAAAAATCAATAAAAATCGATAAAATCGAATAAAAATCGTCAAAAATCGATTAAAATTTAATACTGACTGAAACTCCTTTTTCTGTTAGTGTGACATACTCTACAGTTAGGAGTAATGAGGTTGTGAGTTAGGGTCCTTCTTAAGGTCGGTCAAAGTATAGTTATGATATAGCTTTATTATTGTTGTCTCGGGGTATGATGGTGTCTCAAGGCGTATTTCGATTGGTTAATCAAGGGCCCGCAGCTCCGTCTGGTTGCAAGGGACCGCAACAGGCGCGCGAGAGACGCGAGAGCTGCACCAAGTGCTGTAGGTAAGTGATCAGCGCGCAGGGGCAGCTGGTCACAGCTGCACGCCCACATACTTTTCTGCGTGTATAGACTTGTCAGAATTTATTACATACAACTTACTGTGTTGTCCGGAATTGAGTCCGCAAATCGGAGGAATCAAATTATTGGCATTTTGACCGGTAATGTACAAGCGGTCGGAATTGCAGTCGCCGGAGACGGGTCGGCGAGTGTCGAAGTCGATGAAATCCAACCTGAGTTGACACACTTCAGGGGTCGACTTTGGAATGGTCACTGAGCACGAACCGTCGCCGGAATACGCCAATGGGTAGCGCGGATTTACGAAGTACGATCCGTTTTGACGAATCTCTTGATTGCAAGAGATGTTGACTTGAAAAATGAAAAATAAAAATGTAATAAATAATAAATTGATCAAAATCAAACCTACATAAACAACAGACTCCAAATCCTTGTGCACAAGACACGGAGCCGATTCCTCCTCGAGAATTGCACTCTGAGACGGTGAAACAAGTTCCGTTTTGACCGTTTCCGCCATCGCACAGGAAGTGGGAGAAGTGGACTATGTTAAATAAACCAAAAATATCTGCCGGGAGAAATGTTGGTTCAGAAATGTTAAAATAGGAAATTTTTATTTGTGTTTTAGTTATTACTTTGGGTACTGGTGGTGGGTTCTTCCTGCTTGGTTTGAAGTGTGACGACGTAGGGTTTTCTTGTGGTGTTGAAGATGGGTAGACGCAGTGGTATGGATGTAGTGGTTGAAGTGGATGCGGGGTAGATGTGGGGTAGGGATGGGGATGTGTTTAAAGAAGGGAATTCCAGGACGGCTTTGGGGTAGGTTGGCCGTAAAGGTGGGTAAGTGGTCGACTGTGGTGGCGCTCTGCGAGTAAAATATGTGAGCTCAATACCAAATTAAAAACCGAAGAAAACCGAGAAAAACACAAGAAAAACACAAGAAATAACGAGAAAACCTTAGAAAAACCTAGACAAGTCTAGAAATTGAAGGAATGTCAGGAAAAACCTCGGAAACCCGAAAAAAACCTGAAGGAAAAAGCGAGAAAAAACGAGATAAAACGAAAAAAACGAGAAAAAACGAGAAGAAACGAGATAAAACGAAAAAAACGAGAAAAAAAACGAGAAAAATCGAGAAGAACTAGAAAAACGAGAAAAATAACGAGAAAAATCGAGAAGAACTAGAAAAACTAGAAAAAAAACGAGAAAAACCGAGTAACGCCCATAAAAGCTAAAATTAATTGAGGAAAACCGAGAAAAATTGAGTAAACCCCAGAAAAACTAAAATGGACCGAGGAAAACCAAGAAAAACCGAACAAAACCCACAAAAACTAAAATGAACTGAGAGGAAAACCGAGAAAAATCAGAGAAAACCTCAAAAAAATGCAAAAACCGTGGGGAAAAAAAAACAGAAAAACCGAGAAAAAACGGAAAAACAGAATAAAACCAGAAAAGCTGAAAAACCGACAGAAAAACCGAGTAAAACCCACAAAAAAACCAACAAAAACCCAACAAAAACCAAAAACCCGAGAAAAACTCAAGAAAAACCAAAGGAAAACGAGGAAAACCAAAAGAAAACAAGAAAACCCGCATAAAACCCGCATAAAACCCGCATAAAACCCGCATAAAAAGAAAATCTCAGCCAAAATCGTGCCATTTCCTGTATTTTATCAAGTAGTACGAACATGCACACTTCACCTTTGATCATCATGCTGCACTCCATCGAAATAATAATTCCACTGTGGAAAAATCGGTCGTTCTAACCGCCGATGTCCCGTGACGTACGGAGGAAACCACGGCTGCGGATGGTACATCAAATGCCCGGGCCATGTCGGAGGTGTCAGATAAAATGGCTGGAATGCGTCCGCATTCAAAAACATGCACAGAAAGACGAGCACATTCCTTAATCTCTGCATGATTGTGAAAAACCCAAGCCACCGCTTCTTCCATATATTTATGCTTTTGCTACCGACCTTTTGGTCACTCTTGGTCAACCATGACAGTCTCCTGACCAAGTGAAATAATTAAAACAGCACTAAATCTTGATAATTAAGTTCACGACACATGTTTCATGATTTATCTCATCAATTTACATGTACAATATTAAATTATCGACACAAATTGATGAGATAGATCCGAAACTTTAAATTGTAGTCAATTCAGAAAAGTTGATTAATATAATTTATTAATAAATTTGTTTATTTATTTAATTCGAGGTCACTTCCTAAGGTGTGCGCGCTCTAGATCCTTATTCGCTACAACCCAGAAGAAACGGGTAATTACAGTACTGATCAATTAGCAAAAACAAGAAAAAAACACATCGTTAGTTATTACTTTATAAAAAGTAATCCACTCCTTAAATGAATAATATAAAATTGGTATTTTCTCCAGACTTTCTTTGTGTTTAATCAGCGTAAATTCTCTTATTGATTGAACGCAGAACAGCGACTGTAAAGTACAAAAATGCTTTTTTCAAGACCAAAAACGCATTTTAAGTAGCAAAAAACGCATTTTAAGTAGCAAAAAACGCATTTTAAGTAGCAAAAAACGCATTTTAAGTACCAAAAAACGCATTTTAAGTAGCAAAAAACGCATTTTAAGTACCAAAAAACGCATTTTAAGTACCAAAAAACGCATTTTAAGTACCAAAAACGCGTTTTATGTACAAAACCCCCTTTTTAAGTGCAAAAAAATGCATTTTTAGGTGAAAAATGCACTTTTTAAGATGCAAAATGCACTTTTTAAGGTGCGAACTGCACTTCATGGGTGTAAAAGTCGACTTTTTGAGATTAAAAATCTAATTATTTTAATTACCACCTAATTATTTCGTGTGTGTCGGAATCTAGGTTCTGTCAATAACGCTTAAGAGTTCTATGAAAGCCATTTTCGATAACTCCCTTATTAGCCACTTTTTTAAAAATATTTCAGACGAATTTTTTATTTTTATTTTTATTTTATTTCTAAATTTCATGGATATATCTCTCCAGTTAATTATAGTAATTTCAATCATTTACCTTAAGATCAAAGGTGATATGAGTAGAATGGGATCAGGTAACACACACAGGTCATAGATGTTTGGTTCCAAGCTTAAAACACTCGAGATGTGCTCCGTTTCATGTCTGGGTCATCAGATGTTGCTGAAAATCCAGTCTTCCGTCCACTGGTGAACTTCAAAAAACAAAAAAAACACAATTTAAAAAAGAAAATAAAAGTAGTATAGATACTGCCAGTTGCAAATAACATGCGGCAAATAGGGCTGGAATTCCGCTAAACGACATCCGAGCGATGTTACCACAAAACCTTCTTATAACGAATCGCAAGGCACCCAAAAAATCGGTTCATTATAACAAAAGTTCGTTATAGCAAATTTTTTTAACATGGTATTCTAAGGCCAACCAACCAAACAAGCCATTTTTATGTATTCGTTATAACAAGAAATTCGTTATATCGCAGTTCGACTGTATATTTCATCGACCAACAGTCAGCTACAAATGGAGGAGCCGGAAGATGACGCTTAGGGCTTCAGTTTTCCCGCCCTTTTCCAATTCCCGATTCCCGGTACCAAAATGGCCGATATTCCCGGGAAATCGGTACTCCCGGGAATTAAAATCAGGCGACAAAAAATGGCTAAAAATGGCCATTTTTCGTAAAAAAAAGGGCCAATTTTAGCCATTTTTCGTCAAAAATGGCCAATTTTAGCCATTTTTTATGGTAAAAATAGCCATTTTCATCATTGAAACATTACAAGTTGTAACGTTTCAATGACGAAAATGACGTTTTAACGACGTTTTTTGACGGAACCGGTTATTTTGAAAATTCCCGGTTCCCGGTACCGTGATTTTTCACCGGGTTTCCCAGGAAATCGGTACCCTGGTTTCCCGGTACCGAAACCCTAATGACGCTACAATAAAATAAAATAAAATGTTTCCACAATCCTTTCACGTGGCATTAATCAGCTTGTTTCTCACCTTGGTTCTTCAACCTCAACTGCGCAATCTCCACGTGCACTTGAAATAAGAGCCATGGCTTCAAATAAACACCCGACTTTTATTTATTTTTTGGACACCTATTTGAGTCCAGGCAGGATTTTCGTCTTTTATTTATTTAAAATATAATTTAAATATAACTTTCCATACGTGAACTTTCCATACATATTTCCGCTATGTGGAAACACATTATATTTCCATAACATTTTCCACATGGAAATCTCACTTTTTTTGTAGCGACAGTTAGATAAACAGGACTCCTCTTTCACATTGTTTTATTAAACAAACTTAACTTAACGTGCATACAATCCACTGAAAAGGACCACGCTTCACTCCGCTCACTTTCGTCGCCACCCACACATCAATAGGCAAACTAAACCTTTCGATCCTTTGCACCGTCGCATTAGTAACAACAAACCTATACTGCGTATCCCCAACAACACGGAACCACACTTCATACACCAATCCATCAAAACGTAAAAACTCCAAATTCCAAGGCGCATCCCACACCAAATCAATATAATCCTCGCTCACCCGACAACTTAAATTATTAACCCTCCCCGGAAACATATTCCCCCTCCAAAGATCCTCAATTTCACTCTCCACCAACGTTGCATCAACATCACTTTCCACCACAACCTCAGACAACGAAGCAACGTCCACCAACGTGTCTTGGAATATCCTAAACAACCACTGCGGATCACTGCAACACAAGTGCCGCTTAACACGCTTATCCGCCACAATGCTTTGCTGCTCTTCCAACGGCAGATGACCGATCCCGCCCATCAACTTGGGCCAATCCGGATGAATAACTGTGTTCTCTTCCTTCGTGTTCACCCATTCTCTGTATCTCAAGCCCATTCCAGGCAAAGTTACTAGTGTTTTGTACGGTGTGTAGTCTTCCGGCGGTACCGCGTATGGAAATAATTCGATCAAAAGAGAACCCGGCGGGAGAAAAGCGGAAAGTACGAGAAGTGCGCCGTGCATGCCGACGAGGATCCTGGCGCACCGGACATGGGCGATGAGGTCGACTAATGAATGGTCGTCCAGAGATAATGTTATGACTGTTGTGTCGGTTTGTTGCTGGATCATTTCGGTCACTTGTTTTTCGTTTAGAATAAGCCGAGTGTTTTTGCGGGACAGCAGGATGGTTAAGGGCATGGATGGGCATGTTGATGGCAATAGTTTGTCGGCGAGAGATGATGCGATGTATGATGTAAACCGGTGTACGTCGACAGATGTAACTGTCCTGTTAACCAAGGGACTTTGTGGTACGGAAAAGCCGTATTGGTACCAGACTGTCTTTCGGTTGAGGCCAACATATACGTCCTAATAAAAAGAAATAATCAGAATTAATAAATTAATCAATTGTGCTGACCGGGACCTCCAACAGAATCACAAACATACTTACCATGTTTACATGTACACAGTTGTCTGGATAAGTGAAAATTCGAATTTTACTTTTCTGGAAAACTGATCACGTAAACGAAACAGTTTTCCAGAAAAGACAGGTTTATTCGGGAAACAAAATTCCAGTTGTACGAGGTAGATTTTGGGTGTTTTGCGCATTGAAAACTGCATGTAAACACCCGTGCATGCAAAAATTTAAAAACTTCGATCGGAATACCGTCGAATCGTTGTAGTAACGATACGTTAGGAACCAGAAAACGCACATGGTTATCCGGATAAATAAAATCCAGATTTTAACTTTTCTGGAAAACTGGGTACATGTAAACATGGTAACTGTAAGTTACTCATATAAGCGCATTCATTATGTGAAAAACGGTTCCGAAGTCTATAAAATACATTTCAATGTACTTTTTTAAAATTTTAACTCATGAATCTTATAACATTTAGGTAAAATTCGATGCAATTTCATCACATTATGATGAAATTCCAAGCAATTTCATCACATTTTAGTGAATTCCCAAAAAATTTCTTCATATTTCAGTGAAAATCCATAAAATCTCTTCAAATCTAAGTAAAACTCCACGAAATCTCATCAACTTCCGTTAAAACTTCTCTAAAAATCAGATTGTACAAAACCACACATGTAAAGACTATTAACACTTATTCAAACAACAACAGCACTTTAAAAAAAATCCCCCAACAAACCCCTTTATACCTTAAAACAATAAATCTCCTCCCCGCTCAAATCAGACAGCAAAATGGGCTCGGATTTCGTAAACAACTTATAAAAATCCCAAAACGGTCCCCGAACATACGCATCAACAAAAACCAACTTCACATCACAGCCTTCACCTCCTCTACAACCTCCAATCTCCAACAACGAACTATACAATGGCATCAAATCATCATGTACAACATGCATCAAATTATTCGGCTTAAATCTCTTGAGCAGAAAACTTGTATCTTCAACATCCTTAATCGTCCACGGCAAATCCCCCACACGCTCAACGGGAACGTCCGTCAGAACGAGCGTCATCGCATTGTGGCCATCAATGGACGACAATTCAACAATGGCTTCTTTCATTGTCGATAATTTGATGCCGGAAATGATGGATTCCGGTCCGTGGAAAAACAGGAATTCGCCGTGCGAATGAATGCAGAGGTTGTGGAAGCGACATAATCGCGTGTTGATCGTTTCGCCGCGACACCAGACGGAGGATGCGCGTTGATGTTGATTTGTACTTCCGTTTTCGTGTTGTTTCGAGTCTATTGTTGGATAAAATTTGGTGGGTAAGTTGTGTTGGAGGATAAAGTGGTAGGTAATCATTGATGCAAGTGCGATGAATAAGTTGTTGATGTTGATCCAACGTTGAAACATCATTCAGCGAGGTGATAAAAACAGGAATTGCATTGCTCGGCGTGTTGTGTTTGTGCAGGATGCGAAAAACAATAGAGAAATTGAAAAGATTACGTCAGTTTTCGTTCACATTTGAACTGGGAGTTGAAATAAACATGTCACAAGTGAACTGGAAATGGTTAAATGTTGGTTTCTTTTTGGTGGTTGATGACACAGGTTACGCTGTACTGGTACTGTGGAATAAAATTAATAAAAACCGTAAAGGGGGTATAATGAAGGTGAAAGAAATCCATTAGTTACATCTGGTAAATTCTTTGAAATCTTGTCTCGCACTCCCGCTTGGATGTGGTACTACGAGGAGAAGCATGTGCGCATGCCCGACGCACTCTTTGACCCAGACTCAGCGAGATTGTAATTTTGATTTTTAATTTTTATTACATTGAGTTAATAGCTAACCCACAATGTAAAAAAAAACAAATGACGCAATAATATATTTGTTTTATTTTATACAGTTGAATAAAAATAAGAATGATAAAAACATTAACTGCGTTAAGTCTGCTTTCAAGGGTATTCAGTTTCTTAGCGGGTAATTTGAAAAGATATTTTTGATAAAAATAAATACATAAAATCCTGGATTAACTTTGGCTAAACAACAGTCATTTGCTATCGAAAAAGTATTTTTAGGCAAATAATTTTTATTTTTAGACAAAATACTTTTATTTTTCGGCAAATTATTTTTATTTTTAGACAAATTAATTTTATTTTTAAGCAAACAAATTGAATTTTAGGCAATTAAATTGAAATTCAGGCAATTAAATTGAAATTTTGACAATTAAATTGAAATTTTGACAATTAAATTGAAATTTTGACAATTAAATTGAATTTTAGACAATTAAATTAAATTTTAGACAATTAAATTAAATTTTAGGCAATTAAATTAAATTTTAGGCAATTAAATTAAATTTTAGGCAATTAAATTAAATTTTAGGCAATTAAATTAAATTTTAGGCAATTAAATTAAATTTTAGGCAATTAATTTGAATTTTTAGCAACTAAATTCTATTTTAGGTAATTAAATTGAATTATAAGCAATTAAATTCAAAGAAAGGCAATTAAATTGAATTCTATGCACAAAAACGCACACCAAACTTTATTTCCTTCCACCACCACCAAACCTCCCCACTAGATGGCGTCCCCATCACCCCACGTCACCCAAAGGGCGTGTGTAAACCCAACTCAACCTCGCGCACCACTCATTCCTCGTCCAGTCTCCTTGGAGGCAAGTGGAGGCGCGATGACTCGCCCAGCCCCGACGCTGACCTTCATCTTCATCGCACTACACCTCACCACGACCCGCACCCTCACAATCACCTCCCGTCACAGCCGCTGCGAACGCATCACCATCCCAATGTGCCAAGACATGCCCTACAACCTCACGCGCATGCCCAACTACATGGGCCACACCGACCAAAGCGAAGCAGCCATCGAAGTGCACGAATTCATCCCGCTCGTCGAGATCGGCTGCTCCAAACACCTCAAGTTCTTCCTCTGCTCCCTCTACGCGCCCATGTGCTCCGAGCAGGTGGACCTCGCCATCCCCTCGTGCCAGTCCATCTGCGAAGAGGTCAAGACCCACTGCCTGCCCGTCCTGCAGCAGTTCAACTTCAACTGGCCCAAGATGCTCAACTGCAGTCGGCTGCCCGTGCCCGAGATGAACGAACTCTGCATGGAATTCCCCAACATCACCGAGGAACGGACGGGCGCGCGCCCGCGACCGGTCGGCATGCCCTTCCCGCACCAGTTCCCGCACCACCGGCGCTTCGACGGCCCCGTGCCGACGTCCACCGAGGCGTACTCCGGCTGCCCGGACCGCTTCGTGCCCGCAGATCCGCTCCACAAGCCCGGGGATGTCGAGTGCGTGCCTCGGTGCGCGCACGACGTGTTTTTCCGGCGCTCGGACAAGCAGTTTGCCGCCGTCTGGATGGGCGTTTGGGCCAGTTTGTGCTTCCTGTCCACGCTTTTCACTCTCCTCACCTTCGCCATCAACCACGTCCGCTTCCACTACCCAGAACGGTCCATCATGTACTTGTCCGGCTGCTACAACGTGTACAGCGTCGCGTATTTCGTGCCGTTGATCGCCGGCGCCGACTCGGTGGCGTGCGAGGCGAAATCCGACTCGCTCGTCGTGCAGGGATTGGATAACACGGCGTGCACTTTGGTGTTTTTGATTCTTTATTACTTCGGTTTGGCCTCGTGCGTGTGGTGGGTCATTCTGACGTTCACGTGGTATTTGGCGGCGGGGAAGAAATGGGGCTACGAAGCGATCGATTCGCTGAGTTCGTACTTCCACGTGTTCGCGTGGGCCGTCCCGGCGCTCTTGTCCATCGTCGTGCTCACTCTGCGGCACGTGGACGGCGACGAATTGACGGGATTGTGTCACGTGGGACAGCAGGACGAAGCCACGCTCGCCATGTTCCACATCGCGCCGCTCGCCGCGCTGTTCGCGCTCGGCGTTCTGTTCATCGCGCTCGGCCTGGCCGCTTTTTTCCGCATCCGGCGCGTGATGCGGGTGGGCGGATGCAACACGGACAAGTTGGAGAAACTCATGGTGCGCATAGGGGTGTTTTCGATACTCTACATGGTGCCCGCGGCCGGCGTGCTCGGGTGTCTGACCTACGAGTTCTGGCAGCGCGCCAAGTGGAGAACTCTGGCGATGCTGGCCGCCGTCGAGTGCCAGATCGACGGCGGCGACAAGTGCGGACTGTCGCACTCGATCCCGAGCGTCGAGCTGCTCATGCTCAAGATCTTCCTTTCGTTGGCGGTGGGCATCACGAGCGGCATGTGGGTGTGGAGTTCAAAAACGTGGCGCGCTTGGCGCCAGTTTTACCAGAGTTGCGTGCGTTCCAGACACGACAGACGCAAGCCCCCGAGTCTACGCCCACATAATAACACGTGCAGAATCAACGCGAGTCTGCTCAACGAGCCTGGCGCGGTCGGAGTGCAAAATAACAGACTTTGAGATTTTTTTTGTTGATGCAAAAGTTGAGTTTTTGAGTGTTTGCGCCGTGTTTGTGATCCTGTTTCTTCGAGAGGGGTCCGATTGAGATAGCTGCAGGGGTGGATTTCAAAGGGAGGCCGAAAGGGCACTTGAAAAGAGGGGGGACGCATTCTTGCAGGGCCCCTGAGAGGCTAAAAACACGAATCAGTGCGTCTCTTTGTGTGTTTTGGGGTGGAAGAGTGCTGGACACACCCGATTTTGTGGATGGAAAAGTGGAAATTGGCTTTTTCTGTTTTTCCTGTTTTTATGTTTGAGTAAATACGTGCTTGTTGGCCCCTGAGGATTGGAGTTGTAAATATGTTTGGGGGTTTAGAGATAAGAGGTTTTTATATGGTGTTGTAAAACACTCCTCTTATTGGGTTTTTGGAGACTTTTTTTTTTTTATCGACAGATATTCTTGTGCCTTGTGAAATAGGTTATCTAGAGTTGAGTTTTTATTGTTATTATTATTATTTTTGTATATATGTTGTTATAATAAAAAAATGAATTTTAAATTTTTAGGATGTTTATTTTTGTTTTTTTTAATTTTGGTTGGAAAAATTTAGGAAGATTTGTGGGTTTGATTGAATAGTTTAATTTAATGTCTAAAATGTGTCTGATAAATGTTTAAATTATTTGGAAAGATTTAAAATTATTTTTGAACGATTTTTTCAATAATTTCCTTAGAAAACTTGAAAATAACACTAAAATACTTCAATTTCCGTCATAAAATTCGGTTTAAACTTTAAAATAACTCATTTAGTCATTTATTACCCATTTATTAGACATGAAAAATTTACGTAATGTGTCTGAAAACATTGAAATTATGTACAAACATACAAAATTCCCATCAAAAAGGCACTTTTTAGTCACAAAACTGGTTTTAAACACCAAAATAACCCATTTCCTCATTTATCACACATTTATAACAGATGAAAACCGAATACAACATGTCTAAAACTTGTCTAAAACCATTGCAATCATTCCCAAACACTCCAAACGTCCCACTTCCCAACTAAATTCCCATCCAAATCCACAAAACCTCCAAAATTCCTTCAATTCATCACAAAATCAATTTATAAAACATTAAAACAAACATAAAATAAAAAAAAAATCCCCAGACATAAATTTAAGCATAAATGACAAATGCCCTCGTATGTTGATGCATTTGTGTTGGAATTCGTGTACAAGACCCTTCCATTAGCGGAACCTCGCTCCCCTTTCGAAAAGGGGCCGGAAAACACGCACACAACTCCACACACGATTCCTCAGCACATCCTTACTCCATCTTTTGACATTTTCGAGTTCTAAAAGACTTATAACGGCGCTTTTAGGCCTTTTTTGCAGCTCGCACATGTCATTTGCACCCTTGGTCACGGTCGAGCAGCTCAGGAAGAGAGAAACGCAGCTGGTGGAGGGTGCAGGCAATTACAAGGCTCCTTGGGACAACGACTTTGTATGCCGACCCCCTGCCCCACTCTGGCTCAAGGGGACGGCGAACGAGGAGGGTGATTTGATGAGGGCGCGAAGATCTCGCCCTTTCTAACCTATTATTTCCATAAATTAAATTGGTGTGAAGGAGGAGCAGCTCGCACATCAAACCAATGGCAATGCCAAGGCCGAGAGGTGTGGAAAGGGGAAAATGCTGGCCAGATTAATTGGGTTGATAAGGGATTGGATGAATGAGGTTGAAGCGAATGTTATGTCTTTTGTCGTGTTGGAAGTGGTTAAATGGTTGTAATTAGAATTCGTGTTTGTGATGGATGGATGGGAATTGTTTTATGAATATTTGTGTTGGTTGGTGGGGTTGGTTTGTTGTTGGAAGGGAATGGGAATGTAGTTGGGAGTTGGGGATTGTTGTGGAGATGTGGGGTTTTTGGATTTTAGGGGATGGGATGTTGAATTTTTGGATTTTAGAGTATGGAATATTGAATTTTTGGATTTTAGGGGATGGAATATTGAATTTTTGGATTTTAGTGAATGGAATATTGAATTTTTGGATTTTAGAGTATGGAATATTGAATTTTTGGATTTTAGAGTATGGAATATTGAATTTTTGGATTTTCAAGTGTGAAATATTGAATTTTAAATGTGGAATTGGTGGAAATTTTGAATTTTAAAGGTGAAATTGGTGAAAAATTTGAATTTTAAACATGGAATTGGTGGAAATTTTGAATTTTAAATGTAGAATTAGTGGAAATTTTGAATTTTAAATGTGGAATTGGTGGAAATTTTGAATTTTAAACATGGAATTGGTGGAAATTTTGAATTTTAAATGTAGAATTAGTGGAAATTTTGAATTTTAAATGTAGAATTAGTAGAAATTTTGAATTTTAAACAAGAATTGGTGAAAATTTTGGATTTTAAAGCTGAAAATTCGTGAATATTTTGAATTTTAAAGCTGAAAATTCGTGAATATTTTGAATTTTAAAGCTAAAAATGATGAAAATTTTGAATTTTAAAGCTAAAAATGATGAAAATTTTGAATTTTAAAGCTAAAAATGATAGAAATAGATAAAAATTTTAAATTTTAAAGCTGAAAATGATAAAAAATTTGCATTTTAAAGCTGAAATAGATGAAAATATTAAATTTTAAAGCTAAAAATGAAAAAAAATTTGAATTTTAAAGCTGAAATAGATGAAAATATTAAATTTTAAAGCTGAAAATGATAAAAAATTTGAATTTTAAAGCTGAAACTTATGAAAATTTGGAATGTCAAACCTGGAAATGAAGAAATCACGAACCAGATACCAAAAATAATAAAAATTTTCAAAAAAAAAAAAAAAAATTTAAAAATCTTTAATTCATTCCTAAATTCCTAAATCGACCAAAATTAAAAAAAAATAAAATAAAAACCACTCAATTTTTCCTAAATCATTTCAAAAACCCGACAAATCCAACACTAATCTGTAAATTATTCAAAACTAATAAAAATCCAGAAAACCGAACTCACTTAACGACTTAAATCACATTTAATAAAAAAAATAATCCGAAAACCTTGAATAAAAAAAAATAAATTACTTCTGTAAATCTCGAGAATAATACATGGTCTAGTGAGCTTAAAATTGAGCAGGATGAAAAAGCATTTCTCTTTTAATGACATCAATGGCCGCTGAAAAAAGGCAGACGTCGGCTTCCTCTGATATCACAAGGTCATGTTCAGCCTCAACTAACTTTATACAAGAATGGATTGCACTTTTTTTCCCTTCTTTATCTAACATGATAGATAAAAATTTATGTTAGAAAATTTTTAAACAAAGACCTTTTTCTTTCGTTGAATTTTTTTACTTTTTATATTTGATTTTTTTATTTTCTTTAATTGGATGTTTCAGATTAAAACATTAATCTTAAAATTTGTTACGAATCAACTTAGATGTTTAATTGATTTGATCTGAATTTACGCGCAAGGTGATGTTAGCGCAAATCAGCGGGCAAAGTTCGTAGATTTACTCTGTTTGTGCCATCGTCATATGCGGATATCGGACGGTGAATAAACCTAACTCGCTGTAACACACATTATTTATATTCGACGGGCTCAATCTCACGTTGTGGGTCTTTACGTTTAAAAAGAATGAGTATGCGCAGTGATATTCGTATGCGGGTGGGCATAGGATGTCACAGGCATGCGAAGGGATAAAAGGTGGGCAAAAAGAGGCGCTATTAAGTGTTAAATTAGAAGAGGCGCGTGTTAAAGCGCAAAATAAAGATTGACAAACTCAATTCAATCTAAGAGGTGTTAACTCGTTGAAAGAGGTATGAGAAGTGTGGATTATGGATAAAAGTAGCGACCAGGTAAACATGAGTCATGTGACCAGGTCGATTGGAGTGGGTGAGGGGGTGGAAGGTATAAAATAAGGTTAATTGTTGGAAATAATAAGATGCGCGCAATGAGGCTGCGCATATATTTAGAGATGATTCATCAATGTTAGATGAAAAGAAAGATTGGGAAAAAATAAGAAAACTTAAGATTGGGTCAGTCTAAGTTAGAAATGAATAAAAAAGAAGGGTGGGTAACCTGCCCGTGACATCCCTCCCCCCTTAGGCTTTTATTATTCGAGATTTATCGAAGAGAATAAAAGGATAAGAGACAAGGAAAGTCATACAATAATAATGCGCTATGCGCAAAAACTATACAAATTCTCAAAAAATAAATTAAATAAATTAAACAACAAAAAAGAATGATGCGCGTCTGCGCAAAGACTTAACAACTTTGTCAAAAATAATGCACGTGGTGCAAAAACTTAACAACTTTGTCAAAATAATAAACAAAAGTTAAACAATACCAAATTAAATATCAAAAATCAATTAGATTATTAGAGACAGAGAATTAATAAATCACCATGGCTTTTGAAAATAAATTTAAACTAAGATTTTTGTAAAGTCACAATGGTAAATTTTAAATCATTCTACTCGAAATCACAAGACGAACAGGGACGACACAAGGAGGGCGAACACTAAACCTAAAGGGGCCGACGATACCTAGGACGGACGAGAGTCTATACACTTTACCCAAACAATTTATAAAATAAAAATTTTAAACACTTTTACTTTTTTGTATAAACAAACTTCTGCTTTCTGTATAAAAATCATCGAATAAACAATTTTAAATTAAACAAAAATAAAGAGCCGACACATGAGAATTATCAAGAATCAGGTTGGGATTTATTAATATCAAATTGGGTATTTATGTTATGGTAGGATGCGCGTAATTGCGCAAAACAAATACAAAATAAAGGTAAGGTACAAAATTATGCAACCTGCATAAGGTAAGTATGATTTCAGATTAATTAGGAACTTTTAAATGGATGCGCGAAACTTTGCGCAAGGATAATTTAGGTTATTAATTCTATGAATGAAATGGAAAATAGAAACATATAAAATATTATAAAACATAACAAATACCCGCGCGCACAATACTACTCGTATTGCCACGGAATTAAATATGTTGATCAGAAAATATCACAAAATTAAATGAAGGGTCAAAAAAGTATCACAATAATCTTGATTAAATGCTAAATAATTAAAGAAAAATATTCATTAAATAAATTTAAACATTGAATACTAACTTGGATCATTCCAGAATAATTGCGCTAAAATAAAGGTTAACTGAAATCAAATGAAATTAAATTCAAAATTAAATAGAATTAAATTCCTAATCTTTAGGACGATTGTTATAATTAAATGAAGGTAATTCTGGAATGATTATGGCACAGAAAGATATTAAACTAAAATAGATATTTCAATAATATAACTAAAAAAATTATCAAAATCATAATTGCACTTAAATAAAAACATAATTGTAGCACTAAAAATCTAACTGTCCGATTCTAAAGCACTAAAAACGTAAAAATAATTAAATAAAAATATAAATTATCAGTGAGAATTATCACAATTGAAAACTTGCGCAAAAATAATAACATTTATGATGAAACACTAATGATAATTATTTGTTCTTCAAATCGACACATTACCGCTGCCCAAGCTCGTTCCATCAAGTCCTCCAACTCGAGAGATGTTTTACGGAGCGCCTCATCAATGGAATCGCATGGCGGAACGGAAAAATGATGAAGATTTAAAGATGATAAAGTTTTGTGGATACCATGTAGATATTGGAATGCAGGCCGGCCCAAACTCAACGCACAAATGCGGAGATGTTTTATTAGGGCATTTACCAGAGATCCACGATCTGGCGGCGCATTTTGGACACAATTAGAGATGAAAATATGATGAAAACACAAAATAATGATGAATGGTAGGTTGAAGTGCGCACAAAGTCTTCGCAAATCACCAGGATCCTCGTATCAAGTCCTTCAACTCAACGCCGAAGCGGAGGAATTTTACGAAACGCCCATTGATGTGATCTCCTGACTTCAATTTGCAAAAAACTTGCGCACACAAAGTCACGTTTAGGATTGTTGTTCACTCGAATTCCAAGGTTTGACGATGTTGAGGATCTCGGAAATAGATTAGCATATTAAATGCCACTTCTACCACAACACGTCGCGCATCTTGGAATGAACGTGCGCCCTGCCGATTTATCTCGAAAAGACAGTGAGCCAAAAAATATTCTCCATACCTCCGGTAGAGAAGATGCAACAATGGATCAGCCTCCGAACGAAGCATATGCAAGTCCGCAATGGCTAAAGATCGGAGAAGCTGTCGCTGAGCCCGAATCGACATATCAAATTGGAGACATCCTCGTTCTCCCTCAGCAAAGTTACAACGAATCGTGGTGGGAGGCATCAAGCTTGGAAGAAGTTCCAAAGTTATGAATGGTTGGGTTGCATCCCACTCACCTCGTCTTGTGCGTGGGGCAGGAGGCAGGAACACGTATCGATAAACAGTCGAACACCGTATTTCGCGCAATTCGGTTAAACGGGTCCGCTCTCGATTTCGTCTGAATTCCTCCTCACTAGCCTCCTCCACGGCTCGTCTATCTGCCCAATGTCGCTCGCCGAGTCGTTCTATCTCCATCTCATATCTTCGCATATATTCCAGATTTCGTCGCTCGTCGCCTCCCCTTCTATCTACGTGATGTCGGTCGGCGAGTTGTTTCCTCTCCATTTCATACCTTCTTCGGTATTCCGGATTTTGTCGTTCGTCGCCTCCCTCACGTTGCTCACGTCGCCTTAGAACCTGGTGAAGCACTTGGGAGACCTCCTCATGCATTACCCATATTAATAACTCCAGCGCATTTACGCGGTCGTAAAGGTCACATTGACTCAAGCGATGCTGAATCTGGTTGGACATGGTACGTATGCGTAGAAGCATTTCGTTAAATACTTCTTGAAAATCGGCTTGTAGGATATTAAAATCACGGTCCATCATAAAATTTATCAAAGTTATCCAACCTCGACGCTCCATATAGAATCTGGATGGTGAGGAATGCACATCTTGCGCATATACATTTACCTCATATCGGTTCAATAATTCGTAAATAACTTCAAACGTATGCACCGGTTTTGTGCTAATTCCAGACCTGTCTGTGAATAAATCACAATGAGTAGCTGACGTAGTTGTTGATGTACCATCGCCCAGCTGGGGTTGCGCTGATTCTAAATGCGACCCTGTCAAGTATAGTCGATCAGAAATAGTTACTGTGCTGTTAGGGGGTATAGTTGCGCTGGTGTTTCCCGGGGGTGCATTTGGTACAACTCGAAAATGAGATATAAGGACAGGAATTTTGGATTTTTGCGAAGTCTCACGAGGTACAATCTTTACTGTTGCTCGCCTACTCAGTTCACCTGAGACTGGTCTTCTGGTTGGGGATTGTGGCAAATTGACTGTACGCGGATCCCTTGCTTTCTTCTCAGGTCCTTGCGCATTTATAACTTGATCAGGAGGTGTCTCGATGATTACCTCATTGATTGATCCTAATAATGGCGGAGTAGTACTCAACTCGGATCCACAGTCTCGCACTGGCGGCGTGCTGGCCCGTTCCCGCTCAATCTCCTCGTTTTCCTGTTCTATCCTTCCGTCTGATACTGCACTGTCGCATTCACAACATAAATTCAAAGTCAAATCCGGGGATGCAGGTGTCAGGCTAGGTTGCGCTTCAAACCGCGACGAGGCGCTTGCAAATAACGCATCATCGTCACCACTGCTCCAGCTATCATCAGATTCGACTGGCAAATCCGACAAATGCGCAACAGCCCGCGCAATAGCCTCTTGAACCTGGTGTACATTACCATCGAGGGTTTCCTGAAGAGATGAAATAACTTCTCGTCCCATTATTGCACGCGTCGACGACTGCTCACGATGTAATGGGTCCTCAGCCGGTGAATCAAGAAGTTGGGCGATGTTGGTACCAGGGTAAATCCATTGTCGAAGATTAATATGACTTGTCTGCGCCAATCGTCGCGCACGCTGCCAATACCAGCGGTGTACCGTCTCAAATCGCAGAATTGAAGCCGGACTTCCGTTGAGCGACCTAAACGGCGGAAATGTAACGCCGCCAATATTTATGTTGTCTTGCCTGCGTCGACGTAACACCCATCCAAAAATCTGTCTCATCCAAACCGCGAATAAATCCCTCGGCAAGTCGCCATTCCCGTTGCACGCTCGACAGGTGAGAGCGGCTCGCGGCGGGTCCTCCTCCATACCATGGCCTGAGCAGACCGGGCATATCTCGTGGCTCGGAAAACCCGTACCGAATGCTTCTACAAAAGGTTCCTCGTCCCGATTGGAAGCCATGTTGGTTTCAATATTCGTTGGGAATATAATGCGCCTAAGTTGGTGGAGGTAATGCTTATATAAATACACAGAACAAATAATACGTTTGACAAACGATACTCACAATTACGACGCGCAACAACACGAACGCGCACAGAACGAAACAAACAACGAAGACTAAAGAATATTCCCCGGAATGTAACGAGTCATAAAACTTTGCTTCGAGAAGCTTCGATGAACGATTGAAAACTCGCACATGTAATAAAGTCGGGTTCGAGGTTAAACACTAACTAATTGCAATTGAAGGGCGACATTCAGTGTTGGAATTCGGAAGTTAGCGAAGGTTGTCTTCGCTCAAAACTCTTGTTTTAAAGTGATTAAATAAGGATGGTGAGATAAACAAGTAATAATTCAGAACACAGAATATTAATTTAAATAAAGTGCGCATAAATTATATTGATTGAATAATTTAAATGAATTGTGGAAATAGCCACGTGCTATTGTTTAGAGGTTAATTGGCATTGCGCACTCTGGTGACGGACATAGTCCCTGATTGAAATGGACTTAGCCATTTTCGAGTGACCGAATATGAACATAAAATACATAACACAAAACATTAAATATAAAATATAAAGAAAACATAAAATAACATAAAACATAAAAATTAGGATGAATAAATTTAAAATAAAGGGAAAAATAGTTTTTAAACAAAATAGGTAGTAAAGATAGATTTACACCGGATTACACTTGGTTTTTTTTTTTTTTTTTTTTGTTGTTTCGTTTGTGTTTTCCCTTTTTTTTTTTTTATTTAGCTTAAAAAATAGAAGAAAATTACTTAAATGAAAGAAAATAGGCAGAAAAAATATCTAAAGTGTTGACAGCAAAAATTTCAACATGTTTATCAATAATTTCAACGTCTTTTAAAGTTAAAAAGTTGGCCTCGGCAAAAAACCAATGTCGCAATTCCACGACATTATAAGGCTGGGTTTTTTGGCCGTTTTCATCCATTAGGATTACTGTATTGGGGCCCACCAATCTGTGTATAATATATACACCTTCAGTCCGTTGGCGTAAACCTGCTGCGAATTGTTTATCGGCAGATGAAGGTTGCCGATTGCGCAAAGTTACCCAGTCGCCGGGACGGAAGTCATGGGGGCGCCGCTTTAAATCGAACCATTTTTTGTGTCGAATTTGGGACTCGCGCAAGTTGTTAATCGCGCTTTCTCGCATTCTACGCATATGTTCGTGCAAGTTCTCAGCTTCCACGGGCGGCAATGGTTCTCCGTCATCCGTGTCGCTATCCAGGTCGCCCGGAAATCGAGCTTCCTGGCCTGTTACCATTTTAAAAGGTGAATACCTTAAAGAAATTTGATAAGCTGAATTAATCGCGAGCACGAAATAGCCAATGTTGACGTCCCATCTAGTATGGTCATCATCAATATATGCTAATATACAGTTCTTTAATGATTGGTTAAGCCTTTCCGCAATATTACCTTGCGGGTGATATGCGGCGGTATATCTATTTATTGCGCCAAGTTGCTGGATTTGGCTACGAAATTCTGGTGAGCGAAAAGCAGGCGCATTATCGCTGATAATTATTTTGGGAAAACCCCATCTTTTGCAGAATTTCTGAATTTGTTTCACCGTAGTGGCTATATTTGAGTTTTCGGTTAGACGTACGTCTAACCATCGGCTAGCAGAGTCGACCATCACAAAGGCATAGCAATGTCCCTCTGTGGATCGAGGTTTCTTGCCGTAATAGTCGATGTAGATAGCGGAGAAAAGATGGCGCGATCTGGACATTATCATTTTTCCATATGGGAGCCTGTTAAGGGGTTTAGCTCTTTGACACGCTTCGCAAACCTGTATCCATGTTCGAATATCTTCGCGCATTTTTGGCCAAAATACGCGCGATTTAATGCGATGGAGTGTTCGTTCTTGCCCCATATGTCCAACTACGGGAGGATAGTGCATTGCGCGGAAATATCTTTCTCTGAGTTCAAATGGGAGATATATTTGGCGCCTCTTTCTAATTTCATTAATATGGACAGGAGGGAAGCGACATAACATCTCTTTATACATGCCGAAATCTTGCGCGTCAGCCACAATTTTAGCAGCTTCGTCCGGATCAAGTGGTAACATTTGGGCAGTTAAATAAAATATCAACTCACGCGACCAGGGATCCTGTCTTTGCGCAGCAATGATTTCAGCAGCAGTAGGCAACAGCTCGAACGGAGGATGTTCGATTGGTGGATCGTGCTCCAATTCGGCTTGCTTCTCTGCTTCAGTCCTTGAATCTTCAATTACTGTCCTTTCTCGTCGCGGACGCAATCTCGACGGAGTTCTTTGCGCTGATGCTGGAGGCGCAGAATAATTCCTTGTTGGTGGTGACATGTCACGAATGGGTCCAAAACTGTCCTCCGATGATGCAGAGTCAGAATCCGGGTCCGAAGTATATCCCTCTGGCCTTTGCTGTCCTGATGGTCCCGCCGCATCATCATACATTCTTGGTTCAGAAGGTTGACGCGGAGAAATGACAGGAAAATCAGTGATAGGAATTGAAGGAGTTGGGGAAGGAGTTGGTAAATCTGGAATTTCAGGAGAAGGTCTTGGAATGGGCCTTCGATGGCTATCGGATTGAATTATTGGTGCAGGAACTCCAGTTATGCGACGGAAATTACGCCGTATTTTATCCACCAAAGTTCCAGGTGTCGGCAATTGTGACGGCGCCGAAGTAGTCTTTTGTCTAAAACTAGACGGATTTACCGGCGCAGGAATTTTAGTTGGAATAATTGCTGAAGGTGGAATGGAACTAGGAATAGGAGTGGATATTGGAGTTGCAGGAGGGGTAGGAATAGGTAGAGGTGGTGGAATTAAAACAGTTTTAGGTTTGGGTTTCACCACATGGGAAGGAATAGCGGATTTACGTCGCACTGCCTTCAACCTTCCTACTTGCTGTGACTTCAATAACTTTGGAAATGTCCATTTTTTGATAGTTCCAGCATACCTGGGTGGTAGCCATGGTGGTGTTTTAGGAATCAAAGATGGATCCTTTAATCTAGCTCGAGTTCGTGTGGCTATTGCTCGTTTAGCACGAGGAGATAAAATTGGCACAATATTAATTTTACGTGGCCTTCCTCGTTTCTTTATCAAAATTGGGATTAAAGAGCGCTGTCGGCGAGTTCGTAAAGGCACTGAAACACGAACTGGTGATAAATTAGGAGTTTTTACTTGTGAAGTTGGTTGCGCAACTGGAACTGGCGCATTTGGTGTTGCAGTTGGTTGCACAATTGGCGTTGGTACAACTGGAGGGATTGTAACCGGCGGTGCCCTCGTTGGAGTAGTAGCTATGCCAGTAGAAGATGGAATTTGCGCACCTGAAGTCGGCGCATTTCCAATCACCTTCTTTTTACCAGTTGGTCGAGGAATAAGAGATTTTTTCTTATTTTTCTTCTTAGTTGGCGAAGAAGCTGCAATGAGAGGCACTTTTTTGAATTTAGATTTAAATAACTTTCGAAACTGCAAATTAATGTCTTTTGGCAATTCCTTGATGATATTGAGTGCCGGCCACTCGTTGCAATCATCAAAATAGGCAAGGTAGCACGCCTCGTCGACCTCCGGGCTATCATCCTCATCGTCGACTTCAGGTGGGTCGACAGGAGCTCGACTCAGTGCATCCGCTACCTTATTTTTGCATCCTGAACAGTGCAAAAATGTGAATTTATAATCACTCAACGATAATACCCAACGGGCCAAACGTCCAGTTGGTTCCCTTTGCTGAAATAACCACTTAAGAGATTGATGGTCGCTCTCGAGGTAGAATGGCATCATCTCGAGGTATGCACGAAAGCGTTTGACACCCCAAACCGCGGCCAAACATTCGATTTCGGTTACTTTATAGTTCTTTTCAGCGCTGTTTAATGCGCGAGAGGCAAATGCGATAGGAATTCTCACACCTTCATCGTTAAGTTGCATTAAAGCAGCACCTAATCCAGAATAACTAGCATCGGTCTGCAGTATAAATGGTTTTTTCCAACTGGGAAAACGTCTTTTCAGTGTTGGTATCGCAATCTGGTCTTTCAGATATTCGAACGCTGATTGCTGCGCATCTGTCCAAATCCAAGTTGCGTCCTTTTTAAGCAATGGTCGGAAAACTTCGCTAATTTTGGAAAAATTTGCAATGAATGATTGGTAATAACCTACCATGCCTTTAAATCGTTGTAATTCGCGCAAATTGGTTGGCGCAGGATAATTTTGAATAGCAACCACTTTCTTTGGATTTGGTGTAATCTGGCCAGATTCCACGATGTGTCCCAAAACCTCGAGTCTTTTTTGACAAAGCTCAGTTTTGTTGGCGTTCATGGTGAATCCAGCGTTGAACAATTCCTCTAAAACGAGGCGCAAATGTTGCACGTGTTCCTCGAAAGTTCGGCTAAAAATAATCACGTCATCAATATACACAAATACAAATTTGTAAAGATACTTTGCAAGAGTCTTATTCATCGCTCGTTGGAGGGTAGCGGGTCCGTTGATAGGTCCGAAAGGCATGCGCACATATTCGAATAAACCTCGATGTGTTATAAAAGCTAAATACCGTTCGTCACCTTTGCGCACGCCGATCTGATGGAAAGCTTCGCGTCCGTCGATTATCGAAAACCAATGCGCACCTCCCAAATATGCAAAGATGTTATCAATGTCCGGAAGGGGGTAAACGTCCGGAATTGTTTGCGCATTAATGGGGCGAAAATCCATAGCAGTTCTCCATTCACCTGTCTTCTTGGGTACGACGACTGGAGCAACAGCGCAATCACTTTGGGATCGCCGAATAATACCTTGCTGCAGCTTTTTGTCGATATATTTATCAATTATCGCCTTTTTCGCAGGGTTTACCGGGCGCACAGGGACATGAATTGGACGAAAATCCGGTTTCAGGTTCACCTCGTACTCGGTGTTATTACATAAACCAATTTCTTCGCGAAAGATTTGCGAAATGGGCTGCAATGTTTTGATTAATAGTTTTATCTGTGGCACTGTCAATTGGTTCCACAACTGGTGGTAAATCCAATCTAAATCGGTCGGATCTCCACTAGGTTGGTACTGCAAAAAATTAATGTCATTAATGTTCATTTTAGAGTTATTCCCACCATTGTCAGGTTGCGCAATCGAAAAGATGTTGATTTTCGACTCCTTCTTGGCATTGATGTCTTTAGCACGTTGCGCAACGAGTTGTTTGGCAATTGGACGAATAACATTGATTTTTCGTCGTAAACGTCGTAATCGTCGGAACTGACTCAAAGTTAATTTACGTGAAATTGTCTTTTTTAAATTGGAGGAAATTTTAGAAGTTTCTTTCCTCTTTGGGGACCAAATATTCGACCATTTGCGTTGCGCACGATGTCGAACTTGTTTAACTCGATACTGCGCATCGTCATGTGGATACTCGAATATTTCTTGTTGCAAGGGTCTATGCGCCAGGAGGAGGCAGTTAATTTCACTCACCGGATCCGGTTTCCTTAGTATTTTCGTCGGAACGATCTCACTAATGGCCGCCGGTGGGTTGGATGGATCCTGCGTTTCTTCCGGCGCAAATGGCAAAACCAGAATTGACTCTGACTTTTTTGCTTCTTCATAAGTCATGAATTTGCGAATCTCATTTGAGCCCACCATGCTCCACTGTTGTCTCGCATGGTCGATGTCGATTCCGGCCGCTGTGCAGAAATCACGTCCAAGGAGCATATCCATTTTGGCATCGGGTAAAACCATGCAAATGAATTTTATTATGCCTATTGGGGCGCGCAAAGCGAGCTGCATCGATTTGGTGGAATCCACTATGTCACCAGACGCGACCTGCACCCGCTCGTGGAGATTCACAAAGTCCAAACCCATTTTTTCGTGTAGTTGTTGGAACACGTCCTCACTCATTACACACGTTTGTGCGCCTGAGTCTAGAAGCGCAGTACAAGCTACATTAGCCCAGGAAATCTTTACGCAAGGTGCTTTCTTGCACAAACGATCCCCGCGCGTTATCTCAATGATGGGTTCTTGAGTTTCTTTAAGTTCCTCTGGCGTTAACATTACGAAAGATACCTTCATAGGAGAGATCACTTCCTTTGGAGCCTCAGTCGTTGTTGCACTGGAAGTAGACTTAATTATTGGTAAAGTTTTAGTAATTTTACTCACTATTGTCACTTTCGGGTTTTTCTTCGAAATTACAGGTTGCAAATCTGTTAATTTCGGCAATTCGTCCTTTACAGCTTCAGGAACGGCAGTCTGCAGATCTGACGCCTTTGTAGCTGAGGTGATGATGGAAGATGATGAAGAAATAACACTACTTACAGGTTTATACTCTGAAAGAGTAATAACAGTAGGAGATGTTGTTGAATTAACCTGTGAAGGATCGTCCTCTTTCAAGTTAATTAAAGGTGAAGCGCGTCGTTTGGATTTCAGACGTTTTGCGCGAAGGGCCGGTCGACTCATTTGCGGCCTGGTTCCACCGGCTTCCCGAACTTCAGGCCTTCGGAGTTTTCCGGTCTCCTAAATGGCTGGTAACATATGGGGCACAACGGATGCCAAGTTGCTGTATCTACCAAATACCACCAATCCTTCGGTGTTTTCCTCCAGGCTGTGCCTTTCTCAGGACATTTGACAGTTAATGGTGGTTTTGGCGCTGGTGGAAACGTGACAATTGACGTAGAGCACACATGGTCCTTTGGGACGTCTGCTGGAGGTGTCAGAGTAGCTAAATTTATTTTAATTGTTGCCTTCTGAGCCGCCTCGGCGACTGTGCTCTTCTTAATTTCAGGTTCAGCATCCGTGTCGCTGCTACTACTACTCGTATCGGGTTCCTGCGCAGGTGGAGATTGTTCTGGTCTCGCCTGCACTGCAGCTAACTCGATTAAGAATTGTTTTCGATACCTCGCAAAACGTTTGACGTCCTGGGACACGAGAGATTTGACATCATCGTCTCCTTTGGACTTCTCCGCAGCCTTGAGCACTGTGGGGCGTTGCGCATCACGCAGAGAGGGCATTCGTTGATCAGCCATACCCAGATCTTTGTATTCGTCTGCTCGAATGGTGTCCAGCTGTAGACGATTGTCGATGTCATTACCTCTTTGGATCGCCTCGTCCAGCGAGTTTACGTTCCATGCGCGCAAGAGATGAACAACTTCGGTTTGCATCATGTTCTGAGCTTTCTCCCATTGGAGCTCTGGGTCGGTATATCCTGCAACCTGAAGATAATATACAATCTCACTTAAAAATGACATCGTAGACTCTCCATTTCGTTGCTTTCGCTTGGATAGCTTCACATTGGCCGCTGCCGAATTCATGGCGAAAGCTCGTCGAAATAATATCTCAAAGTCCTCCCATGTTTTTGGTTTTGGTTTTAGTGATAACCACCATCGCTGCGCTCTTCCACGCGTTGCTTGAATGACAAATACTTTTAAATATTCATCCACCGGGGCCTGCATAGAATACATGTGCGCGTACAAATGCGCAAGAAAAAGATTAATGTAATCAAGATCGGCTTTATCTGGATCAAACAAAGGTGGTTTTCCAGGCTTGAAACAATTTTTATCTTTACTTGCGTGTTGCGCTCTTACTGACGGCAGTGACAACTTTGCCTTGGTGTCGGATCTATCCCGAGGATATCCCATCTTGGAGTATAGCATCGAGCTCATTAAATCTCGATTTGCTCGTGTTGAATGGTCCAAATGAGCAGATTCCTGTGATGGAGCCTGGGTATAGATCGTTGCCATCGTCGGCATTGGCGGCGTGGTTGTTGTGTAAACAATTTGCGCAGCCTGCGCGGACATTTTCGTCTGCTGGCCTCGATGTTCAACTTCCCGATGCTGGTGCGGACATGCTGTGGGAAGTCCTAAATCATATGGTGCCGAGGTGCCTTTAACTCTTATGGAGCCATGCGAGGATCCACCGTCTAGAGACCGTGCGGTCCCTGTTCGTAGAGAGCGAGGGCCTTGTTGGAATATTTCGCGAATCTCATTTACTAGACCTCGTGTTTGAGCATAGTATTGGTTGCGCAAGTCGGACATCAGCAAACCTTCCGTATTTAATGTGACGGGGTCTACTAATGCTCTAGGCTGAGTCGAATCGAAAAAAGATGGCGCCGCCAAAAAGTTAGCGGGTGTTGACGTGGCAAAATTTACTTGAGGTTGCGCTCGTGAATTTGCAACAGCCATTGTCATGATATGATTTGATGGGGCTGGCTGTTGTTGCGCAATACTCACAAGCGTTTCCTGTTGTTCGATACGACTTCTTCGTAATTGGTCGTGTTGCTGCCACTCTCGAAATTCCCTTTCCTCTTCCCGGCGAACACCACTCCTCCGTTCGGACTGTTGCCATTCCTGCTCCATTTCTAACTCACTGAAATCAAATGGATCGCGCGTGACGGGACGAATTCCGTCACCTCCCAACTGTCTCGACATGATGAAGAAAATGTGAAATGATTAAATAAATAACTCAAAAAACTAACCTTTTCGCGCGTTTAAGCCTTATAGGTGAGAGCGAATCCTGTCAGGCTCGCCATGTTTGTTACGAATCAACTTAGATGTTTAATTGATTTGATCTGAATTTACGCGCAAGGTGATGTTAGCGCAAATCAGCGGGCAAAGTTCGTAGATTTACTCTGTTTGTGCCATCGTCATATGCGGATATCGGACGGTGAATAAACCTAACTCGCTGTAACACACATTATTTATATTCGACGGGCTCAATCTCACGTTGTGGGTCTTTACGTTTAAAAAGAATGAGTATGCGCAGTGATATTCGTATGCGGGTGGGCATAGGATGTCACAGGCATGCGAAGGGATAAAAGGTGGGCAAAAAGAGGCGCTATTAAGTGTTAAATTAGAAGAGGCGCGTGTTAAAGCGCAAAATAAAGATTGACAAACTCAATTCAATCTAAGAGGTGTTAACTCGTTGAAAGAGGTATGAGAAGTGTGGATTATGGATAAAAGTAGCGACCAGGTAAACATGAGTCATGTGACCAGGTCGATTGGAGTGGGTGAGGGGGTGGAAGGTATAAAATAAGGTTAATTGTTGGAAATAATAAGATGCGCGCAATGAGGCTGCGCATATATTTAGAGATGATTCATCAATGTTAGATGAAAAGAAAGATTGGGAAAAAATAAGAAAACTTAAGATTGGGTCAGTCTAAGTTAGAAATGAATAAAAAAGAAGGGTGGGTAACCTGCCCGTGACAAATTGTTATAAAAATTGCACATTTGCGTCTAAAAATGATTTTGGCGTTTAAATAAAAAAAATTTGCGTCAAAAAGTGGATTTTTGTGTAAAAAAGTGCATTTTTGCATCAAAAATGCACTTTATGGGTGAAAAATCCACTTTTTGCATCAAAAAGGGCATTTTTGCATCAAAAATGTGCATTTTTGCATCAAAAATGTGCATTTTTGCATCAAAAATGTGCATTTTTGCATCAAAAATGTGCATTTTTGCATCAAAAATGTGCATTTTTGCATCAAAAAGTGCATTTTTGCATCAAATAAGTGCATTTTTGCATCAAATAAGTGCATTTTTGCATCAAAAAGTGCATTTTTGCATCAAAAAGTGCATTTTTGCATCAAAAAAGTGCATTTTTGCATCAAAAAAGTGCATTTTTGCATCAAATAAGTGCATTTTTCATCCATAAAGTGCATATTTGCATCAAATAAGTGCATTTTTCACCCATAAAGTGCATTTTTGCATCAAAAAAGTGCATTTTTGAATCAAAAAGTGCATTTTTTTAACTTAAAAAATCATTTTTCCATCTAAATAATTGTAATTTTGCACGTAAAAATTATTTTTCGCATCCAAAAATTACACTTTTGGTGTCTAAAACATAAAACCTGCAAATATCAACCAAAAAAATATTTTTCTCTCAAAAAAACCCCAAAAAACCACCAAAAATCACTCATTCGGACCGATTAGCAATCCTGACAAGACTTTGAAATTCTTTCCATCAGCACCAGACATACCCAGCGCCACCTGGCCGCCGTACCCTATAATCACAGTACGACGCCGAATTACGTAGTTTTATAATTCCCGCTAATCATGGAGTGCAGCAATTGCGCGTCCATCACCAAACCTGTCCTTGAACTGCCCCCATCCATCACGCACGCTAAACAGCAATACAACCTCAGCCAAACTTAATCAACAACTTTACACTTCACAACTCGCCTCGGACATTTCTCCCAATAATTATTATAATAACGCGAAAATCAAACTTTTCTTTTATTTCCCAACAAGGGGGGTGACCATTCCAATCACCTTTAACTTTTTTTCGTGGCCCCGCAACGTGTAATTGAAACGCCAGCAAGAATTGGAGGAACTGACAGCAAACTGGGATCAGGATAAATGGAACCTGACAAGACGGACACTCCTACAATGCTTAAATTTGAAAATATTTAAGCTGAAGAAATAAAATGGCGGAAAAAAATATTAAATAAATTTTTTTTTTTGGGGGGGTGGGGGGGGGGGAATATTTGATAATCTTTTTAAGCAATCGGTTGATTGTGCAGATTTTTTTCTTATTATCACTTAAATTATACAAGCTGGCAAGTGATAAGAAACAAGTATCAAGGTAGATTTGTCGGGTAATGTATTTAGGTGGCGTGAAACAGGTTTTTTTTTCTTTTTTCATTTCGGTTTTAAACAAGTTGTAATTTGTATGAATGTTTAATTGATGTTGGAGGTGGTGTGATGGGAATTTGTGGGTAGATGATTGGAGTTTTTTTAGTGGGGGGGAAATGGATTTTTGATTGGAAAATTTGGGTTTTTTTTTTTTAATTTTAATTTGTTGAATAAAATAAAATGCATGTTTGGTAGGAAATTGCAGATTTATTTAAATAGACTGGGCGAAATGGAATTTTGTGTGTGAAATGGATTTTTTTGTGTCTAAAATGGGTTTTTTGTGTGCAAAATGTAGATTTTTGTATGTAAAACGTTGTTTTTTGTGTGTAAAATAGGATTTTTGAGTGTATAATGGGATTTTTATGTGTAAAACGTTTATTTTTGTGTGTAAAATGTAATTTTTGAGTGTATAATGGGATTTTTATGTGTAAAACGTTTATTGTTGTGTGTGAAATGTGATTTTTGCGTGTGAAATGGATATTTTTGAGTGTATAATGGGATTTTTATGTGTAAAACGTTTATTGTTGTGTGTAAAATGTGATTTTTGAGTGTGAAATGGATTTTTAGTGTGTAAAATGGAATGTTTATGTCTAAAATGTAGATTTTTTGTATGTAAAACGTTGTTTTTTGTCTGTAAAATGGGATTTTTGAGTGCAAAATGGGATTTTTGAGTGGAAAATGGGATTTTTGAGTGTAAAATAGGATTTTTGAGTGTAAAACGTTGATTTTTGTGTGTAAAATTGTTTTTTGTGTGTAAAGTGTGGTTTTTTGTGCTTAAAGTGTGGATTTTTGTGCGTAATATTTAGATTATCGTGTATAAAATAATGAATTTTACTCTGCAAAATGTGCAAGTTACAAAAAACATGAATCTTAAATTGCAAACTTACAATTAAACTGCACTTAAATTCTAAAAATTCATTTCTCCCTTGCAAACCTTCACAATATACATACTCCCAGTATAAAATTCATTTTCTAACATATACAAAACCCCCTTCTAGATCTAAAAAAATGCATTATTCATACATAAAATTTATTTATCACTCACAAAATTCACTTTTCAGCTAAAAAAAAAAAAACCTTAAAAAAATTGCACTTATTCAATTTAATTTTAATACAGCAGCAAAATTTATAGCTACAAATGTGCACTTTAATTAAACTGCTCAAAAATTAAAAAACAAAATCCCCCCAACAAAAAAAAACACTTTTCATCCCTTCAAACGTCCATCCCAGGGCACTTTTACACCTCCATAACCTTAAAACCTTTAAAAAAAATCACATAACCATAAAATAAATCTAAAAAATTAAAATAAACAAAAAATAATTTTTAAAAAATTTTTAAAAAAAGAAAATCATCAAAAAATTCATCAAAACCAACGAAAAAACATAAAATGTGCATTTATTTTGCTTCCATTATCAAGAAAACTTCAACTTGCAACCTAAAAAGCTTGCTGTCGGCCTCTCAACCTTATTAGGTGGAATGCGACCCCTCGTGGAGAACTTCACGCCTCACTAAGGGCTTGATCGACCTTCATCTCCCTGTCGTCTCTCACCTGGTTATCGTCATAAATTGTGGTGCGCGCAGACATCTCACGGCCTTATAGTTTCGTTTCATGTTGTCAGCGATCGTGGAGGGAGTCGTTAATATTAGCGCCCCCCTGCGAGGAGGGAGGTGAGAAATGTAGATTAAATGTTGGTAGTTTTGTGGAGTTTGAGATTTGAATGGTTTTGATGCGTGTGGTCCGTGGATAAAGGGAGCGGTGATTGCGACATGTGTTAAGTGTCAAGTTGGGAAATAATGAGTGTCGCTTCGGTTGGGATTGAGGACGGAACAGATGCGGTGGAGTGGGGTTGGGTTGGAGTGCGCGGGCGGCAACAGGTTGAGTTGTTGCGGCGTAGGGTTGGCGGTGGCGGGGTGCGATACGCAAAAGGATTATTTTAGTTTAGTTTTTTTTTTTTTTTTTTTTTTTTTTTTTTTTTTTTTTTTTTTTTTTTTTGGGGGGGGGGTGGGGGGTTAGGGTTTTTGGGGATTTTTTTTGGGGGATTTTTTTTGGGGAATTTTTTTGGGGGATTTTAAATTTTGTTACATGTGTTTTTGGTTTTTGTCGTTTGGTCACATGTGAATTCCGAGGTTTTTATGGTTTTTTTTTTGTTCAAATGTTACATGAAAATTTAATTTTTGTTTACTGATTTTTTTTAAAATTTTTTGCTCAAATTCCTAAATTTTTTAGTTTTTTTTTCGCTTAATTTTCGCTTAATTTTCTTATTTTTTCGCTCAATTTTCGCTCAATTTTCTTATTTTTTCGCTCAATTTTCCTCAATTTTTATATTTTTTCGCTCAATTTTCTGGAATTTTCTTATTTTTTCGCTCAATTTTCCTAAATTTTCTTATTTTTTCGCTCAATTTTCTGGAATTTTCAATCTTTTTCTCTCAATTTCCAACTTTTCAACCAAAATTTCCTAGTTTTTCTAATCTGTCTTCCAAAATATAGAATATTTTCAAACATTTTTGCCAAAATTTAGAATATTTTCAAACACTTCTGCCAAAATTTAGAATATTCTCAAACATTTCTGCCAAAATTTAGAAAATTTTCCAATTTATCTCCAAATTTTGAATATTTCAATTTTTTCAGCCAAATTTCCATTCTTATTTCTCCAATTCCATTGCAAAACCTCTCCATTTTTCACATTCCCCAACATTCCCATTGTCCATTTCACATCAGTTTGACCTACCACATCCCTAAGTTTAAAACTCGCATCTAAAAACACCAAACTCCTCGAATTTCCCGTTTCCCCACGTTCCCCAGATCCCCACAGAAATCGATACGCAGCTTTTATCCATTTATATATTCATTCAAATTTTTTGCCTGAAATAAAAACGTTACTTTCCAGGCACCCTGTGGCGAGGCGCTGTTGTTAGTGTGGAGGGACGAGGGCTCGGATCCTGTTTGACCGGTCGGCGGCCTCTCTACGCCTCATCATAACGCTTGGTTGCTAATTTAACGTGAAAGATGAATCGTTATAAACTCTCATCCCTCCTCATCCCCCTATTCACTCTGTCCCCCTCGTTCAACAATACTAGACAATTCGTTCTTGTTTTCTACGTTTCTCGTCTGATTATCGCTTGTTTACCCAACCGGTCATTTATCACTAGAACAAGACCGACTAGTTCCAACAAAAAAGTTAGTGTGCTATGGGATGCTCTTAAAATACGCTAGCGCCATCTAGGGTTTGTTGTTATAACTCATTCGGTAATACATTGTCTACAAGCCTATTTGAGATGATTTAAAATGGTTTTACAAAAATGTAACTAATTTATTTTTATTTATAACGATAAAATTAATGATGAGAAAATTTTAATTATTCAAATAATTTAATTTGGCGCTATTATTGTTCCAGGGCGCCAGCTTGCGGCAGGATAGTAAAGCTAAGTTTAATGGCAGATTACGATGATGTTTTGCTGAAATTTTTACACATTTAGAGGTAAATAATGATTGGATTTGCACCAGGAATGTTTTCCCAAGTGTTTAATGGTTAAATTAAAATCTGATGTTACATTTTTTGAATTTATGTTTCTGCAGAAACAAGATTTCTCTTCGGAAATTAATGATTTCAAACTGTTTCCAATTCTGGAAGGATTAATATTTAGCTTATACGAGACGACTACTAATGCAACGGAAATATAGTACAGTATTGATTATTAGAAATTCATAATAAAAAAAGTACAAATTCTAATAAATTGATTCTTTTTCAGTGCATTTCGGTGGAGCAATGACGATGATGAAAAAACGACGAAAACAGAAATAAAATGAAGAATTTTGCTAATTAATGGGTGAAAAATTAAATCCGTGACTTAAATAAGGATTTGAATAAATATTTTGGTTTGTTTTTAGGTTTTTGAAGAGTTTTGTCAGGCTTAAAGATGTATATTTCACCGAGTGTAATGATCCCTACTTTTCAAGTAATTAAATTCTATTTGAAAAGCGAGATTGGTTTTTTTGAGAATTCAGTGTGAAAATAAGATCTTTTGGAATTGTTACAATGTATTAAGGATTATGAATAGCAAAATTTTTCTTTTTCGATGAGACTTTCGAAAAATAGAAAAAAAAATTATAATAATTTTAATTTCTAGTTCCTACTGTTCGTTTTAATGATGGCGATTCCTTTCTGGATGAAAATGTTGTTCGATCAACTCGTATCTTAAGACCAGTTTGGATTATTCAAAATGTCGATTGTAAGAGAACTGTAAATAAAATAAATAATTTTCACAAAACCATTCGCATAATTTAACACAATAAACGATTTGACATATCGATTTAATATCATATCCACATAGATGCAATGTTGCCATCATCTTGGGGGAAATAAAATAGAATGGATAAAATACTGAATATCTATTTGTTTTTGTATCTACTGTGTCCTCCTTGTGGGATTTCTTGGGGGATTTTAATTAGGGATTTAATCAGTAGACTTATCAAGAATGACTAATAAGCAACACCACAATTCAAATACATGCAAAATTACAATTACCTATTCATAAACATGTGATAAATCACTATTATCACACTTTCAAGACTGCAATCTATTCTAGACATCTTATCACAAAGATATTGCACTAAATGTCTTCACAATCTAAGGACCAGTTTAGTAGTTAAACCACAAACGTCCGTGGCTTAGAAACAATCATTTTTCCAATTCTTCGCCGAGTCTTCCTTCGACAACGTGATGGCTGCTATGGTCGTAATGACCCATTCGTCGGCCAAAACTGCTTCCAACAACCATTGCACGTTTTGCCACAAAGAAGACGATTACAAGCAACACCAGTGTTTTGGCATCAACAACGTCATAAATGGCGACAAGCAAACGTGTACCGTCAAAGTTGTCATGAACCGGTTGTTTAGATAGTCAAAACCGCGTTTAAAAGACGCACCAGTACGACGTAGGGAAAGCCTGGTCCCGAATAAGGGCCCGGATATTGATAAGCAGCCTGGAGGGTAGCGGCAAACTTATCCCCTTAGTCGATCATTTACACAAATTTTAGCCGGGTTTGTTGGAACCGTAAAAAACAAGAAATAATGCACACACGTATTCTAGGAATCCGATTGCGGTGACTTATCCACCGGGATTATCACCAACATCCAGATGCGTCTAGTATGCGAGGCTAATGCTAAATCTGGATGGGACTCCTAATGGCGGAGCGACCAAATCGAGCAAACGCGCACTAATCGCACGCAAAAGACAAAATAATAACTCATCGGCCAATTGAATTAAATCTCAAATCCCTCGGCGCGTATCAGCGGCATAAAATCAAAATGAAACAAAAGGTCAACGAAAGGAAAGGTAATCAAAGATGAAACGGGGAATCAAGCACGTGAAATGACAATGGAAAACCTCAAACATGCATAGTTAAATTGCATGGAGTCACACTGTGAGTTAACACAGGGAAAAGATCGCCAAATGCCAACGGCTAGTTAAAGCTCTTACAGGGCTCATGGACTTACACCTTCTGATCGGATCTGGCTTGTGTCAGCTCTGAGATAGACTTGGGACAGATCTATCACAGAAAAAGAGGGGAAGCCAATGAGGTAATAACACACAAACCAATCAAACGCCTTCGTGAATAATTATCACGATGACTAAGACGCGAGTGACCAAACATTTAAATTTGCCAGACTAAACTAAAGGAATTTAGGAGGGGTAACAGTGGATATTACTCAACTTAGACCGGTCTGATGTGGCAGAATTGAGCCACACCAGACCAAGTCAGGGGATAAACATGAATGAGAAATGAAAAAAGGTAGGACAAATCAAATTTAGGTTTAGGATTTATTAGAAATCAACAACAAAACAATGGTTAGGAACACACAGATAACGCGTACAAAACAACAATTAGGTTAGGGTTAAAGCGCGTAAATGCCGGCCATTGCCGGGCCGTGACAAAGTCACGAATGTAAATTTATAATTTTTATCAAAAAGAAAATATTTTTTTTTATTAATAATTTTTGTTATACGAAATCGTGGACTATGAAACAATGGCTGATTCTCATAACTAGCATGTTGGGCAATTTTTTTTGCGGAGTTTGCGTGTCGATGCAAGAGCCATTTTTTCCTGCCGAGGTATTTGTCGAATTTTATTTAAATTTTATTTAAATTTTATTTAAATTTGCCTATTTTTCCCAGGTTGCACGTAAAGGTGTAACCACGACATGTGGATTTCTTTTCAGTCATCTTCCCACCGCCATTTTCATCCTGACGCCGATTTTTAGCAAATGTGTACGTGACTATTGTATTTATTTACAAAAACTTTACAGCTAAAGATGTTTCGTCTATTGTCTTTTATTTTCTGTCTTTAGATTGGAAAGGTAGGACCCAGATTTCTGATAAATTCTGGACTCTTTATTACTATTTGCTGCATTTTATTTGGGTATATCACAACCTTGAACTACATAAAACACCAGATAAAATTCCATCCAATTCCTTTTATTTATTAATTCTAAAATATATAGACTACTATACAAGATAAATTCCACCACAACTTTCATCACTCTTGCTGCTTTGCTGCAAATTATTGTAGCAATGGGCGCTGCTGCATACCACACAGCAAATTTGGCAACAATGGCCGCCACATTTCCAAGAGACAGAGACATAGGGAAAACATTTGTAAGTCCAAAAATTAATTCCCTAATCAAAAACACTCTTTAAAAAAACACGCAGGATTTTCTACGTGCTGCATTTTATGTCGGTCTCAGAGTCGGCCCAACTATTGGAGGACCTTTGTACCAAGTAAACTTTACCGTACATGATTTAATCAAACATTTAATTCTTATTTTCTTAAAAAAACTAGTTGGGTGGTTATCCGCTTCCATTTGCGTTTATGGGAAGCATTTTACTCGTGTTATCTATTTGCAGTACAATTTTATTTTGGAATCAAAGCGGTAAAGTGACAAAAAATGACTCAAGCACTGTTTCATACTAATTATAATCGCTTGATAACGTGCGTGCTGTAGATGACATCCAGGCTTTGAAAGATTTTTCGATGCCGCTCTCTAGGAAGGCGATATATCTAAGTGCTCTTATTTGTATTGTTTTCCTGCGATATTTGAGTCGTACTTTCGACAGGTAAATAAATAACGCACCCAATTTTAGCTATTTTAGTTATTTTGTCGTATATAGTTCAATCTCAGCGCAGTACAAGTTGGTTTAGTGTTTGTCATCAGTGTAGGCGTCTTTGCAGTCGCGGCCATCTTCTGGGACTGGTTGTGTGATAGAAAAGTGAGTCAATTCACAATTTATTATGTTTTTAATTATTTTATATTTTTTATAATTAAATATATGTATATTTTAAATTTCTAGTTTTTTTCTGGATGAAAATATTGTTCGATCAACTCATATCTTAAGACCAGTTTGTTTGGATTATTCAAAATGTTGATTATCAGAGAACTGTAAATAAAAACTGTTCATAGTAACTCTCTTGTCTTCACGAATAAAAAGCATGACTATTTGGTTAAGAACAAATTTATTGTAATTTCTTAGGGGGTTACAAATACAAGAACAAGGGAACAAAGGGTTATATTGACAAGTTGTGACACTTTTCGTCTGTAATTCCTGGTCCGCGTCATCTAATATATCGACCAAAACCCCTGCAGAATGTTGGCTTCCAAGGCTACTTGAATTGCTAAAGCATATTGAAATGAACCGAAACCAAGTACCAAGATGCTGTCAAAATGGCGGCAAATACAGCGGAGAAGTTCACCAATTTAAACGCCTCGAAATATTTGCTTATTTGCAAATTGTATTACTATTTGAATTATCTACCACAAATAAAATATAAAAAACAAACAATCCTACCTGTACAAGTACAACACCTGAAATATCTGAATTTTGCATTGCAAACTAGGGATTGAATTAATAGGCTTATCATGAATTTAAATGCATGCAAAATTACAATTGTATATTATAGGTCACCTATTCATCAACCATGTGATAGATCATGATTATCACACTTCCAAGACTGCAATCTAAACACCTTATCACAAAGATATTGCACTAAATGTCTTCACAAACTAAGGACCAGTTTAGTAGTTAAACCACAAACGTCCGTGGCTTAGAAACAATCATTTAGTAAGTCACACTTACATGAAATGAACACCAGCAAAAGCATCAATGACATCCAATTCTTCGCCGAGTCTTCCTTCGACAGCATCATGGCGGCTATGGTCGTAATGACCCATTCGTCGCCCAAAACTGCTTCCAACAACCATTGCACGTTTTGCCAAAAAGAAGACGATTACAAGCAACGCCAGTGTTTTGGCATCAACAACGTCATAAATGGCGACAAGGAAACGTGCAGCGTCAAAGTCACGAATGTAAATTTATAATTTTTATCAAAAAAAAAATATTTTTTTTTTATTAATTATTTTTCTTTTAAGAACTCGTGGACTATGAAACAATGGCTGATTCTCATAACTAACATGTTGGGCAATTTTTTTTGCGGAGTTTGCGTGTCGATGCAAGACCCACTTTTTCCTGCCGAGGTATTTGTTGAATTTTATTTAAATTTTATTTACTTTGTATAAATTTGCCTATTTTTCCCAGGCTGCACGTAAAGGTGTAACGGCAACGACGTGTAAATTTCTTTTCAGTTATCTTCCCATCGCCATTTTTATTCTGACGCCGATTTTTGGTAAATATGTACGCGACTATTGCATTTATTTACAAAAACTTTACAGCTAAAGATATTTGGTCTATTTTCTTTTATTTTCTGTCTTTAGATTGCAAAGATGATAGGACCCAGATTTGTGATGAATTCTGGACTCTTTATTACTATTTGCTGCATTTTATTTGGGTATATCACAACCTTGAACTACATAAAACACCAGATAAAATTCCATCCAATTCCTTTTATTTATCAATTCTAACACACAGACTACTAAACAAGATAAATTCCACCACAACTTTCATCACTCTTGCTGTTTTGCTGCAAATTGTTGTAGCAATTGGCGCTGCTGCATACTACACAGCAAATTTTGCAACCTTAGCAGCCACATTTCCAAGAGAGATAGAAAAACCATGTGTAAGTCCAAAAATTAATTCCCTGGTCAAAAACACTCTTTAAAAAAACTCACAGGCTTTTCTGCGTGCTGCATTTTGTGTCGGTCTCATAGGACTCATATCCGGCCCAACTATTGGAGGACCTTTATACCAAGTACACATTACCGTAGAATAATTTAATCAAACATTTAATTCTTATTTTCTTCAAAAAACTAGTTAGGTGGTTATCCGCTTCCATTTGCTTTCACGGGAAGCATTTTACTCGTGCTATCTATTTGCAGTACAATTTTATTTAGGGATCAAAGCGGTAAAGTGACAAAAAATGACTCGCGCACTGTTTCATACTAATTATAATCACTTGTTTACGTGCGTAGATGACATGTTATCAAGCCAGGCTTTTAGAATTCCTTCGATGTCGCTCTCTATGACCGCGGTATGTCTGAGTGCTCTTATTTGTATTGGTTTCTTATCTGCGATGAAGCCGTACTTGCCACAGGTAAACAAATAACGCACTTAATTCTAGTTATTTGAGTTATTTTGTCGTATATATATAGTTCAATCTCAGCGAAGACCAAGTTGCTTTGGTCAGTGTAGGCGTCTTTGTAGTCACGGCCATCTTCTGGTACTGGTTGTGCAAGAGAATAGTGAGTCAATTCACAACTTATTATGTTTTTAATTATTTTATATTTTTTTTATAATTAAATATATATATATATTTTTTAAATTTATAGTTTTTTCTGGATGAAAATATTGTTCGATCAACTCATATCTTAAAACCAGTTTGTTTGGATTATTCAAAACGTTGATTATCAGAAAACTGTAAATAAAAACTGTTCATAATTACTCTTTTGTCGATGTTCTGTCTTTACGAAAATAAAGCATGTCTATTTGGTTAAGAACAAATTCATTGTATTTTCTTAGGGGGTTACGAATACAAGAACAAGGGAACAAAAGGTTATATTGACAAAATTGTGACACTTCGTCTGTAATTCCGGGTCCGCGTCATTTAATATCGACCAAAACCCCTGCAGAATGTTGGCTTCCAAGGCTACTTGAATATACTATGGCTACTATACTGTCCCACGTCTCCGCTTTGTCTTCAAACAGAAGTTTTCACAGTTGCTACAGAGTTTATCAAGCCGGACCAACCCAGAAACAATACCATAATGTACTGGCAGTTTCGTTGCAATATCTTGGTGGATGCTAACTGCTAAAGCATATTGAAATGAACCGAAACCAAGTACCAAGATGCTGTCAAAATGGCGGCGAACAACGATAATCTACCGCATTTGCACCAAAACACAGTGGAGAAGTTCACCAATTTAAACGCCTCGAAATATTTGCTTATTTGCAAATTGTATTACTATTTGAATTATCTCCCACAAATAAAATATCAAAAAACCAACAATCCTAACTGTACAACACCTGAAATATCTGAATTTTGCATTGCAAACTATTAATAGGCTTATCATGAATTTAAATGCATGCAAAATTACAATTGTATACTATAGGTCACCTATTCATCAAACATGTGATAGATTATGATTATCACACTTCCAAGACTGCAATCTAAACACCTTATCACAAAGATATTGCACTAAATGTCTTCACAAACTAAGGACCAGTTTAGTAGTTAAACCACAAACGTCCGTGGCATAGAAACAACCATTTAGTAAGTTACACTTACGTGAAATGAACACCAGCAAAAGCATCAATGACATCCAATTCTTCGCCGAGTCTTCCTTCGACAGCGTGATGGCGGCCATGGGCGTAATGACCCATTCGTCGGCCAAAACTGCTTCCAACAACCATTGCATTTGCCAAAAAGAAGATGATTACACGCAACACCAGTGTTTTGGCATCAACAACGTCATAAATGGCGACGAGGAAAAGTGCAACGTCAAAGTTACAAATGTAAATTTATATTTTTTATCCAAAAAAAAATTTTTTTCTTAATTATTTTTCTTTTAAGAACTCGTGGACTAGGAAACAATGGCTAATTCTCATAACTAGCATTTTAGGCAATTTTGGTTGCGCAGTTTGCGTGTCGTTGCAAGCCCCATTTTTTCCTGCCGAGGTATTTTTTCAATTTTATCTAAATTTTATTTATTTTGTACATAAATTTTACCTATTTTTTTAAGGCTACACGTAAAGGTGTATCGGCAACACTGTATGGATTCGTTTTCAGTGCTTTTTCCTTAACCGTTTTCGTCCTGGCGCCGATTTTCGGCAAATACGTACGCGACACTTGCATTTATTTACAAAAACCTTACACCTAAATATATTTCGTCTATTGTCTTTTATTTTCTCTCTTCAGATTGCAAAGATAGGACCCAGATTTCTCATGAACTCTGGAATCTTTGTTACTTCTATTTGCTGCATTTTATTTGGGTATATCACAACCTTGAACTACATAAAACAGATAAAATTCCATCCAATTCCTTTTATTTATATTAATTCTAACTCACAGACTACTAAACAAGATAAATTCCACCACAACTTTCGTCACTCTTGCATTTTTCGTGCGAATCGTCGAAGGAATGGGCGACGCTGCATACCACACCGCAAATTTCGCAACAATGGCCGCCACATTTCCAGGAGACATAGGAAAAACATTTGTAAGTCCAAAAATTAATTCCCTAATCAAAAACACTCTTTAAAAAAATCACACAGGCTTTTCTACGTGCTGCATTTGGTGTCGGGCTCATAGCCGGCCCAACTATTGGCGGACCTTTGTACCAAGTAAACTTTACCGTAGAATAATTTAATTTAATTTAATTCTTATTTTCTTCGAAAAACTAGTTGGGTGGTTATCCGCTTCCATTTGCCTTCATGGGAAGCATTTTACTCGTGTTATCTATTTGCAGTACAATCTTATTTTGGGATCAAAGTGGTAAAGTGACAAAAAAATTACTCACGCATTGTTTCGTATTATAATCACTCGATTACGTATAGATGATATGTTATCAACCCAGCCTAATCCCAGCATTCTCAAAGCTTTGAGAATTCCTTCGGTGTCGCTTTCTATGACCGCAGTATGTCTGAGTGCACTTACTATTGGATTCTTAGCTGCGACGTTGGAGCCACACTTGCGACAGGTAAATAAATAACGCAATTAATAAATTAATTCTAGTTATTTAAGTTATTTTGTATAGTTTCATCTGGACGCTGTGGAAGTTGGTTTGGTGTTTGTCATCAGTGGAGGCGTCTATGCAGCCACGTCCATCTTCTGGGGCTGGTTGTGCGATAGAAGAGTGAGTCAATTTATTTGTTTTTATTTGTTTTTATTTGTTTTTATTTGTTTTTATTTGTTTTTATTTGTTTTTATTTGTTTTTATTTGTTTTTATTTGTTTTTATTTGTTTTTATTTGTTTTTATTTGTTTTTATTTGTTTTTATTTGTTTTTATTTGTTTTTATTTGTTTTTATTTGTTTTTATTTGTTTTTATTTGTTTTTATTTGTTTTTATTTGTTTTTATTTCTTTTTATTTCTTTTTATTTCTTTTTATTTCTTTTTATTTCTTTTTATTTGTTTTTATTTGTTTTTATTTGTTTTTATTTGTTTTTATTTGTTTTTATTGGTTTTTATTTGTTTTTATTTGTTTTTGATTATTTTATATTTCTTTTTAGGTTCCTCCTAAAATACTTATTGTAATTGGTGCTTGCTTGTTGAGTACTATGTGCATTTTAATAGGACCTGCACCATTTCTGCCGTTACAGAGGTGATTTTGAATCATTTTGATGTCGGTTTGTGGATTTTTGTTTGTAAAATTTTATGATTTCATTCAATAGTTCGTTGGAGTTGTGCATTGTAGCACTGGTTTTCCATGGATTGGGTTTGGGAGCTGAAATGTTGCCATCTCATGTCGATGCTGTGAAACAAGCGATGTAAATTGAAACGAAAATCGAGTTTTGAAACTCCGGTGTGAAAATAATTTAAAAAAAAACTGCTCGGTGTGTTTAGGTTGAACGGTTTTCCTGATTCGTACCAAACCTATGGTATCATTTCTGGAGTGTGGGCCGCCTTTTTTCAATTAGGGTTAGTAAAAATTATAAAATTTTAAAATTTTCAATTTTTTTAAAATCTTTTTTTGTTTTAGGAATTTCCTTGGGCCATCTATTGGAGGGGTTCTTTACGACACCATTGGTTTCAGGCAATCCACAATGTTCATTCTAGCTCTTCAGATACTATTGGTAAAAAAAATACAAGAAAAAACAATGTAAATTTTAATTATTGACTATCATTTACATTTTTAGTTGGTCTGCAATCTTGCTTACTACCTTGTATTTGAACACAATGTCTTAGAAAACCGTATTGCATCCGACAAAACACCTCTTCTCCACTAAAAAGAAGAAACAACTCATTAGATGTACACACTCATTCTGTCAATAAATCATTTTTTATATAAAACATTCGGTGCAACTGCAAACCAACCTAATTGCGACGTCGTTACAACGTTACAACGAACGTTATTTCGACGCAACAATCACTCCCGTATTTAAGCTTCATCAAATAAACAAATACAAAATCATATTCACATTCGCAATGACAATGACATTAGCTAAAATCCCATCGTACTCGAAAGTTGCGGGTCGCCAATGGTACGACAATAGACGCTTTATTTATCGCGAAGATAAGGTTTCTGCCTCAGATCCAAATATAATGTGTATGAGGTGCATAGTGTCGAATTGCCATTATCGAGGGCGCCTGAACTTGGTCAGTAATGACTTCAAGCTCTGCACACCGCACCAGCACGGCCCAACTGCGTACAATGTTAACTGCAAGCTGTTCACTCATGAACTCGTCGTTAACTGCAAGAAGTTGCACCCATCCGCACCAAGTTGTGCATCAAATATCCGGATGTGGCACTGCAGAGACCGTACAAGACCTTCAAATCCATTCTGAGCAGGCAATGCAGGAAAGACATCCCTGAAGATCACCCAGAGGATCACCCGTCGCTTACCAACGATCCCATCGGGCGCTCTTACACTCCTGCACTGCCAAACTTAAATTTCGATGAAGCAATTACCGCAATTAACAATGGATGGCAGTCCACGGACCCACCCAGTTTGCCAGCAGAATGTCCTGCGACAAGAAGACACTCTTTGGCTCGTCGACCACTGCATCCTCTGCCCGAGCCAGCACAGGCAACACCGGAAGCGCCAAACAGAAGTAGTGTACGTCGAAAACGGTCGCCGAGTTCAGCCAATGAAAGCACTGAACCACCCTTAAAGCGTCGTCGCACAAGTGTATCACCTACACCAGAAGTTCATTCATTGGTCGAGTTTCTAAGTGCTGCAGCTGAAGATTTGGTGATTCACGCTGAGGTAAATTCGCATACTTGTCTGCTGTGTAGCACAAATGAGTGCAACATTGCATACAAATGTGGCCATTTAGCGTGTGCAGCATGCCTTAAAAGGGCAGTGGAGATAGACGGTGAACTTAAATGCCACGTGTGCAAAACGGTGATAAAGAAGCGCAGCCATCTCATTCAACTATTAGTTTGAGATGGTTTGAGCTGCCCCTGTGCTTCGCTGCTTAACCTTCTAATAACAACAATATTAATTGGCCTCTCACCACTAAACAATGATGTTTTTTATCAAAATGCCGACTAGGAAAGTACTCATAATCGTCTAGTAAGTTAATTTCTGTCTTTAAACGATTTTTTAATCAATTGTCAACGTTCTGTGTTTGCAGTTTGGTCGGTTTAGCGCTCATTTTTATCGTGCTGGTGTCTTTGGTTTGCATGTATTTAGTAACAAGCGCTAAAACGCAATACGAAGTGACGATCTTGAACAAGAAAATGAATTTTTCCGACAGCCAGAGAAGTTGTCCCCAATTAAGAACTTACCACCAATCGAACATACAAACGCAGAAGGAAGAGGATCAAATTATGAGCGATTTTATTCGGCATTACATCAAACATAAAACGCTCTACCAGGACTCAAAACGGCCTTGTGGTGGCAAATTTTTTGTTGGTAAAATTGTATTTAAAGCCATTAACTGGTGTACAGTTTGTGCATTTATTTAATAGGTCTGCGACGAATTCTTTACCAAGATTGGTCGACTGCTCACCATGATACGATCACGTTTGCCGCCCCGTTCATGTCCGACACAAATGCCGTGTTTCGCAACGACGAAGTCGATCGTTGCACTAGTATTTCACGTATAAGTCAAAGACATACCGAAATAAAACGCGCGTCAAACTTAACGATCTCTGAATTGGAATTAAAAAACAGTGTGAGATGTCGCGATCCGCATTGGAAATGTTTTCTCTGTCAACGCAGTTAGTATGGACCGTTTAACTATCTTGTTTATATTGTAGTAAATCTGTAAGAATAATTTGTTTTTCTTCTTTGTCAGATGAAAAAGGTAAAACTGTGTTTAAAATAGGCAAAGTCAATACGATTGAAACGTACGAAAAAGCAATGAAATACTGTGAGAAGATGTTTACATCAGGAACACTGGCATTCATTCCTCATAAACAAACTTTGAATGATATTTATTATCAAATTAAAGATCACATGCTGGGTTGTCCTACTATCGGTGTTGGTAAGAGATTCGATCGATTTATCGAACGACCGTATGTCGGAGAGCAACCTCGCCTCATATTGACGTAATATCACACGTCGTCTCCTCTGACTGGAGATTGTACTGGGTCGGTTGTGGCAGTCTTGTCGCAGACTGACCCCATGCAGAATCCTCTGTTCCAATTGGCTACAATAGGCAGCATAACCAGACGTCCCGGTTTTTAGAAATTGACCAATTACTCGCAATAAAAGTAGTTTTATTGGTTTGTATTGTGCTAAACTTGTGCACACATCGTATATCTTCGAATTGTCTGCGGGCCTCGAATTGCGCGCATGTGCACAATTGGAGGTCCAAACGTTTCAAAATGTGCCAAAAAAGGATGATAAATGAAACGTTTTTTATCGGTAATTACTGAAACATATGGAAAACGTTTCATTTGTCACACTTTTAGGTGTTTTTCGTTGCAGATATGCTAAAAAAAACCCAGCATTGGCCTCTAATAGCGCACGGGCTTTTATTTGTGCACGTTGCAAAATTTCCATATTGCATTGCCATACCCCATCCTACAACCAACTTAATCACGTGGTCGTAAACAGTGTTGGACTGGCTCGGCAGGATACCGGGAATTTCCCGGTGACCCGTGAGGCTGTGAAATTTTTTCTTTTTGTCGTGGTCCGACCTATCCAGATTTCCCGGTACTAAATTTGTTCCCAGTCCAGCCCTGGTCGTAGAACACATGGTCAGCGTGGTCCTTTTCTGATTACGGTCGTTCGATAAACAGAAAATGTAAGCCAGAAAATTGTTTAGCATTACATTTTTCAATTCTTATTCCAGGAAACCGTGTGATTGAACGATTGGAAACGCACAATGAAACGAGATTGCCTTACCAAAGTAATCGGTTGCCAACCGACATAACGGTTCAGAGAAAACCCAACCAAAATTGTGTAGTTACGAATGTATTTAAAAACTTTGAATGGGAATTCGAAGATTGTGCTGAGAAACATTGTTTTTTATGCTATTATTAAGTATTTTATCAGAATAAACTAAAAAAAAACTAACCCAAAACAAGACTTAATTTTGCTTTCACTGAATACCAAATTATCAAATATTTACAAAATATTATCACCGAGTAGCAAAATGATCGTCGAAATGGCTTATTATTTATAAACCAATTAAAGATTTAACAATAATTATTCAATGGGTAAATCGAAGAGACTTTTAACAATCGAAGACAACTGTAATTGAGAACGACACGCCATTTTCCAAAGGATGAATATCTAGCGAAGAAGGAAATGCTGCTCGCCGCCATCGTGGATATGCCTCCACTCTCTAACCCACTTAACTTGTTTCGTTAATGTTTAAAAAAATTAATAAATAAATAAAACAGACAATATATTTTTCAAACTATAATTTTTATTCAATTATACAAATACAAAAACATTATCTCGTTGGATTTCTTTATGCTTCGGCCTACAGTTTGCAGTCGAGAGTATCCATGGCGGGTAATTTAAAAAAATGTTTTCCGTTTCTGTGTCTGAGTACAAACCAAAGCAAGGCATTCAAACCACTCCAAACCCCTCTCTAAAATTACAAATATAAAAAAAAAATCTTTAAATAAAACAAAATTTTATTTTTACATTAAAAAAATTTCTTCTTGTGGTTTATTTTCTTCGTTATTATAGTCACAATGCATCGCTGCGAGCCAACATGGCGTTAATTCAATCAAAATGAAGAACATTTTTAAACATTTTTAAATCATGTCAGATATACATACGAGTAGCAGACCGTCTGAAGAACCTGAAGAATCTTCTTATTCTTATCGACGATGGCGGTTTGCAATACGATAAAAAAAATCTTGTCTTTTAAAAAAAAATATGTTTAAACATTTGTATCCATTTTATTTCAGTAAAATAGTACCAATTGCTGTGCCTTGTCTAACAGTATTTGTGATAGTAACTGCAGCACTCGGGGTTTACTACGGAACCGACGCACTATTTCCCAAAGAGTCTAGTCGGAATATCTCTCTTATCAATAATCAGCATAACGAAAAGAGTAAACATGCCAAATTGCAATCTCGGAAATTAAGTGAAAACGAGCTTAATAACACAAAACAAACTAAAGGTCAGTCAACCGTGATTTCTGTTGCACATAAATATATTGAAAAATAAAAAGTGCACCTATTTGAGGAGTTAAAAAATTGTTTTAGGAGCTAAAATGCACGTTTTGAACTCAAGAAATCCACTTTTAGATGCTGTGATGTATTTTTTACATTTTTTCACATGTTTAGGCAGTAATATGCACTTGTTACATGTTGAAATTCACTTATAAAATCATAAAATGCACTTAATAATGCTAAAATGCATTTAGAATGCTAAAATGCACTTAATAAATGCTGAACTGCACTTGCAGCTTGTGAAAATGCACTTTTAGCATGCGGAAATGCACTTTTAGCATGCTGAAATGTATTTTTCAGGTGCACAAATGCAAAATGTAGGTTCACACTTTATACTAGATCCAAATCCAACACCGAAAATTCACATTATGGCGAAGACAGCACTGAATGTCACAAATGCAATCAAAATGTGTGCCGCTACCCACGTAAATGGAATTTTGGCATTCCCCAAGAGCCTTGAAGAGGAAGAAACCATGATGGCGTCATTTATTAATGTATACGAAAAAGAAAAGAAAAGTCTCGTTCTCTGTGACGATCAGTATTTCATAGGTACAAAACTTCCATTCCTTGAAAATTAATTTATTAATTTATTATTAATTTCTTTCAGGTTTGCGTAAGATATTGGACGAAGAATGGGTTGGCCCCGATGGGAAACTTGCAGCATTCGGTCCACCGATATCAGTACTAAAATATAACCGACATCACGATTTTGCCAATGAGCATTGCACCCAAATCCTTCTGGACGGAAATAACTATTACATAAATAATATTAGATGTCATTCGCATGTTTGGAATTGCTTTGTGTGTCAACATCGTGAGTATTTCCCGGGTAAAAAAAATCTGCAGAATTCTGTAGAAAATTTGCCTGCCGAAAAAATTCTGCAGAAAATCTTTTTTCTGTGCAGGATTCTGCAGAAAATCTTTTTTCTGTGCAGGATTCTGCAGAAAATCTTTTTTCTGTGCAGGATTCTGCAGAAAATCTTTTTTCTGTGCAGGATTCTGCAGAAAATCTTTTTTTGTGCAGAATTCTGCAGAAAATTTTTTTTCTGTGCAGGATTCTGCAGAAAATCTTTTTTCTGTGCAGGATTCTGCAGAAAAATTGCCTGCCAAACCTTTTCTGCAGAATTCTGCAGAATTTGGTAATTTTTTCTGCAGAATTCTGCAGAATTTGGTAATTTTTTCTGCAGAATTCTGCAGGATTTGGTAATTTTTTCTGCAGAAAATTTTTCTGCAGAGCATGCAGAATTCTGCAGAACCTTTTTCTCTTGGGTTGCACGTGTTATTGCTAATTATTGACTATTTAGTATTTACACACTTTTACAGCTTGTGGTGTCGACATCCCTGACATTCCGTACTGTTTCTCAGTGCACCGAGATGTGAGAGTGCGAAGTTACAACGACGCTCTCAGTTTTTGCCAGTTTCTCATGAAATCGTCTAGTCTGGCTATTGTGCCTCACAAATCTGTGTTGAAAAAAATCACAAGTGAGATGTACCTTAAGAACTGCAAAAATGCTGGAATTGGTATAATTGTATATCAGAGATATATAAGTATTTTTATTTGGATCATTTGTGCAAATGTTTTTCTTTCAGGACATAAGTTTAGCGGAAGATATGAATCAATGAGTGGATTCAAATTACCATACATAACTAATAGGGTTTATTACCGACCGGGTGGAAGAAAACATATTAGTTATAGCTGCATTGTTATCAATGCTGCAAATAATTTCGAGTGGGAAGTAGAGTCTTGTTCGAAGCATCGTTGTTTTGTGTGTTTTAGTTACGGAACATAGAGATGTTGTATATTGTATAAAAATGGTGCACAGCTTGTCGTAACCTTGGTTCCGGTAAATAAACTTAACGCGATATCTTACTAATAACACCCTTTATTTCACACTTGTAATAATACAATAATGATACTTAACAATGTGGTCTCGGATCCTTGCTGGCGGATACGATTTGTTGCTGCACGGCAGTCTTACACGTGGCTTCTACTGTTGTCTAGGGTAATGGCGTCTGGCGAAACACGTGTTCGCAAACGCTTCGCTTCGGGAGATATTACGATCGTAGTATTGCTACGATAATATCTGTGACTCTGATTTATAGATGTAATTGGCAACGGGCATCGATCCTCTATCAATCCGGTAAAACGGCCTGACGGTGAGGTGGTGATGCTAATGTTGCTCTGGTATCTATAAAGTGGGGGTTTCCGGTCAGACACGGGTTTAAATAGTGGCTGGACCGGAAATGACGTATTTGCATAAATTCGGGGAATTATGCAAATCTATGACGTTGTCACGTCAGTCTCGCAGAAACGGTAAAACTAGTATAGCTAATTTTCCCGCAATAATCTGACAATCATTTTACTATCAATATTAAAATTACTATTTATTAGGTTATGATTAATTAAAACACTTTTGTGACCTCGTGGTCACCACACGTCCCCTCCTCAGCAATGTTGTTGGGGGATTTACAATAAAACAACAAACATTGTGAAGACTCAAAGTTAGATTTAGTTCGCTTCCTTTTCAGATGATCCCTGAGGAACGTCCGGAGGCGGAGGTGGAGGTAATTCTTCGGTTACAGGTGGTTTAGCCATCTCCGGAGTTGCTGGAATCGTTGGTTCGGCGATCGGCAAAATCGAGGTGAGACGTGATGAACGATCGCTCGGGTCTTCGAACTCCCCGATGAAGTATCGATCGTGGCCGCCAACTGGTTCGTAGGGGGCGCCGACTCGTTCATGTACCCAGATACGCGAGAGGAAGGGGGCCAGGCCTTGATTGGTATGGTGGATCTTCTGGGCCTCGGCCGGATTCGTCGGGGCGCGGTGTGCTCGCAGCAGACGTTGGTGCTGAATGAAATCGACGCCTGGACCCGCCTCTAGAGTTCGCTCCATCCATAAGTAGAGCGAGTGGCCGTGGTCGCTCGATCGCTTGATCTGGTTCTTTGTCTTCTGGGTCATCGTCAAACTCGGGTAGTAGTGTTTGAGTTGTGCGTCGATCGGAGGCAAAGGTTTCGGCTCTAATTTTTTCTTGGGCCGCAGGATCTTCGGTTTTGTTTTCGTCTTTCGGACGACTACTTTCACGCCTTCGATCGGAACCAGTCCTTCGGGGAACTTTATCGTCTCCTCTGGAGTGGCCGTCGGGGCTGTCTGGCTCGCCGCAGTCTCGGGAAGAGGTTCGTTGATTAATGCGGCTGGTTCGCGTTGTGGTAAAGCCACAGTTCGGACCGCTTGATATGATTGTTCCGGGTCGACGTCCTCTGCAACTAACTGCGCGCGAACCTGGATACAGGAAGGGACTAACTTTAGCCATCGCTCGATGAGAGCGGGAGGCAACAGAAAGCTTTCATGAGCAACGACTGCCCAGGCTGCCAATGCTACACGGGCGTTTCTAAATGTGGACGCGGCCAATACGAGCGACATCATGTCTGTGAGCACGACTGTTGTGCGCGCTGTTCGTGACGGATGATCTCGTCCGGGGCTCTTGATGAACTCGATGGCCGCACTTTGGATGTTCGTTATCGCAATCTGCATGGTCCTGGCTTGATATTCGTCAATGTCGGACACCATCTCTTTCGCTTGCTCGATCGTGGTTGTGTCGAGAAACGACTGTAAATCGTATGGCGTTGGGTCGAACTGGATTGTGGCTCGAACCTCCGACGACTGGCTATTGGAAGTTGGTTTTGAAGGCGTTTGGTCGTTCTTTTCGGCTTGAGCTACGGCTACTTGCTTTGAATTAATTAAAACTCGTTGAATGTCGGGTTCGGGCTCATCCCAAACAATCGGTGTTCTCGACGTGGAAATTTCGCTTCGCGTTTCTTCTGGTACGGCCGGGAAAATGGGTCCAAAACGATCTTGTCGTCGTTTGAGTTGCTCAAAGGGACTCAGCGATGCTGGGGTTCCGATAATCACAGTCTTTCGGAATGCGCTGGGCAGACTAGAAGGTACGCTACTAACTGGTTTGGCTGGCGCCTTGATGAATGCGCTTGGTACCGACGTTACACTCATCTCGATTGATTTGGTCGGCCGATAGACGGGTTTCGCCTGTTCGTTCTTGACTTTCAGGACGGCTGCTACCATATCGGCTTCGGTGTAAAGTTTTTCTTGTTCGGGTACGATCATCGGCTCTACCGATTGTTCGTGTTCGATCGTTATCGGCACTTCTTGTCGAACTTCCACTTGCAAAGTCTCTACCTCATCGACTTCTCGCGATCTCTCAAAGCGTCCCCATGTTTCCGCTCGTGGCCTTGACAATCTGAGGCATCCGCGTTGGTTCGGTCGGTTTCTGGAGTAGCGGTATGTCTCAACTGCTCGTGGTCTCTCGACTCTGGGTTCTCGTCGCGGTGAGGGTTCTCGAGCGTGTCGGTAATAAACTCGAGGATGTGACTGCGATCGATCTTGCGTGTTGTACGACGTGCTTGGCTGATCCAGGCGTCGTCGTTTGTTGTCGTGTGCGTTATTTAACAACTCGCTCGAGAGTCGCTTCTCCGCTTTTTGTCGCTTGCGCCCAAAGATGCCCAGGTAGTGGAGCTGGTGCATTGCTTTCTGTGAGGTGATGAATCCGTGTTCGGGTCGCCAGTTGGGAACGTCTGGTCTTTCTCCTCGAACCTGGCTTAACCAAGTTTTTATCTCGTCTGTCGAATACCCTGCGGGCTTCAGTATTTTGAAGAGATCTCGATACGCCGTCCGTCTGACTTCGTTGTAATAGTCTCTGTGTATTTGTCGGCGCTCTTCGTCTGTGGCGGCGTTTTGCCACTTCTCGAGGACAGCCCACTCTTCGGGTTCGCTTGGATAGTCCTTTTCCAAAAACTTGTTTGGGAGTGGTGCTGGTGCGTCGTCGCGTTCTGGAATTTCCGTCCTCAGTGCGTCACGCATCTTTTCTGGGAAGTAGTGTATTAAAGTCTCCTGACTTGCCCAAAATCGCGATCGGGCTCGGGATGAAGTGAGCCGAATTTTCCATGGTCCGGTGTCTACGTCGTCCTCTAACGCTCTTCGAAATGGGGTCGGAATTTCGCTTCTCCAGAGTGTACCCGAAGACACGTTTTGCGGATCGATGGGTCCCCACGTAAGTTGGTGTTCCGGCTGAGGAATGAATACATAAAAATTAGATTTTTGTTAAATTCCGAATTTGGATTCAAGATGGCGCCATGGTCGACCATGTGCTTTTTACACGTGTTGAAATTTTAAATAATGGCTCGTGTAATTTTTCGTTTGTTGACATAAAGATGTTTTCTTTTATGAATATTGTTTCACGTGTTTTTCGTGGTTTAGCCGCGAATTAAATTCTTTGTTAAATTTTTTACCTTTTCGTTACCATCGGGCTTTTCCCGATTTTCTTCCGGTTCGACCTCGTCCCATCTTGCGGGATCGTTCCATTCGTCTTCGCTTGGGTCTTGATCCATTTCTTCCTCTTCGTTGTCGGGTGATTGCTTCCAGTTTCTTCGCATTTTGATTTTAATTTGTTGGTTGCGATTTTTTCTTGTCAAGTACCTGTTGTCGTCGTGACAGAACGCGGAGTGCAAAGTTGAAAGGGTAGTCGAGGTTAAGTATCTTGATTGGCTTTCGTCTGTAATACGTAGTTGATTGTTGGAGTCTCCTTGTGATTGTTTTTGTCCCTAGGAGGTCGGGGTAATTACGTCATATTGTTTTGTCGCTTTTGATTGGTTATGCCAACCATTTTGGATTTTGTTGCTTTATCATGTCCTCCCGGCGATTTTACCGTCCTTTATAAACGGGTTTGGTACCTTTTTTCTTGTACTTTGTCGTATTATAGGTTTCGGTATTTTACTTCTCGATCGTGTGGATTTTTTAGTAATCTCTTTTTCTTTTTCAGGAGTTTTAGGAGTTTCTTCGTTAACTGCTGCTTCCTCCCCTCCTAAATTTCCATCTGGGGCGCTAGTTAGTTCGGCGCTGTCTGGAGTTACGTGAGTCGTATTTTCGTTCAAGTCTGAAACAGTGGCGATGTCGTCGAACATATCTCGTATTGTGGGCGATGGAGATGGCTGCGTTTGGTCCTCGGCCCATTCTTCTTGTGGAAATTCCGGCAAGTAAGGCGTCAGTTCCCGAGCGTGGATTGATCGAAAATTTACATTATCGGCCAAACGTTGCAGAGAAAATGCGTTCCCGCCGTGGGCTTTGGTAATTACGTATGGGCCGTCTCGTTTGTCGGCTAAGCCGGCATGAATCCCTTTATCTGCACTGGATAAAATGTGAGTGTCCTTCCATACGAGATCGTTGATTTTAAAATTACAAAATTGTGTGTTCTTTTCAGACTTTTTCACTCGTTCGCGCATGTCAAACACATGTGACATCATATGTTGGTAGGTTGCCGAAATCGCTTGTTCTAGTTGATGTACGTAGATGTGAGGATTTTTTGGATCGACTTTTCGAATTCCTTCTGGGATGCGTGGATCCCAGGGCACTCGTAGCTCTCGAGCGAAGTTGAGATAAGCCGGGGAAAAGCCGCGGTTTCTCGAAATGGTCGTTCGGATGCTAAATGCTATTTCTTTAAGGAATTCGTCCCACTTGGAATGTACGTCTGTGAAAATAGCAAGCGCATATTTTATGTCACGGTTGAGGCGCTCCACGGGATTAGCCCGTGGGTTATACGTTGAAGTAAATGATGGTTGAATGTCGAATTGATTGCAGAAGTCCTTGTACAACCTTGATGCGAACTGTGGGCCATTATCGGAAATTAATTTCCGCGGGAAACCAAAATGTAACGCGACTTCGTAAAGACATTGGATTATTTTCTGCTTAGTCGGGTGGGCCATCGGATACAATTCTGGCCATCCAGTTGCGACATCCATGATCACGAGTATGTATTTGTGGCTATTTGCACTTGTTATCTTAGGACCCATAAGGTCTACGCTCCAACAATCAAAGGGGGCGAACGGTCCAAGTGATAAATTCTCGTAGTTAGCCTTATTTCGAGGCTTGCAGGCTTGGCATCGTGGACAGTGTCGTATAAATCGAACGATGTCCCTTCTCATTTCGGGCCAATAGTACAGTTGACTGGCTCGATAGAGAGTCCTGGCCACGCCGGCATGTCCGGCTAGAGGGTGGCCGTGTACCATCCACAGAATTTGTGTTCGAACCTTTCTCGGAATTACGACTTTAATTGAACTCCCTGACTCTGTCAAGTCGTCCCGAAAGTTTGGATGGTACTTTAAAAGTAGGCCATCGTCTATCAGATAAGCGGATGCCTTAATTTTGAATTCTTCTCTGGATTCTTCGCTGTAGACGTCGCTGGGGAAAGTCTCGTTGGTCAAGTAGTCATAGAACCTTTTACAGAAGGCGGTGTCGTTCTTCTGAGCTTCGATGAGTTCCTCGCGAGTAGGTGGGACACAGTTCGTGCCTTTACTCACGTGTGCAACGAAAGCTCGCACAAATTTATCCGAGATTCTGGGTTCGATGGATAAGTCGTAATTTGGTCTGGCATCTTTTGCCGATTGATATGCCCTCATCCAATATCCGACGTATTTTTCATCGGAAGATTCTAACTTTTCTTTTGGCAGTTCATTCTGTTTTCTGAATTCCCACTTCCTGATCGGGGTGGGACAGTAAGCTATCCGAGAATCGTCGTCACCGTCGTCGTCTGGCTCGTCGGGTTCTGAGGCGGGAGCTCTAGAGAGTGCGTCGGCGACTGTGTTGTATTTCCCTGGTTTATATTCGATTTGTAAGTCGTAAGCCATGAGTTCTAATTGCCATCGAGCCATTCGACCCGACGGTTCTTTAAGGCCCATGAACCACCTCAGTGCTTGATGGTCAGTCTGGACGGTAAATTTTGTGAATTCGAGGTAAGGCCTGAATTTTCGGACTGCCCATACGATTGCTAAGCATTCGAGCTCGGTTGCTGAGTAATTTTTCTCGGCGGCTTGAATCTTCCGGCTGATGAAGATTGTGGGTACTTCTTGTTGGGTACCGTCGATTTCGTGCATCTGCATTAACGCAGCCCCCAATCCGATTTTACTTGCATCCGTATGTAAGATAAATTCGCGATTCAAGTCTGGAAGAGGGATGGTTTTGGTGTCGATTAGCATTTGTTTGATTTTGTCAAACGCTGCTTCGCAATGGCTGGTCCAGTTAAATTTGATTTCGGGGTCTTTCGGCGGGTCCTCCTTTGGATTTATTTTCTGGACAGTCTTTAAAAGATCAGTGATTGGGGCCGCGACTTCCGCTAAATGTGGCAGGAGTCGGCCGAAGAAATTTACCATTCCTAAAAAACGTTGTACCCCTTTCACGTCCGTAGGTGCTGGAAATTCGGTGATTGCTCGTACTTTCTTTGGATCTATGGATAAGCCATTGACTCCAACTTTGTATCCAAGAAACGCAAGTTCTTTTCGGCAAAACTGGCTCTTTCCGGGGTGTACGTGGAGTCCGGCTTTTGCTAAACGACGTATTACTTCGTCGATATGTCCGAGGTGTTCGTCAAAAGTTTGGGAAACAATAATAATATCGTCCAGATAAGCCCAGGCGTATTTATGTAGCGCGTCGCCCAAGACTTTCTCGATTAATCGTTGAAAAGTTGCCGGGGCATTCACTAGGCCAAATGGCATGACATTAAACATTAATCTGCCCATCGGGGACCAGAAAGCGGTTTTTTCTTTGTCTTCGGCACGGAGTTCGACCTGCCAATATCCTTTCGACAGATCCATCGTTGTTACCCAATTAAATGGGGCTAATTCTCGAAGAATAGCTTCGATTGATGGCATCTGGACGGGGTCGATAACGGTAATGGCGTTTAGAGGTCGATAATCGATACACAGTCTGGGTTCCGATCCTGCACGCATGACGAGCACGATTCTCATCGCGTATTCTCCTAGTGCCTCGGACACTATCCCCTTGTCCAGTAAGTCTTGACAGATCGTCTTGACGATTTCGCGTTTTTGGGGGTTCATGCCCTTGAATGGAACTCGTACTGGCTTATCCGTACTTAATTCTATTTCGTGTTTTACGTAATTTGTCTTTCCCGGTTCTTTAGTCAGGATTTTTCGATGTTTTTGTAGCATTTCTTCAAGTAATTTAGTCTGGGTTTCTCCTAGGTTCGCGTCCATGGCCAAATTGTGAGCCAAATTTCCTTCTTGGAGTCGGGCGTTAAAAGATTTGAAATCGTAATCTTGTACGAATTGCTTCAAATTTCCGCCTTTCCATTCGTCCTCTTCGTCGTTTGAATCCAGGAGTTCGGTAGGTACCGTCATTAGTCGGGGGTCCTCGCGTTGGTCGATATAGTTCCAGGACCTCGTTATGGGGTTGGGCTGGATCTCCATTATGGCCATGATGTCCATACCCAAGAGTAGGACCGTGTCGTAGGTTGGTAAAACGATGAAAGGATGGGTTATTACGCCGCCCTCCCATATGACTTTTGTTGTTAGTACCCCTACTGGACGTACTTCTCCAGCAGCGGTTTTTACGGCCACATTTTCGCTTATTCCCCGTAGTTTGTCGCGTTGCTTTTTGTCCAAAGACTCGTATAGATCCGAAGAGATGAAGGACCGGTCGGCTCCCGAATCCAATAAACCGATGAATTTTTTGTCATTGAACTTGATTGTTAACATCGCGAGTGAATCCTTCCTCTCTTTAGCTAAATTACAATGTAAAATGCGTTTCTTTCGAGGTGGGGCCTCCTCGTAGGCGTGAGGTAATTCTTGGAATATTTCGGCTATTTTTTCGCCGTCCGCCGTATTAGTGGTTGGGCCACTATATTCGCGTTTTTCTGTGGTGAAGTAAGCCGTAGTGAAATAAACGACCTTTCTCTGTAATTCTTTTATTTGTTTTTCTAACCAATTGGTGTTTATCCATTTGGCTTTTAATTCGTCTTCCGAACTTGAGTCGCTAATTTCTTTATTATTTGTTTCAATTTCTTTCGATTTTTTCTCTTTTAATTCGAGTTTTAATTTGACTACTTCTTCCGTAATTACTTCGTTAATTGCCTGGTTAATTGTCGTATTCGTGGTAAATTTTGGGGTTTGGTCTTCCGGGCGTGCAGACAGATTTATTATTTTTTCTCTGTCTGCTTTAACCAGTTTTTTGTCAGTTCTTCGAATTTAGCTGTTAGCTTTTCTAACAATGCGTCGTTTTTGGCGGCTTCCTTCTCTTCTTTCCTCTTCTTTCGTTTTGGACAATCTCTTCTCCAGTGTCCCATCTCGTTACAGTAATTACAAGGTTTTGTGGTGGAGTTATCTGTTTTCGGGTATGGTCGTCTCACGAACTCTTTTTTCTCGTAGGGTTTATCGCTTTTTGGATTGTGGTGCTCCGTTTTATTCGCGGTCTTCATTCGGGGTCGGTAGCTTGGGGCGATTTCTTTCCCCATGTTAGCGTGGAGAATCTCTTCTTCTTGTTGGCTATCGCTGGTATCCCCTCCTGAGTTCTGCTCGGAGTTATTGTCTTCACTTTCCCTCCCTTCTTCGAGATTAGTTGCGTCGGAGTTCGTACTGGCTCTGTAAGCTTTTGGAGCCGGTATCGGGTTCGAGGTGGCTTTATCGTTCGCCTTTTTCGGCGGTGCGGCCTCGATTTCTCCGTTCAGGAAGCTACGCGACTGGATCAGTCTCCCTGCGTCATGATTTTTAGCATGGATACGCTGTATGCGGAGTTGTGTTTGTGTCCTTTGTTCGGGCGTCAGGGCTTCCGTATAACGATCGTCTACTTCTTCGTGATAGTCATTTACAAATTTTAGCAGCTGTTCGAAACTATCTGCTGTGGGAGCGTTCATATCTCTCAGTACTTTCTTCGAGGTGTCGTTTAACCCCTTTTCGAAAATCACGTTTTGCGCATATTCGTCGAGTGGCGTATCCAACTCGTTGAACAAACTTTTCGCTCGTCGGAAATAGGCTCGTAATTCTTCTCCTGAGGCTTGTAGCATGAGACTGACTCTCTGTCTAATTTCTTTTTGTGTCTCGCCGTACTGACTGTTGAAAGCGACGACAAACTGTTCCCAAGTTTTTAATTTTGCTTCCACATACCAGGCTCTGGCTTCCCCTACTAACATTTCGGGTAGCCCTTTTGCCACCATCTCGTCGGGTTCGGCTCCGAGTCGTGAAATGGTGAGTGCCACTTCGTCTAAGAATTTATTGCCGGCCCTCCAAGTTCCGTCGAATCTCATCAGTCGCAACTGTGACCATTTTATGTTTCGGTCCTTTTGTTCTAAGGCCCATTGATCGGCGGAATATTTTCGAAGAAGGCTCTCGTTTTGTCTTGGGCGATTTCTCAGATTTCGATTTTGGTTGACCTGGGAGTCGGCGCGTGCTCGTTCCTCGAGTGCTCTTAATCTAGCTTCCATTATGGGATCGGCTTGGTATTGATTCCCACTGTTCGGGGACGTAGCTCCATTTTGTGGCGCAAATCGTTGGAAATTGTCGTTGGTCGAGTTCGGGTCGGTCAAGGTCGGTGTTGTCGAGTTTAGCTGCGACTCGGTCAGTTGTGTTCCGGGGGGGAAAATTCCGTTTATGGCTGTTCCAGTTAGGACCCCGTTCTTCTGTCCGATCAAAATGGTCGACTTTCTCCCGCCGTAAAGTTGTGCTTTTTGTCTTGCGGCTTCTCGGTCGGCTTCGTTGGCGGCTTGTATTTTTATTCTCTCCGCCTCATTCGCGGCGTCGACATTGGCTTGTACCGTCTGGATATCCTCGAGGCTTGGCATTGCCAACCTGTTCCGTCCTTGCTGGTTTCTGAGGTGGTTTCGCTGATTTATCAGTCTAATCATCTCTGCGTTAGGATCCTTTGGTGTTTGACTGGTGTGGCCAGCCCTCGTAGCGAAGGATTGGGCGATTGCCCACGACTGTTGACCCTTATTATTTCGACGGTCCTGTTGGAAGGCTTCCAGAAATTCGCTCTGGATTTCGACTGGCTCGTTCACTATACTATCCCATCCTTGAACGTTGATTCCTTTCGAGCTGAGGGAATCGGCCTCGCTTTCGTCGTCGGCGTCGGATGTTCGGGTGGAATCGTAGGAGTCCGTCGTTTGGTTATTCGTTTTTTGACGTTTTACGCTTTTTCGACCCCTTCTAAGGGCTCGTTTTTCCGCTCGCTCTTTGGCAAGACGAATGATCATGTTCATCTGTGCTAGCGGGTCCCCTTCTTCATCGTAAGGGATTCCCTCCAGTCGAGCGAGTTCGTACGCTTCTTTACAGCTATCGATTTGGGATTTCTTCGAATTATAACCGTGTGTGATCGTGACACGATTACTCTGGCGATTATCCTGATTGTCGAATAGGTTATACCCGTTCTGACTTTGTTCGGATTCTTCTTCTTCCTCTTCTTCGACTTCTCCTTCGATTCGCTGGTTTATTGGCGTTTTATTCGTTGGGGCTTTGCTAGCGGGTACTTTACTAGCCGGCGTTTTATCGGTCGGTACTTTCTCGGGTGGTTTTTTCGCGTGGTTTTCGTTGACTGGTGTTTTTTCAATCGTTCTTTCCTTCGTCGGCTCCGGTGGCTGCTTGTCTAACGCTGGACTAGCTAATGCTTCGGCCCTTGCCTTGGCGGATTCCATGGCTTTTCTTCGGGCGCTTGCGGTTGAAGGGTTTCGATTTTTCCCGCTTTTCGTCATTTCGATAGTTTGCAAATGTCAAACTGTAAGATACGTTTATTTAAAATAGTTTGAATGTTCAAAACTATCCCGGACAGACCCCCACGTGTCGTAACCTTGGTTCCGGTAAATAAACTTAACGCGATATCTTACTAATAACACCCTTTATTTCACACTTGTAATAATACAATAATGATACTTAACAATGTGGTCTCGGATCCTTGCTGGCGGATACGATTTGTTGCTGCACGGCAGTCTTACACGTGGCTTCTACTGTTGTCTAGGGTAATGGCGTCTGGCGAAACACGTGTTCGCAAACGCTTCGCTTCGGGAGATATTACGATCGTAGTATTGCTACGATAATATCTGTGACTCTGATTTATAGATGTAATTGGCAACGGGCATCGATCCTCTATCAATCCGGTAAAACGGCCTGACGGTGAGGTGGTGATGCTAATGTTGCTCTGGTATCTATAAAGTGGGGGTTTCCGGTCAGACACGGGTTTAAATAGTGGCTGGACCGGAAATGACGTATTTGCATAAATTCGGGGAATTATGCAAATCTATGACGTTGTCACGTCAGTCTCGCAGAAACGGTAAAACTAGTATAGCTAATTTTCCCGCAATAATCTGACAATCATTTTACTATCAATATTAAAATTACTATTTATTAGGTTATGATTAATTAAAACACTTTTGTGACCTCGTGGTCACCACAAGCTTTTACTGTATAAATAATTAAGCAATACAAGGATTTTTCTATACTCTTTTTTTGTTCTCTAATAAAAATGTGTCAACAACAAAAATGTGCAATATTTATCTTATTATAAATTTATTCGAGTGTTGTGTTGTTGACGTTGTGCTGTTGATGTTGTGCTGTATATTGCTACTTTTACTGACATTCAAAATACGTTATTTTAAAACAAAAGTGTTGTATCCGGTAAATGACTTGACAAAACGAGTGTTTGTGTATCTACTCTTTTGGTAACATACACCAGGCTGAAGTTGGCACCACATTCACATTCGCCCAAACTACAGATAGAACAAATCCCAATTTTTTTTACCACGGATTTAATGGTTTAAACATCAAAAGATAGAGGACTTTCGCCTTAACAAACCGTGAAAAGCACAAGTCTCTACTCCTATTAGTTTTTGAGCAGCAAGCATTTGAATATGACACAAAAAAGAGTTGTACTAAATTTCCGAATCTGGTACCACAACTTCAAACCCCATATCTCAACAACCTGACAGCGGATTTTTTTCTTTCAAAACCCAAACGATATAGGACCTTCTTCTCTACAAACCTTGAACATTATAAAACTCTAACTCTCTTGGTTTTCAAGCCGCGACCGTTTGAATGTGGTGCAACCAAAATTACAAAACCCTGAAACTGGTGCCACAGTTTAAAAATCCATTACCTCAACAACCTGACCACGGATTCTTTTTTTAAAAAAACCAAACGATAGAGGACCTTCTCTTTTAGTAACCAGAAAAAAACTTTTTAACCAAAAATAGATTTTTAAACCTTTTGAACGACCCCTGGACGGCCCCTGGACGACCCCTGGACGACCCCTGGACGACCCCTGGACGACCCCTGGACGACCCCTGGACGACCCCTGGACGACCCCTGGACGACCCCTGGACGACTCCTGGACGACCCCTGGACGACCCCTGGACGACTCCTGGACGACCCCTGGACGACCCCTGGACGACCCCTGGACGACCCCTGGACGATCCCTGGACGACCCCTGGACGACCCCTGGACGACTCCTGGACGACCCCTGGACGACCCCTGGACGACCCCTGGACGACCCCTGGACGACCCCTGGACGACCCCTGGACGACCCCTGGACGACTCCTGGACGACCCCTGGACGACCCTTGGACGACCCCTGGACGACCCCTGGACGACCCCTGGACGACCCCTGGACGACCCCTGGACGACCCCTGGACGACCCCTGGACGACCCCTGGACGACCCCGGGACGACCCCGGGACGACCCCTGGACGACCCCGGGACGACCCCTGGACGACCCCTGGACGACTCCTGGACGACCCCTGGACGACCCCTGGACGACCCCTGGACGACCCCTGGACGACCCCTGGACGACCCCTGGACGACCCCTGGACGACCCCTGGACGACCCCTGGACGACCCCTGGACGACCCCTGGACGACCCCTGGACGACCCCTGGACGACCCCTGGACGACCCCTGGACGACCCCTGGACGACCCCTGGACGACCCCTGGACGACCCCTGGACGACCCCTGGACGACCCCGGGACGACCCCTGGACGACCCCTGGACGACCCCTGGACGACCCCTGGACGACCCCTGGACGACCCCTGGACGACCCCTGGACGACCCCTGGACGACCCCTGGACGACCCCTGGACGACCCCTGGACGACCCCTGGACGACCCCTGGACGACCCCTGGACGACCCTTGGACGACCCCTGGACGACCCCTGGACGACCCCTGGACGACCCCTGGACGACCCCTGGACGACCCCTGGACAACCCCTGGACGACCCCTGGACGACCCCGGGACAACCCCTGGACGACCCCTGGACGATCCCTGGACGACCCCTGGACGATCCCTGGACGACCCCTGGACGACCCCTGGACGACTCCTGGACGACCCCTGGACGGCCCCTGGACAACCCCTGGACGACCCCTGGACCACCCCTAGACGACCCCTGGACGACCCCTGGACGACCCCTGGACGATCCGGGGAGAATCCGGGGAGAATCCGGGGTGCTATGAATAATACGATTTTGGAATTGGATTCCTCAGCTCGTTCCTGATCGGATAGGCTATTTTTCCCGGCCGGAAACAAGCACCTGCAGATTTCCCGGCGTGAAAACCAAAATCACGATAAAGCTCAAAACGGAGTAGTATGGTATTCACTGCCAACTTGGTGTCAGTTACTCACTTTTAAGCTTATATTTGCACCATTGTCCAGATATAAGCCGAAAAGTGAGTATTGTGCGAAACAGGGTGAAACAAAAGTCTGTTCTCCTCAAATATTTCCTGAGCAATTGCATCTAGACCAACTTTGATGAAGCAATCGTATAGGAAGTTGGATGAGAGCAATCCAATGATGTTATCAAATTTGACCTTGAAGGCCATTTTCAAGGTCATTCATTTGCTAACTTCTAAACCAATCACGTTAGAGCAAAATTTCCAATTACAAAGTTGTAGAGCATCATCAAATTAGTACTATCCAATTTATCTTAGTCATCTTCAGTTAAATAATTTTTTTTAAAAAGGAAACAAATCAGAAAAAAAATCAGCAAAGTGAAATTTTTTATTCTTGTGAAAAAAAAATGAGGCAGTAAAAAAAGATTGTGATTTTTCTTGTGTACTTGCACAATAATGCACATTTGAATACATTTATTTTTGTAATTCAGTATTTTTGTAGTAGAAATTTAATTTTTGCCTCAATGGCTGACTTTATTTCAGCTGATTTGTTTTCATTTTAAAACAAAAACATTTAACTGAAGATGACAAGATAAATTGGATAGTACTAATTTGATGGTGCTCTACAACTTTGTAATTGGAAATCTTGCTCTAACCTGATTGGTTTAGAAGTTAGCAAGTGAATAACCTTGAAAATGACCTTCAAAGTCAAATTTGATGTCATCATTGAATTGCTCTCACCCAACTTCCTACACGATCGCTTCATTAAAGTTGGCCTAGATGCAATTGCTCAGGAAATATTTGTGGGGAACAGACTTTTGCTCCACCCTTGGGAGTGGCGCTACTGTCGCGAAAAAATATATCGCGAAAATGGGAAACGCGATTACAAAATTAAGGAAAAGTAATCGCGAAAAATCAAATCGCGAAAAAATATATCGCGAAAATGGAAAAACGCGAAAACATATATCGCGAAAATAAGAAAACGCGAAAAAAAGAAATCGCGAAAAAAGAAAACGCAAAACTGTGCATGGAATTCCCGAACATCACCGACGAACGGACGGGTGCGCGCTTGCGATCAGTCGGCATGCCCTTCCCGCACTAGTTCCCGCACCACCGGCGCTTTGACGGACCCGTCCCGACGTACACCGAGGCGTACTCCGGCTGCCCGGACCGCTTCTTGCCCGTCGATCCGTTGCACATGCCCGGGGGCGTCAAGTGCGTGCCTCGGCGCGCTCACGACGTGCTTTACCGGCGCAAGCAGTTTGCCGCCGTCTGGATGGACATTTGGGCCAGTTTGTGCTCCCGTAATTTTGACGTTCACGTGGTATTTGGCCGCCGGCAAGAAATGGGGCCACGAAGCGATCGATTTGCTGAGTTCGTCAGGTGGACTCTCAACTGCCAAAGTGACAGTGGTCACGTCGGCGAGCCGTGACACGGGATCACGTCTCGGATACGGGATTTACCAATTTTTTTAGAAATTTCAAATTCGCGATTTAATTGCACACGCAATTAAATCGCGAATCGCGGTACACAAATTCGCGGTAGCCCGTATTCGCGACACTTGGTCCAACGGTATTGCAGATTTGCGTTTTATGGATTCGCGATTGTTTTTTTCGCGATTTCTTGATTCGCGATATATTTTTCGCGATTTCTTGATTCGCGATATATTTTTTCGCAACTGTAAATGCGCCCCCACCCTTGTGTACAGTATTGCTATGATGTTGCTATGACGTTGCTTTTGGTACCGCGTAGAAAGTTGCAGGGGCTCGTTTCTGGCCGGAAAAACCAGTCTATCCGATCATAAATGAGCCCAGGAATCTAATTCCAAAATCGGATTATTCATGGCACGCACCGTTAGCGAGATATGGCTAAATAACGGACTTTTGAGGCAAATTTGGTTCGTGAAAAAAAAAGGTTTTTCTTTCATAACTTGACAACGGTGCAAAAGTGCACTTTTAGAAGCAAAAATGCACTTTTAGAAAGGATAAAACATACTTACAGAATCAAAAAATCCACTTTAAAAAAATAAACAAAAACCTAACAATATTAACAATAACACATCTTTTAATTATTTAAACATATTTTTAAAAACGCTAATTATTCAAAAATGCAATAATAGAACACCACATTAGCCTAAACCTCTCTTTTAAACCAAATTGCATTAAGCAAACCGGTAATGTCCGATGAGTCAAGCGACGCCGATACTAATGACGTAGAAGAACCTCAAACATCGTAAACGAAAAATAATTTAAAAAAAGAAAACATTCAATACCACATCACACACATTTAACACCATTTTAATTCCTTTTCACAGAAATAAGCTTTACATTGCAATCGCTACTATACTCATCCTCGCGTGCGCAATAGCAGTTATAATTCTCGTAGTTTATTTCGGCGTCCTTGCTTACGGTGGAGGAGGACCGGTAGGTAGTCACCCAGTATTCGAAGATAAAGACAAAAGCAAACGTCCATCTGCCAGAAAAAGCCCAGAAACCATGACAGGTGAGTCGTGCCAGACGTCGCAAGCCAAAAAATCGTATTTATTTGATCTCCATTTTGTGCATCCAGAACTCCAAGCGCTGGCACAGAGAATAGAAGTCGTCGTAGACAGATTCTTGAATTTTTCAGAAGCGGATAAGTATTGCAAGTCCCTGGACCCACCCAAACAATTATTCTTCCCGCTACTGGCCGCTGAAGAAGAGGCTTTGGAAGAGAAGATGAGCTCGCTCATACCGGATGCAGTCGCCGAAGAACCGAACAGTAAAATTAGAAAAGACTGCGGCAGTGACTTTATGCTCGGTAAAATAAAAATGACGAAATCTAAAAATAATAAGCTTGATTAATATTGAAGGGTCTAGGAATGCGTAAATCTTTGGACAGAGATTGGAAGACGTACGACGATGAGTATTTGTTTGGCCAAATGTTTTTACCCGACATGTTTAAGCCTAACGTAGATTCGTCCGAGCACTGTCTCGGCATCACTAATGACATGGGAAAGCTGAGGTTTCGTGCGATCGATTGCGACATTTCGGACGGTTGGAATTGCGTATTGTGTCAATACCGTAAGATATTTCACGTGACAGCCGGGAAAGTGTTGATTTTTGTGTATTTGAGTAGAATGTGACAACTCGTCGAGTGGATTTTGCTACAACATCCACGAGAACAAGTTTCGAACTGATTTAGGCGAAGCGACGGAATATTGTTCTGGTTTGGAATTGCCTTCGAGTATAGCCGTCATAAAACATAAATCTGTCCTTGAAGAAGTGTCGAAACAAGTGAAATTAGCGATGAGGCAATGCGAAACTGTCGGAATAGGTATATTAAGCAAATTTCGATTGATTGCAATAATTAATTAATTAATTAATTAATTATTTTTCATTGCAGGTCATTGGTTTGCTCGAAATTATGAGTCAATCCACGGAATACCTATGTCTTATCAAACACAACAGATTCTGTACAGATCGCAGAGAAATGCTTCTCATAACTGTATAGGTGTGACTATTGACACCCAATTCAAATGGGAACCCATGGATTGCGCCGGAAAACACTGCTTCGTGTGCAATTAACAACCATCTCTTTTATTATTTTTGTTAATTAAAATCAAGTTATTTACACTCCACAAAAAAATAAAAAATAAAAATTAATTTTTTTTTATTTAAATTTGTACGCACATTTTAAACGAATACGACGAATAAGCTTCCTGTTCTTTCTCAGCACCTTTTGTATTTCGTTAATTACATTTGGAATCAACAGCTGTGCCACCCTTTCTTCGTATTTAAAACTGTTGATCGTAATCTAAAAGAATTCATTTAAATTTTTCAATAATTAATTCCATAGAAATAATCAATCAAGCAGAATATTCAACGACGTCTGTGTGTGAGTAAAATGAAAATAACACAGCAAATTGATAAATAACACACTAAAAATTATATTTCGCAGTTTGTAGGATAAATTAGATACAAAGATGGACATTCACCAGACGTGGAAATCCATTCGTACAACCTTCGTTCCATTGGCAATGATGATCGCGTGTCCACTTGTCGTATTATTCTCGGCCAAACATGGCCGCCTGATACCTGTCCACCTGACATGGACTGAAACGCTTTTTGGCAACACCACATCTTGGACAATCGCAGTTATCTACATCGTTTGGGTGTTTTTCTTCCTTAAAATACCATCCAAACAGTATTACGGACGGCGCACTCCTTCCGGATTCACACCGCGGTACCAAGACAACGGATTACTGTATTACGTCACCAGTTGTCTCGCGCTCATCTTCGCATTTTACGTTTACGATCCTTTACCTCGCATGATTTACTTCAACATGCCTTACTTGGCTGCAACTTTAAACTTCATAGGGTTCTCACTCACCTTACTCTTGTGGTTTAAAGGCAAATTTTATCCGCACGAAAAACAGACGGAGAAAGTTGGCTTTATTTTTGAATTCTATTGCGGAGTTGAACGTAACCCGCGAATATTCGACGTCGACGTCAAACAATTTACTAACGTTAGGATTTTGTTGATGGGTTGGCAGTTGTTGTTGATCGCTTTCTGGTTTTTCAGTTACGAGCGACTGGGTTTGAATTGGGGAATTACCGTCAATGTTATTCTACAAAGCACATACATCGGTGTGTGTTATTGGCGCGAAGTGAGTTATTTCATCACACTGGACATGATTTACGAACACGCTGGTTTCTATTTCTGTTGGGGCGGAATGGCGTTCGTTCCGTGTGTTTACACGTCCGGCGTTTATTATTTCATAGCGAATCCACCAACTATCGATGGATGGACAGCTCTGGTTGTATTGGTGTTGGGTTTGGTTAGTGTTTTGTTTAGGAATTTGGTTAATGTGGACAGATCGATTTTTAGGAGCTCGAGAGGGAAAAGAGCTCTGTGGAGCAGTCGACCGAAATTCATACGAGCCGAATACGAAACGAAAGACGGGACACGTCAAACGAAATTATTGATTTCTGGTTTTTGGGGTGTTGCTCGACATTTGAATTACGTTTTTGAGGTTTTTATGTATGTTGTTTGGTGTTTGCCCGGATATAATTTGGGAGTTTGGCCGTTCGTTGTTCCGATTTTTCTTTTCGTTTTCTTCGTTCATCGCTCGCTTCGCGATGATGAGAAATGTTCAAAGAAATACGGCGCTGCTTGGCAACAGTATTGTAGTGTTGTCAAGTACAAAATGATACCTTATGTCTTCTAAATATCATGCGAAATAAAAATTGTTATTTGGTCAGCTAAATGTGTAATTTCACGAATTAACTCGTTAGAAATGAAACTGAGCAATTCTTGGCGACGAAACTCAAAAATGCAATAGTAGCAATACTACATTACTAACAATAGCCTAAATTTGCATCGCTAATGTTAGTTGAGGAGGCAGATGATGGTCTAATTCAAAGAAAATAAAAACATGGCGCTATAGCAATACCGGAAGTTGGAACAAATAACATATAAAACGGCAAGGTCAAGTTAAATAAAACCCTTTATTCATTCGCTTCGTATACAATCTGCAAATTCAAGTTTTTACGTTTAACATGATCGTTAATTACATCATAATCTGAAAGGTCAATATTATTACATTTCCAGATGTTTAACATACTCAACGGATTTTGTACGTCCAACAATTTTATGATGAAAGCAGAAGTAATCAAGGAGCATTCAAAAAAATCTAAAAATTGTAGCACATTCAACTCTGCAAGTTCTAAAATGAAATCGTCAAAAAGCCAAGCACAATTTAAAAAAGACAATGCCTTTAAATTTCTACATTGTACCAATAACGTTGTCATTTGTTGTTCAGTAACGATTATATTTCTACAGCTTAAAGTCAGATAACGAAGGTTTTGCAATGGAGCATTAACGACGGTATCACCTTCATTGAAAAATGTACACTGATTTAAATCTAAATTCTCTAACATTGGCCAAGTGCGATTAATAAGACTAATATTCACCAGTGTAGAATTCCACAGACTAAGAGATTTCAATCCTTGTGGCCACATAATATTAAAATCCAAAAAATCGGAATTTAGCCACGCCAAGTTTCTTAAATTTGGGAAATTTGTCGTCAGAGTAGGGATATGTTCGATACTACTCACGGTAACACGTTTGATGGAATAAGTGTTTCCAGACGACAGTTTGACTAACTCTGTAAGTATTTCGTGCCAATGAGTATGTTCAAACTCTTCTAAAAGTGGCAGTTGGTTGAGAATGAACAAACACCCCTCGGCCGTGGCACTAGTTCTAAAAATAATTAAAGAATTGAGCTTGATGCAACTGCATAATGACCGCAACCCAATGTCAGTAAGCTTTGAGCAACCCACAAGGTTGAGCTGTTTCATCAGTGGACAATTCTGTCCGATTGCAGCAGCAATTTTATCCGATCCTTCTGATCGAAGCGAGAGGTTTAAATTTTGAAGTTTCGATAAATTTTGCAGCAGATTGACTATGGATTCAGTTGGAGCGCTATTGCTTTCTGCCAAGCTTAAACGCACAAGGTTTTTACAAGTTTGGCCAATTTTATCGAATAGAGGAGTCGAGGAAATATCAAACAGATCGAAATGGTGTAGTGACATGGCGCCAGGATGAATGAATGTTTTTGAAGGCAAACTTCCGTTGGTAATTACTAATTTCGTGCACAAACTTTCATATATGTTATTCAAAAGCACGGGCGGTTGAATTGCCAGTTGATCTTGGATCTTTTGCTCCTGAAATCGAGTAGCCACCACATCCAAACACAAACGTTCCAAACTCGAAGCTGATTTTCTGCGTGGCATGTCAACTGTACGGGTCAGATGAGAATGATGTTAGAAATAGCTCGATCCAACAAATACAACGTTCAACAGGGTTAAAGATTACAAGTGATTTATTTAATACAATACTTAGCCGTGATTGGCTATTACATTGAACGTCTAATGGACATATCTTCAACATACGTTCCAGCGCCTCCTGGTGACGTATTGGCGGCCGAAGAACACAATGTCCAACAAATGATACAAGTCTGGACATCCGTTCGCTCTCCATTTGCATTTTATCGGCCATTTTCTTCTGGTAGTCCGCAATAATAGCAATACTACATCAGCCTAAATTTGCATCGCTAGTGTCAGATGAGGAGACAGATGATGATGGTAGACGTGTGGATAGTGATGTGACGTGTGTAATCATTCTCACATAAGAGCACAAAATCTAGTTTCACACCTATTTGACAATATTTTTATTCTTTTTTACAGAGATCCACTTTACTTTACATTTTTTGTTGCATTTCTCGTTCACAAATCGATGAAAATGAGTCACAACACGAACCATTATTTAAAAATCTAATTCTTCATCTATCGGAATAAGACCAGATGTCTAAAGCTAAATCCTATTTGTTTTATTCCGATTTCATGAAACCACCGAAACAATTATTCGTCCCGAAACGGGCAGAAGACGCCGCTTATAAAGAGAAGAGCAAAATAAAAATAAAACACAAAAATAACAAGCTTAATTAATCAACCACTCCTTATTATTTCCAATTAACATAATAATCATAGAATAAATCACAAAAAAAAAAAATAATTCCACTTTTTAAAAAAAATAAATAAATTAATCATTGTACGTGCAAAACTTAAATAATTTCTTTTTTCAATTCAAAAACAGCCTCATTTGCATAATACACTTCCTCTCGATAAACGCGTGCTGACTCTGCAGCCTCTGCACCACCTCCACCGTCTCATCTATCTGCTCCTTCTCCACCCCTACGTTTTTATCAATTATCTTCTGTAAATAATCAATCATCTCCACCACCCGATTGCGCTCCACCTTCAGATGCTGCGCCTGCTCCTTTTTCATCGCATTCAACGCGTCCTTCGTCCTCATCTGCTCCATCCTCATGTGTTCCCCGTGCGTCTTCTCCAACCCGTTCACCAACTCCACCACCTGACAAATCTCCCTCTGCACGTGCAGCCTCTGCTCCCTATCCACCTGCTCCATCGCCTCCTCCACGTGGTTCTTCTCCATCGCCATATGGTTCTCCTGATCGTCCCCAAACTGCTTCATCGCGTCCACCAGAAACCGATCGCTGAACCGCGCGTCCTTCTTCAGCTCCAGCTCCGTCGCCTGGTCCTTCAGCTCGAGCGAACACGACTGCTCGGACATGACGTGCACTTCCTGCTCTTTGGTCGTCTGTTTCATCACTTGGCCCGAGTGTTTCTCTTCGGCCGCGATGTGATCTTCCTGCTGTTTGCGCAGCTCTTCCATCGCCTCGACGGCGCTTTTCTGCTCCAATTTGATGTTCTCGTTCTGCAGTTTCTGCACCTCCTCCATGGCCGTCACGGCGCACTTCTGCTCCGACCGGATGTGCTCGTCCTGCTCCTTCTGCACGTGCTCCATCGAGTTGAGCGCCCACTTCTGCTCCATGCGCGTGTGTTCCGACTGCTGCGTCTGCGTCTGCTCGATCAATTCGGCCGCTTGTTGCCGCTCCATTCGGATGTTCTCTTCTTCCCCTCTCTGCATCCGCTCGAGCGACTCGTAAAACATGTTGTTGATGGTCTTGCTGTAGTCGCCTTGGTCCTTCTGCATTTGGTCCAGCTCGACGGCGAGCAGTTCGCGCTCCATTTGCATTTTGTCGGCCATTTTCTTCTGGCAGTCGGCGATGGCGGTTAGGATGTCGTCGCGCAAGTTGCGCGCTCGTTCGCTCTGGTTTTTGCGCGAGTTGAGCATCATTCGGAGCAGTTCTTCGCGTTCTTTGCGCATGTGTTCGCTGTGTTTTTTGCGGCCCTGGATGACCGACATGACCATTTGTTCGCGTTTTTGGCGCATTCGTTCGTCGAGTTCGCTCTGTTTTTGCAGTAGGCTTTCGATGACCGCTTCTCGTTCTTTACGTACGCGCTCTTCTTGATTTCTCCGCTTTTGTCGCATCGAATCGAGTAGTTGTTGTCGTTCTTTTTGGATTCTTTTCAGCTGGTTTGTTTGCTTCTTGTTCATGTTTGTGGGTTTTTCTGCTGGGGTTTGTTCAACTTCAACGCGTAAATCTAGATGATTGGGTGTAAAGATGAAAGGATACATGATCAATAACTTTGGTTTGTTAGAATGTGTTTCAAGTACTTTAAATATGCTATTTTATATCGGTTATATTAATTTCTACTAAACCTGGCCGTTGTCAAAATTGGGGTTTTCGTGTACAATGCCGATGACAACACGTTGGATATTGTTGTAGAATTTCGTGAAGAATGAAAACTACGGTGCTAATGTGTTATTGTAATTGAGATTGTTGTTGTTTATATATAGATGTTTATACATACAGCATATCTTCTGATTGCGCACACGTGCGAATTAAGGACCCGATTTTTTGAAGAAATATTCGATTTTTTTGAAGAAATATTTGACTTTTTGAAGAAATATTTGACTTTTTGAAGAAATAATCGATTTTTTTGAAGAAATATTTGACTTTTTGAAGAAATAATCGATTTTTTTGAGGAAATATTCTATTTTTGAAGAAATATTCGATTTTTTTTAAAGAAATATTCGATTTTTTTGAAGAAATAGTAGATTTTTTAAAGAAATAGTCGATTTTTTTTAAGAAATATTCGACTTTTTGATGAAATATTCGACTTTTTGATGAAATATTCGATTTTTCGAAGAAATATTTGACTTTTTGAAGAAATAATCGATATTTTTGAAGAAATATTCTATTTTTGAAGAAATATTCGATTTTTTTTGAAGAAATATTTGATTTTTATGAAGAAATATTCAATTTGTGAAAAAATAGTCAATTTTTTAAAAAAATATTCAATTTTTCGAAGAAATATTCGATTTTTTGAAAAAATATTCCATTTATGAAGAAATATTCAATTTTTCAAAGAAATATTCGATTTTTTGAAGAAATATTCGATTTATTGAAGAAATATTCGATTTATTGATGATATATTCGACTTTTTTAAAGAAATATTTGATTTATTTGAAGAAATATTCGATTTATTGAAGAAATATTCGACTTTTTTGAAGAAATATTTGATTTTTGAAGAAATATTCGATCCTTTTGAAGAAATATTCAATTTGTGAAGAAATATTCAATTTGTAAAGAAATATTCAATTTTTTGAAGAAATATTCGATTTTTTGAAGAAATACTCGATTTTTTTAAAGGAATATTCGATTTTTGAAGAAATATTCAATCTTTTTAAAGAAATATTCAATTTATAAAGAAATATTCAATTTTTCGAAGAAATACTCGATTTTTTGAAGAAATACTCGATTTGTTTAATGAAATTTTCTTTCTGCACTGTCAAGACATAATAACCTGATGTTCAAAATAAATAAATTGCACATTCATTACATTTATTAATCACATTTACTTTATTCAATATTCACATTTCTTTTTCTTTCCTCATTCGCTTTATTCAATATTTACATTTCTTTTTCTTTTTTTTTTCCTCATTCGCTTCATTCAATATTCACATTCCTTTTTGTTTCCTCACTCATATGATTATCAATCGCATTCTGTATCATCCCATTCAACTGCTGACAATGTTGCAACTCTTCCTCCGTATGCTCAACCCCATCTTTCCGCACTTCCAACACGAACTGCTGCGCCATCACATCCTCCTCCACCATATGCTTCAACTCCTTAATCAACAACGCCGAGCTTTCCCCCAACACCGTGCACTCCATCTTCAAATGGTGATCCTGTTCTTGCTGAATAAACTTGAGAAACCCATTCGTCTGCTCCTGCTCAAACCTCACGTGCTGTTGCTTCTCATTCGCCAATATTTCAAACACTCTCAGCACACTTCTCTCCACGTCCAACTCGCTCACCGTCATCAACCACGTCAACAACCGTCGCAAATGCACCGCCTCCGTGTTCTCGTGCTCGAACTGCACCAATCTCATCGACGTGACCATCTCGTCGGCGTGACGCTTCTCTTGCACAATGTGCTCGTTTTGCAGCTTCATCAACCGCTCGATGACCCCCACCGCGTTCTTCATCTCTTGGTTCAAATGCTTCAACTGTTCCAGCTTCACTTTCTTCATTTCCTTGAATATTTTTTTCTTTTCCGACGTCTCGTGTTGCTGGATGTCGGCGTACATCATCAGGAGAACTTCGTGCGCGTATTGGGCCTCGAAGTTTGCGTTTTCCTCTTGTATTTTTAGCATTCTAGTTCGCTCCGCTTCGTCCGTCAAGCTGTCCGCGTAGTTTTTTCTCGCTGTTTGAGCTTTATCCGAGATAAATCTTGTGTTTTCGGTCATGGCTTTGAGGAACTGCACGCGCAAGTCGTGCAGGTTGCCGCACTCGACTCGGTAGAATTCGTTCAAACCGTCGAGCAATTTAATCCGTCGACTTTTGTTGGCTTCGTCTTGGCTTCTTCGGCCCGCGATCAGCGCGTTTTTGATGCGATTGCGTTCGATCTGACCGAGCTCTTCTTGGATTTGTCGATCGTGGCGCATGTTGTCGTACGATATTTTTCGGGCTTGGATTAAACGTTCGTTGCTTTCGGCCTGGCTTGATATCAGTTTCCGAAAAAAGCGCTGTCGGTCCATAATTTCAATGTTGTCAACTCGGAGAATTAGATTTAATTAGTCGAGATAACTGGAAAATTCGACGAAATAAAAATTTAAAATAAAATAAATTCCATCGAATGGAATTGACATATACAAATCACAACTCACTTATAGGTTTTTTTCTTGCATTTCCAATGCGCGCATTCAACTGCAAGAATACAAAAATTACAAATTCACCACCGGTGCAAGCGGTGGTGATAAAATACCAGTAAGTTGCAAACACGAGACTTAAATAGACCTTTTCACAATATTTCACCGACAGGTTGTGTCAATATTACTAACAATGTGCAAAAATCCAAAAATCACCCACTTTTATTACAAAAACACGTCACAATATATTTAAAAAGCACGCAAAATAGGATTTTGGCCCTCTATTGAAAAAACACAAATTTTAAATGACCCTAATTTAAAAAAAAATATTTTTTAGGCCCTTTTAGGCGGCCCAAATTAAAAAAAAAAATTTAGGCCCTTTTAGGCGGCCCTATTTACGAAAAACAATTTTAGAAAAAATTAATTGGAAAAAAAATTAATTGATGGAATTTGGGGCACCCGGGCCCCAGCCGCAGCGTGCTTCCTTGCAATGCTACGAATCAATATCTGTATTTAGTGGAGTAATCTTTGGGCGACACTACGAGTCCACGTCCTTTTCGGGCGCCCCGATAGACCGTTTCCAAGATGTCGATCATTTCCTGTTTGTTTTCCAGCGCCCAGTTGATTTTGTTGTTGTTTCCCGTGCCGAAGTCGACCATGATGTGTTTGTTACGGAAGAAAAACATGACGGTGCACGGATCGTACAGTTCGTACATTCGCGTGAAATCCGGCGTTTGGGTGGTGTCCACCAGATAAACGGTTGCAAAATTCCTGACCTTTTCGACCACGCTGTACAAGATCTCGTCCATTTTCATGCAGTTGGGGTCCCAGTTGTTGGAAATCGTGTGGTTGAAATAATGCAACATCATCGTAGGGTTAAAGAATTACAAGTGTTTTATTCTGGGAAAATACACAGGTTAAATATGTAGACACTGGGCCATGATTGGCTGTTAAATTGGGTCGTCTAGTGGACGTATCAGCGTCTGCCACGGAACGTCCGAGTGCCCTCTCGCGACGTAATGGCGGTCAAGCGACATGGGGTCCAACAAATTCTCCTCTTGAACCGTCATTACGCACTGCTTTCTTGATTACTCTTCTTCGTGTCTGCCTTTCTTGGTTGGGGCGATTCCGAGTTCGATCAAGGCTTTTTCTAGTGTTGGTCCTGTAAGTGGTTTTGTCAGGAAGTCTGCCAACATCTCGGTTCCTGCGATGTGTTTGATGTCGATGTTACCACTTTCGACGTCATTCTTTACGAAATTTAGTCGCCGATTGAAGTGCTTGGTCCTCGCCTTTTGGGGTCCCGGCTTCAGTAATTGCGTCGCATTTAAGCTGTCGCAATAAACAGTCGTTGCTTCCATTTTCGTGGTTGGTGTGATGGTCATCATTATTTCTTTTGTCCACAGCACATCCTTGATACCTTCCGATAAGGCGTGTAACTCGCTCTCAGTGCTTGACATTGCCACGATCTCCTGTTTTTTGCATCTCCAGTGGATTAGCGACCGTCCGTCGCGCACAACAAATCCCGAGAACGACTTGGAATCTGCCGTTCTGTCCCAACTTGCGTCCGTGTAGGCATGCAATCTTCGGTCCTCGCATCCGTATGACAATTTGTAGTTGGTTGTTTTCTGCAGGTATTTCAACACTCTCTTCAGTGCTTGGTAGTGTGTCTGTTTGGGCTTCGCGCTGTATTGGGACAGCGAGCTCATTGCGAAACTGAGGTCGGGTCGTGTGTTGATTGCCAAATACATCAACTTCCCGATCAGTTCTTGGTATTCGCGCTGGTCGACTTCTGGGCTGTCCTCGTGTTCATCCAAATTGAGTTGCGGGTCCATCGGTGTCGACTTGGTGTTACAGTTTTCCATCCCGTAACTTGCTAAAACTCTTCGAATATATTCGGACTGGTGTAGGTGGATTCCATTGTCGTCGTGGTAAACTTGAATCCCTAAGATGGATGATAGTTGGCCCATGGAGATTAATTCTACGTCGTTTTTAATCTGGTCTATCACTTCCTTCTCGAATCGGTCCGATGATGCCAAAGTGACGGCGTCGTCCACGTAAACTCCCAAAAACATGTAGTCATGTCCTCGTCTCACGATGAATAAGCATGGGTCGTCGGGAGATCGTTCAAATTTTACTTTGGCCAAAACTTCGGTTAGCTTCTCGTACCAGCACCGCCCTGACTGTTTTAGTCCGTAGATACTTTTTTCTAGTTTGCATACGAGATTCGTCCCGTCCTCGTAGCCTTCAGGCTGTGCCATGTAAATTTCATTCTTGAGTTTGCCGTGGAGGTATGCCGATCGTACGTCGTGTTGCGATAGTTTCCTTTTTCGTTTCGCGCCTTCGTTTACGAGTATTCTCAGCGTTTCGATTCTAATTACCGGTGCAAATGTCGTGTCGTAGTCTACTCCCCATCGCTGCGTGTATCCAGCGGCTACGAGCCGTGCTTTGAAACGTCTTTCACCGGTGTTTGGATTTACTTTGAGTTTGTAAACCCAATTCGACTTGACAGTTTTCTTGTTTCTCGGCAGTTCCCTCGTTGTCCAAACTTCGTGCCTCTTCATCGACGCTATTTCTTCATCCATGGCCTTTATCCACTCCTCGGAATTAATTGATTGTAGCGCTTCGTTGTAGTTTCGAGGGGGATCAATTTCTTCCGATACGTTGGCCATCGCTCTTGATTTTATCCGCTCGGATCTTCTAGCTCCTTGTCGTATCATTTCGTCTTCATTTGCCGTTCTTTCTGTGAGGTTTCGGACTTGGCGTTCTGCCGTCGTGGCTCTCGGCGTGTGTTGTTGAGTGGGTGGTGGTGGGTCGGCCTCCTCGTTGTTCTGGATTTCGTCTTGTGCGTTCTCCTCTCGATTCCCGTCCAATATTTCGTCGTTTTCATCTTGTGCGTTGCCTTCTCGACTTCCGTCTATTATTACGCCATTTTCGACTGTGTTCCCGCCTTTTTCCTCGTCAAGACTCGTCTTAATTTCGGACTCGATCTCCAAGTCGGCGTATTTGGGTTGCATTGCGGTGCCGTCTTCACTGCGTAGCATCGGCGCGCCCAACTCGCTCTCGACGAATTTTACATTTCGTTCCTCGCTGACGAGTCGTGTCTCGGGATTGTAAATTCGATATCCTCGTCGTTTTTGTGCGTATCCCACGAATATTCTCTTCTCGGCTTTCGGGTCAAACTTCCTTCGTCCCGCATTTTTCGTGAGTACAAACGCGACGCATCCGAAACGTTTGAAATATTTTACAGTTGGTTTCTTGTCGTCCCAAACTTCCGACGGGGTTTTTCCATGCACTCTTGTCATGCACGAGTTCCGAATGATTGCCGTTGTGCACATGCACTCTGCCCAAAACGTGTATGGTAGTCCCGACTCGACGAGCATCGTTCGCGTCATCTCGATAATTGTTCGATTTTGGCGTTCTGCCACGCCATTGCTCGCGGCTGAGTACGGTACTGTTAGTTGGTGGTCAACTCCTCGTTCTTGAAACCATTTTTCCAGTTTTCCCACGATAAATTCCCCGCCGTTATCGCTACGTATCCTCTTTAAACGTTGGCCCGTTTCTGTCTCGCACATCGTGATCAAATTCTTCAATTTTTCGGCCGTTTCGCTTTTCGTTTTTAAAACTTTGACCATCGTTTTTCGGCTCCAATCGTCAACGACTGTCATGATATACTTTGATCCTCCCAGTGATTCGGGTGTAATTGCTCCGACGAGGTCCACGTGCCACAGGTCCATGATACTTTGCGATTGGCGTTCTCCGATGCTTTTGTGGGGTTTTCGAGTAAGTTTCCCCTTGATACACGATTCGCATGTCTCGTTTTCGCTCGTATCCATCTTGAGTCCTCGTACCAAAGTGTCCCTCTCCATTTTCCTCATTGTGTCGTACGCCAGGTGCCCGAGTCGTTGGTGCCACGTCGTGTTGATTTCTTCGGATTTTCTTGCGTTTTCGTGGCTCTGCAATATTTTCGTGTCGATCACGAACTTGTCCCCGATTCGTCGTATGTCGATGATCGCTCTGCCGTCTGGTCCTCGTACTGCCGACGCCTTGATGTCGAAAATCACGCTCTTCTTGGTATCGATGATTTTGGCCACGGAAAGTAGATTCGCCGATATCTCAGGTACGTGTAAAACGTTGTTTAGTCGGTGAATTTTGTCGTTTTTGCTGGTCGTGACTCGAATACTGCCAATTCCAATCGATTTCATTCTTACATTCTTGTCAGCGATCCCAATTGTCCGATCATCACGTTCGTAGGTGTCGAAAAATTCCTTGGTTCTCGTCATATGGCTAGTTGCGCCCGAATCCACCAACCAAAGCACCTTCGTTTCTTCACTAATCGTCGCCACTTCGTTCTTTGTAATTTCGTCGGTCGACGCGATCTCGTCGGTGGTCGTTGCAACTTCGTCAGTCGTCGTGAGTTCGTCCGTCGTCGCAATCTCGTCGGTGTACGTTGCAACTTCGCCTGTTGTCGTGATTTCGTCGGTCGTTGTAATCGGGTCGGTGTACGTTGCAACTTCGTCTGTCGTCGTGATTTTGTCGGCCGTCTCGATCTCGTCTGTCATTGCGTACATGCACGATTCCTCCATCTCGAATGCACACAGATTTCCTTCTTGTTTGTGGCTTCGTTTGAATGTGCCTTTGCCGCGTTTGGAATTCGTCCTCTCTCTCTTCGGTTTTGAACAAGTTGACGCCTTATGCCCGCTCCCTTCGCAGTTGAAGCAGAACATTGGGTTCTTACACTCGCTCGCCACGTGACCAGGTTTGTTGCAATTGAAGCATTTTCGCGTGTCCGCACGTTTCTCGAATCTCTTACGGCTATCCGCTCTGTATGCAACATCCGTGCTTCCTTCGATTTTTATGTTGTTCTGCGTCTCACGTGATCTCAAAATTTTTCGCGCATCTTGTAGTGTAGTCGTCTTATTTGCTCTGATGCCCTCGGCCGTGGCGTCGAATTCTTCTCGCAATCCCCTTAATATCGCGTATTTGGCCTGAGTTTCCTTTATATCCCCTCCGTAGGAGGCGCATTTAGTTCTCAGTGCCTCGACTCGGTTTACGTACTGGTCTATTGTCTCTTTCGCGGTCATTTTGAGGCGCAGCAACTCGTCCAAGCACTCGTACTGGAGATCTGTTGTATCGATCTCCATATTTTTCTTTATGTCGTCCCAAAGTTGTTTAGCGGTTAATGCGTCGTCGTAACGTAGTACCTGCTCATCGTTTAGGGTTCCGATCAGTATTCCCTTCGCGGCGTTGTTGCTCTTCCGCCACGTTTTCCACGTTTTTTCGTCCTCATCGTGGGTCGCATCTCCCTTAACTGGTCGTTTGGGCTCCGTCTCTTCGATCGCGGTGTCCCACAAATCTCGTTCATTTAGCGCGGCCTTTACTCGTTTGGACCACAGCAAATAGTTACCGTCGTGTAACAATTCTATTTGGTTGCGGATTTTCGTCGTTGAATCCGTCATGTCGTCTTCTCAAAAAACACGTGCTCGCTCGAAATTTTCAGACTTTTACTGCTCGTCTTTTCTTCTTCAAGTTTGTACGCCTCGTGTTTTGACTTGTAGTCGTCAGTTATTCTTTAACGTCGTCGGTGGATTTTTAACGATCCGTCTGCTACCATTTGTTGGAAATCGTGTGGTTGAAATAATGCAACATCATCGTAGGGTTAAAGAATTACAAGTGTTTTATTCTGGGAAAATACACAGGTTAAATATGTAGACACTGGGCCATGATTGGCTGTTAAATTGGGTCGTCTAGTGGACGTATCAGCGTCTGCCACGGAACGTCCGAGTGCCCTCTCGCGACGTAATGGCGGTCAAGCGACATGGGGTCCAACACCAGTCGTGTCCGAATCGGATGACGACCACTCGGTCTTCTTCGGAGAGGATCGCCTGGTCCACTTGCCACGCGTTTTCCAGATGTTGCAGTGTGTAAGACATTGTTTCCTAAATTACAGTCGTTGGTAATGTGGTCTAACTGTAAGAAATGCGGGTTAAATAGTGGAATGCTTGTGTGTACGTGTCCCAAACGTCGAGGTGGATTACGAAATTGAAATGTATTTTGATTGGCTGTTGTTTAGACATGCAACGCACCAACGGGCAGTTGAAAAAGTATGACGTTATTAAAGTGACTGATTTGATAACATTAAAAGATGTTGTTTCGTTGTATCTAGTTGTTTCTTGAATCTTGATTAAATATATTTTTGAAAAGATATCTTGTACAAGTTGTTGTGGTTATGCGTGCTTAAACAACAAAAATAAAACAGAAAACAGTTTTTAAACAATTTTTGACAATTTTAAAACAGTTTTTGACATTTTTAAACACTTTTTTACATTTTTAAACCACTTTTTGACATTTTTAAACCACTTTTTGACATTTTTAAACACTTTTTGACATTTTAAAACACTTTTTGACATTTTTAAACCACTTTTTGACATTTTAAACAACTTTTTGACATTTTAAATACACTTTCTAGCATTTTTCTAAACATTTTAACACTCTTTACACAATACACATGTATGTCGATTTCCTACAAACATTTATCATAATTGCTTTTCTTAAAACCCTTCCACAGATCAGTCCCTTAACAGATCAGTGACACATAAATTGATTACAACAGTTTTTATAGCCTAGGATGAACTTTGCTAGGTCGCTTCGATTTTGGTACCGGTATGCGATAATCGATAATACCTTTAACAGTCGCCGAGTGGCGCAATAAAAATCCCGCAGAAAGCGCCACCCATCTGCGCATGCGCCTACGGATTAAAATAATAGATTAAAAACGTCACAATGACGACCACAGATTTTAGTGTCTAGTTAGCATCGGCAAGACAAGACGTGCCAAGTCCCTCCACCGACCAAAAATGCCATACAAGAAGTCGGCCCCGGCTTTGCGCGATTTGTGTTTTCAAGCAATGGTCAAGAATTTTAAATACCTCCGAAATACAATAGCCCATCTTCGTAAGTTTACAAATTTTATTTTTAATTTTATTTAATTTAATTCTTTTAAATTAATTGCAGCTCCTTGTTTAATAAACGAACTGTACATCCGAAGACAAAAACTGAATCTCAACATTCGCCCATTGCCATCAAAACTGTTTATTCATTCTGGGACACACAAATTAGACGGACCATTCGATCTAGACTTATCAAAGAACAAATTCATCTACAACATCAGCAACGTTTGCCGGGTAAGTCTTCTATTATTGCAGCCTAAATTAAATTCCAGGGAAGTAAAAAGTGTTAATTGTGGTCCCAAAATTGTTAACATCTTGAACTGTTATCACTGAATGTATTTTCTAGTAAAAAAAAAACATACGGACTCCATCAAAAAGTGAAATAATCTTCCTGATGGTCAGATTGGTCACAGTTGTGGTCAGAAAAAATATAAAACACAGGTATTGAATTTATTATTCAACCAAAAACACCACAAAATCTAAAAAACTTCGACAATTAACTCCAAACAAATAAATGAACAATTTTTTTCAATTTCTTTTGCAGAATCTTGCGCATCTAAGTCTCCACGGCTGGGAGAACATTTCATCCAACAACTTGGACAATTTGATCAAAAACATCCCGTCGATTCTCCACCTGAACCTCCAATCGACTCGCTTCGTCACCGACCAAACATTATCCCAAATCGGAATCCATTGCAAGCAACTGCAACACCTCAACATCTCTTGTTGTCCCGGAATCAGCGACGTCGGCATCCGCGCTCTCTGCGTCAACAAAAACATGAAAATCGACTACTTGGACTTATCCCTGACCCACGTAACCCCGCAAGGATGTCTAACAGCCCTCCAAAACCTGCCCTGGTTACGCCGATTCGATTTCAGTAAGTTCCCTGAACTATTAAACAGTGAAGAATTTAATTCTGTTGGTGATGAATGGCAGGCTAATTCGCTGGAATCACTACCGGGGTATCTAAAGACGGAAGAAAACCTCGAGACCGCTTTTAGACGTTGTCCAAACCTACGCCAAATACTCGTGACTGCTACGAACGATGGTTTGAATCTGTTAAGTCAATTCCGAAGACTCCAAACGATCGTAATCCACGCGCACAAAGCTCGAGGAATCGATTTCAACGCCGCCATTGCGCCGGCGTTAAGAAAAGCGAGAAATCTTTGCATAAAACATTTGGTGTTGCTCTACGTTGATTCGGTTGATGTTGGACTTATTGGGCATTTGTTTCCGATGTTGGAGACGTTGAAGTTGTTCTGGGCGAGCGTTTCTGGCGATTTGTTGGCGAGAAAGGAGTTTTCGGGAATACCGTTTAAACATCTGCGGAAGTTGTGTTTGAATTTGACGGATGCGGATGTCCCGGATTGGGTTTTGCGGATGTTGCTGTCGAACTGCTTGGATTTGGAATCGTTGATGATTGAGAAGTGCGACACGTTGACGGATGCGTTGGTTTTTGATGTTGTTCGAGTGAATTCGCTGAAGAGTTTGAAAGTTGTTAATCTGCGAGAATGCGGCGGGATTAGTCACTGGGGTCTGCAGTTGTTGATGGAGATGGAGAATCCGTTCCAATATTTGTCGATTAATGATTGCTGTAATATTACGGCTCGTGAATGTCGGATACTTAAAATATTTGCTAGGAGTCGGAATTTGAATATGTCAATTTCGTTTTTTTAAGTAATACTGAAAGTACGTATAGACTTTGCAGTTTGTCAACTGGTCTTGAAAAGACAAGAGTTCGATTTGAAAAGACGTAATTAAATAAGTTATATGTATTTTTTTTTGTTTTTTACGTTGGAATTGTAAATAATAAAGTGATATATTTTATAAATCTATTGAAAATATTACTAAAATACTAAAAACATAACTATAAATGCACTAAAATACCAAACACATCACTACAAATGCACTAAAATACCGAATAAACAAACAAATACCAAAAATATATCCATAAATACGTTTAAAAAAGTAAATATCATTTTACAATACCCATAAATGCACAAAAAAATATCGAGTTTATTCAAAAATACCAAAAATATATCCAAAAACGCACTAAAATACGAAAATACATCAATAAATGGACTAAAATACCGAAAATATATCAATAAATGCACTAAAATACCGAAAATATATCAATAAATGCACTGAAATACCAAAAATATATCAATAAATGCACTGAAATACCAAAAATATATCAATAAATGCACTGAAATACCGAAAATATATCAATAAATGCACTAAAATACCGAAAATATATCAATAAATGCACTGAAATACCAAAAATATATCAATAAATGCACTGAAATACCAAAAATATATCAATAAATGGACTAAAATACCGAAAATATATCAATAAATGCACTGAAATACCGAAAATATATCAATAAATGCACTGAAATACCGAAAATATATCAATAAATGCACTAAAATACCGAAAATATATCAATAAATGCACTGAAATACCAAAAATATATCAATAAATGCACTGAAATACCGAAAATATATCAATAAATGCACTGAAATACCAAAAATATATCAATAAATGCACTGAAATACCAAAAATATATCAATAAATGCACTGAAATACCGAAAATATATCAATAAATGCACTAAAATACCGAAAATATATCAATAAATGCACTGAAATACCGAAAATATATCAATAAATGGACTAAAATACCGAAAATATATCAATAAATGCACTGAAATACCGAAAATATATCAATAAATGCACTGAAATACCGAAAATATATCAATAAATGCACTGAAATACCGAAAATATATCAATAAATGCACTGAAATACCGAAAATATATCAATAAATGCACTGAAATACCGAAAATATATCAATAAATGCACTAAAATACCGAAAATATATCAATAAATGCACTGAAATACCAAAAATATATCAATAAATGCACTGAAATACCGAAAATATATCAATAAATGCACTGAAATACCAAAAATATATCAATAAATGCACTGAAATACCAAAAATATATCAATAAATGCACTGAAATACCGAAAATATATCAATAAATGCACTAAAATACCGAAAATATATCAATAAATGCACTGAAATACCGAAAATATATCAATAAATGGACTAAAATACCGAAAATATATCAATAAATGCACTGAAATACCGAAAATATATCAATAAATGCACTGAAATACCAAAAATATATCAATAAATGCACTGAAATACCAAAAATATATCAATAAATGCACTAAAATACCGAAAATATATCAATAAATGCACTGAAATACCGAAAATATACTCTCCAATGCACTAAAATACCGAAAATATATCAATAAATGCACTGAAATACCGAAAATATATCAATAAATGCACTAAAATACCGAAAATATATCAATAAATGCACTGAAATACCGAAAATATACTCTCCAATGCATTAAAAATTGGCAAAAAAACTAGAAAAAAAAGAAGAAAAAAATACCAAACATCGATCAACTCATATTCAAGAACTGGCCCACCTTATCCCAAGATTCCATCAACCCATTCCTTCCGCTCACAACCAGCACGTTCCTCCTTTTACCCCGCGCCATCAACAAACCAAAGCCAACCATAACCAACCACGTGTAACAACAAAACCACTTTCTCAACCATTCGATATATCTCCATTGTTAAATATTAACACCAAAAACAACAACAAAAAAACAAAAAAATAACAATAACAACAAAAAAAAAATACAAACATTAAAAATTTAAACTAACATTCTCTTCTCCAGCCAAAACTAATAATGAGTAATCACAAAAAAACGCTTCCGCCCTTGCCGGCCCTTCACTGAGAGGGGACACGAAGGGGAAAGGTCAATGACGTAGCGGATCTAGGCCAGCAACGGAGAAAAATCGCTTAATCGGACTTAACTTATCAGGGCGGTAAGAACACACAACACTCCGTTTGATGATTAACGTCGGGTCTTTTGTCAAACGTTTTAGCATTCTTTTTCCGTTCGGATCAGTTGATTGGTGATTCAGGGACCTCCAGTCGCAGTGATCCGGTCGAGGAAATGTAGGAGGATGCTAAAGCTTGCTCTAGTGGTGTTGTGTGTTTCGATTTGGTTCGCGACTTTGGCGGCGCAGATCGGCGACCAGATTATGAACGATAAGCAGATCGACGAAACCGTAGTTTTGAAGAAGGTGGTGGTGAACTCGAAAGTGTCCTGGAAAGCGGCGGAAGGTGAAGTGATGTGTGAGCCGACGCCGTTAGAGACTTTGAACCGTATTTTGGGCCCCGCATTCAATGCGCGCTACATGGCCGTGGAGAAACCGGAGGGAGAGAGGGAGACAGAGGCTGAGGAAGTGGTGGAAAGTGTGGGCGACCCAAATGAACAGAGAGATGCCAGGATGATACGGCATGAGGTTGCGGTTGTGGTCGGGACGGATGATTTTGCGGTGGATCCGCGTTATTCGAGGATTTTGAAGGATGGAATTTTAAGTCGAGAAAAAAGGAGTGCGCCGCGGGATGAGAAAGAAGAAAGTGAGTATAGGAATAAATGTTTTGGTTAATTAATTTTTGTTTTATTATTTTTTTTATTTTCTGTTGTCGTTATTGGTTGTTTGGTTTTGTGGGAAACAGAAATATGATTTGTTGTATTTATTAGTTTTGGTTTGGAGGCATTTTGAGGAAGTAAAATATTTTTTTAGCGCTAAAAGTGTAACTTGTGTAAAATGTGTTTTTAGGATGTATTTTTAATGCGGTATGCATTTTCACGGTGGAAATGTGCATTTTCACGGTGAAAGTGTGCATTTTAACAGTAAAAAAATTGCATTTTCTCGGTTGGTGAAAATGTGCATTTTCTCGGTCGGTGAAAATGTGCATTTTCTCGGTGAAAATATGGATTTTCTCGGTGAAAATATGCATTTTCTCGGTGAAAATATGCATTTTCTCGGTGAAAATATGCATTTTCTCGGTGAAAATATGCATTTTCTCTGTGAAAATATGCATTTTCTCGGTGAAAATATGCATTTTCTCGGTGAAAATGTATTTTTTCATCGTAAAAATGTATTTTTTCACCGAAAAAAAGTATTTTTTCACCGTAAAAAAGTATTTTTTCACCGTAAAAAAGTATTTTTTCACCGTAAAAAAGTATTTTTTCACCGAGGAAATGCACATTTTCACCGAGAAAATGCACATTTTCACCGAGAAAATGCACATTTTCACCGAGAAAATGCATATTTTTACGGTGAAAAAATACATTTTTACGGTGAAAAATTACTTTTTAACGGTAAAAATTTCACCTGCACAAGCAAATAAAGTACAAATGCAATTTTTATTGCAAAATGTTGACCGCATTAAGAAAAAATAATTTTTAGTTGCCGAAAAACATTCATTTCAAAAGTGCAAAAATGCCTCGAAAAAAATTCAAATTCAAATTCAAAATTGTCAAAAAAATATATAAAAATAAACTTTAAAAATAAACAAATTTCTTTTTCTTAATCAAGCTCACCAACCAAATACTCAATAGAAAAAAAAATTAAACAATTTCCCGCGTATAATTCCCATAACTAAACAACATGTCAAACCTTCACTTTCAGAGAAAAAAGCGCTCTGGACGAACATGCTTGGAACACTGAAAAAGGAACAATCGAAAAACGCCGAGTCGACAAGCGGCGATGTTCCTTGGACTTGCGAGTCGCGGGTCGACTGGATCGACCTCGGCAAGGATTATTACCCCCGTTACCTTCGCAGCGCCAAATGCACCACCGACAAATGTTGGTTCGGTTTCTTTAAATGCAAAGGCCGAGCCTTCACTGTCAAAGTGCTGCGAAGGCGACGGGACAAATGTGTAAGATATGTGAAGAACAAAACTGTGACGTCGTCGCTCGAGGACTGGGTCTTCGAAGAAAGAGCACTGAATTTCTGTTGTGAATGTGCATTGTAAAGTTTACACAGTAAAGATTTTTATCCACAAAATTTTGTGCGAAACACTTGATTTAACAAAGTTTCCGCATTTTAGAATTTCCAGTCTCTAATCATCAAATAATGTCATAATTTGTCACAAGTGGAAATTAAACAGCAAATAATAGACAAAACCACAATTATTTATTTTTTTGTAAGATTGTTTGATTTTAATAAAATTAACGCCATGATTTCAATTGTCTGCAGTACAGATGTGGAATGAATAGGTAATCTGTTTCTTGTGGTTATCCACCAACTATTGTGGTGGCTGCCATGGAGTCTGGGTCGAAAGGGGTGTGTAGGGGTTAGGTTTGGGGTTTTATTGTGTTGAATTGCTCCATTGGGACTATTGGGGTGAGCCACAAGCATTAAGCAACGTACAGGAATGATTTCCTGTGGGAGGAAAATTCCTCCAGCGGAACAACAAATTAATTTGTCGTTTTGAGTGATAGAGAGAAGTTAAGGTCGTTTTAAACTCGTTATGGAGTGGTTAGAGTCGTTTTAAACTCGTTCTGGAGTGGTTAGGGTCGTTTTGAACCCGTTCTGGAGTGGTTAGGGTCGTTTTAAACTTGTTCTGGAGTGGTTAGGGTCGTTTTATCACTCAAGGATAGTCTTCAAGTCTTTTATAACTTATAAACAACTTTTGAACAATTTAAAAACATTTTAAACTTCTTTTGAACAATTTAAAAATGTTTCAAACTACTTTTGAACAATTTAAAAACGTTTTAAACTACTTTTGAACAATTTAAAAACGTTTTAGACTACTTTTGAACAATTTAAAAACGTTTTAGACTACTTTTGAACAATTTAAAAACGTTTTAAACTACTTTTGAGCAATTTAAAAACGTTTTAAACTACTTTTGAACAATTTAAAAACATTTTATGGTTTTTTTTTAGTTGGTTTTAATTGTTGTACCTGTCCAGTGACCGAACGAAAGAAATTAAAACTTAAATTAATTTTAATTAAAAAATCCCAAACAACCAAAAAATTTAGTCGCACACTTGAAAATGGAGAAAAAATAAAAATTACAGGATTTATTTATTTATTACGTTTAAAAAAAATTAATTAAAATTCTAGGCAATGTAAAACAAGGTATTGAAATCCTTCTCATCTCTGCGCAGGTAATTCTTTTCAATTAGCCATTCTACTTGCTCTTTGATCATGCGGTTCGTCGGCAGAAACATATTTTTCAAAATCCCAATTAATTCGTTCTGTAGTTGAGAACTTGCGACGGATTTTCTCGCTTTCGCAACACGAACAATCGCTTCTTGTAAACGATATTCCCTGAGTTTGATGATGGCTTCGTTGTCCACTTGTTTATGCTTCTCCGTCGACAGCTGTAATCTCCCGATAAGGTTGATCTTGCCTCGTTTCTGAACTTTACCGTTCCTAATCACTGCAAAATCGTCGTTTATCCAATACTCCGTCCCATTCGTGAACTCTAACGGCGATTTTACTTCCGGATGACACTTTACAATGTTTCCCTTTGCCACCGACCAAAGCGTTTTCCTCAGTTCGGGATCGGGCAACTCGGTCGCCAACTGTAAATCCTCGAAGGAAATGCGTTCGTTCGGGCGCTCGTTCCACGCGAACAGCACGGCCATTTGGAATGTCGTCACGTCCAGATCGAACTTTCCCACGGCATTTACAAACGTGATGGTCCCGTTCGACATTTGATGATGCCAAACAAGTTTGTGATTTTTGTGTTGTTTCCGGTAAAAATTTTCCATCTCGCAAACGTAATTTTCCAACTCTACAGGTAGCGAAACGGGAATCTTGTCGTTACTTCGCGACCACACGGCAAAATTGAGAATTTTAACATTAATCGTATCTTTAGCACCATCATGATGTTCCTTGAAAGCGTGATTCAAGTCTCGGCTAAGCGCAACGTCTTGAAACATTTGCGACATTTTCTTCACGTATTCGGCCGGCATTACCGCATCTCTCAACCACCCGACCATATTCTCCTCCATGTCGTAGTCCGCCGAATTTTCCAAAATCAAACGTCGCGTCAGATGCGACTTGAAGCAAATCATGAACACATCTCTGTTGTGCACATACTTGAGCAATGTCAGCACTCCTTTCAATCTGCTTTCGATTATCTCCGAGGTCAGTTTCTTACTCAAACTCGTCTTCCTCAACAACATGTCGCAGAAATTGGCCAACAACTCGGGACATTTCGATTCCGGATGAGTTTTCGCAAGTTCCCACTTAAAAACCTCCGTGTTGTTGACAATCTTCTTAAACGCTTTATCTCTCGCCGAAAGAAATCTCGGATCATTTTCAAAAGCTTTCTCGACCAATTCGCTAGACCGATTGAAGAGATCGAGCAGTTGTTGCACGTATTTCTCGGAATCCTGAACGATCGTTTCCGCCGCCGCAACCATGTCCGCCAAACCAGCTTTGACGATGCATTCCTCAAATTCGACGAGCATCGGTGGAATACATTCGGGCACGAGACTCAACAGATGAAACATCCGTAGAAGATTGTCAATATCGTTGCGCTTGATCATCGCCCCACACTCTGCTAAAACGACTTCCTTAAACCGAAAGACCAAAACATCGCTGCAGATTTTAGTCAATCCTTGACGCGAACACGCTTCCAAATATTTCTCCGCCCGCTTATTCTCTTCGCTGAGTCGTAGATCGGCATATTTCATGTAATTCTCGACTCCGTTGACCCTCAGATACTCCTGCGCATTGGTCCCATAAAACGCCCGAGTTTCGTCGAAGTACGCTTTCTCAAAAAACTCCCGATAACGGGATAAATTGTCATGACAATCAGTGCATAAATTCACGTACGACTCGCGTATCCCTACTATTAACTGCGGATCACATGTCTGGCCGTCTCTCTCCGCTTCGATTAACCTCATAACGTTTTTATGGACGTGTTCCTTCTTGTCGGAAAAAAAATTCACATTCCAAGTGTCCAGCATGAGATTACGAACGTCGTATTTAATATCATCGTCATCTGATTGGTCCAATCTTGCAAACGGTAGTGGATAATTATTGCAAACAGCAAAAAACGATCTCCATTCGTTCGTGTACGCTTTTACGAAGACGTCCGGTTCGCATTCGATCGGTATTTTCGCTTGCGCACGCTCGATGGCCGATAAAACGTCGTGTTCTATCCCGTGGTATAAATCTCTCCTACTTTCCGAGTCCACTAAACAAACTATATGCACCCTCCAAAACAATGAATGCCATTCTTCACTACGAACTTGCTCCAGTCGCAAAAGCTTCAAACTCGTCGTACGAATTGACTGAAATATTTCCGCCATTTCAGGTAATTCCATTATAGAAGTTTAAACAACGTTGTTCACGAGATGAATGAATTCAAAGATAGATAATTTCAACTCTGATATCTGCCACTTATATACAATCACATCCGAACGTTACTCAAACGATTTTACTACGTGAACGTTCACTGTAAAAATTCAAGCGATGTTTGCTTCCCTGCAAAACACGGGAAACTCCATATTAGTTCGCATGGTGGCGCCATTATTCCTATGTCTACTTGCACGTTTATCAATAAGATAACAGAAAAATAAATTAAAAATAGAAAAATAAATTAATTTCGCCATATTTTGATTGACAGATGCAATTTTAGACATTTTTATCATTGAAATTCCACTAAAACTTAGTTATTTTTATCCGCCGTCAAACTAAATGTGGAAAAGCAATGAAATGTGATATAGAAAGTTGGAATTTTATGGCACTGTTCATGGGACAGTGTTTACAGCTTTGAATAAAAATGTAAACATCAAAGCTAGCCGAGTAACCAAGTGACGGGATACTGTATTATTAATCCCCAAGTAATTAATCACACGAGTAATTTACTATTCTTGTTTTTCCGCTCAGGACACACCCTGGATATATCCGCCCGCTTGTGTATACAAAACGTTTCCTTCTAATTAATTTTCCAGCTCAACCATTTCGCAGAACTAATTTTATTCTGTTTGATTTCACTTTTTATGTTTTCCACCAACATCGACACATTAAACCGAAATAAATTAAAATGATTTTTTTTTTTACTTACTTAATATCGTTTTAATTAAGAAAAGGGAATTTGTCATTTTGGGCTTTTAGTTTTAAGCGATAAAAAATGATTACGTGGGTGAACTAATTTTTACCCACAATTCACTGCACGTCTCAGCGAGGCAGCACCCGTGTTGATCAAAGCGTGGAGAGAACGTTTAGGATGGACGAGATGAGCGTAAACAGCAGTTGGTGGAACGAAATTAACTGTGGTCCGTGGAGAAATTGCTCGAGAATAGGAAATTCTTCTGATGGTGCTAATGTAGTCGTTCCAGCCATTACATCGATTACTGGAATCATAGGTGAGATACACTTAATTCTACCAAAATATAAATTTTTATTTAATTATACAAAAAAAAAATATTTTTGGATGTATAAATAAATGAGAGAGAAAATGCGTTGCAGAATACAGATAAGACAACCACTGTTTGTTTGGTCGAGTTAAGCTAGTAGCATTTTGTTAGATTACACTCCTCTCTACAAGAGTGCTTGTGTTCTCAGCATGCCACCAACAGATTGAAATTCCATCCCAAAAAAATCAACAAACTGCAATCACAGATTTTCATTGACGGAATTAAAGTGCTCAATTTTTTTCAATTAAAAGTGTTATGTAAATTTTTTATTTTATTTTTTTATATAATTTTATCGAGTTGATCCCTGCTTTAAGTCCAGATATTGGTTTTTTTAAACGTTTGGATGTTCCTGGTTATCACAGCAGTGAGATTGGTATATTGTTCGTTCATAAATTGATGACAAGTTGCAGTGTGTCACACAAATCCCTCGCGTCACTAGAAATACAACAATGTTATTATTATGAATTCAACATGGCAGGCTTAAGTTAAAGCCCTCTCGCAGGAAAACTTGAATAATTGAACGCACGGCTGCTCGCTTCGTCCTTTGGAGGACACAACTAGAGAATTTTGATTTAGTAAAAACTAATAATAATAAAAATCACAATTATATTATGAAAAAAACCAAATTAAGAATAGTTTTTTAAATAAAATAAAAAGTGGAGACCTTGAAATTGGTCCAAAATGAGTCAAAATGAACCAAAATTAGATGACAACATTACATCCATAAAAGTCTCTGATGTAACAAGTTATAAATGTCAATATACGATTTATAGCCATGAGTAATGAATGTGAGTTTAGGAGGAACCCCATTATGGTAAACAAACCATTACACATTTCTACAAGGTGGTTTTAAATATTATGCTAATTTACGCTTATCTAATTAATTAATTAATTAAAAATGCCATTTCTTTCTTTTTCTTTCTTTTTTTACAGGAAATGTCATAGCCATTGTTGTTATACAAGGTTCAACAACAAGAGAACAAACAAGAACAGTATTTTATGTGCTAGTGGCTGCTCTAGCTTGGACTGATCTTCTCGGTATACTTTGTACCACTTGGCCCGTATTAATTGTCTACGCAAATAGTGGTTGGCCCAGTGGTAGAAGCTTGTGCAACTACCACGCATTTTCAATGATCAGTTTTGCGTTGATAACTCCTTGCATTGTGTGTACCATGGCTGTTGAGAGATTTGTAGGCATAAGACACGGATACTTCTACAAATCTCATGTGAATCGACCGAGGGCTCGACTTGCACTGTTAGTTCAATGGATTGTAGTCTTATTTATAGCGGCTTTTCCTCTTCTGGGATTCGGACGATATTCTATTCAGTATCCGGGAACTTGGTGTTTTCTTGACATGCATCCAACCACTGTGGGAGATGCTGTATATGCATGCACTGTTGCTATTATAAATATAATTATGATTTTTATGATCATTGTTTGCAACATTGCAGTCACAGGTAAAAAAATATTTTTCTCATTTAATTAATTCATTTAGTGTAATCGCATTATAAGTTTATGCGTGCAATGTGAAACGCACGCTTAATTACATGGAATTAGATTATTCAAATGCGTGTAGAGCATGAGGGTGAACGAAGAACATAGCCAACTGCGTGAATTAATGTGACTTGCTGGACACATTGAACATCGACATTTCGAACACCACATTGCGTAAACTTTTTGAACTTGTTTTAGGTTCATTGCTTCGAATGAGGTACAAACGGACTCACGAACACTCGCCTGCGTTTGACAAGCATCGATTTCGAAGTATGAAGCAGAGAGAAATTGAAATTGAGATGGTGATTCTTCTTATTGGTATAACTATAGTATTTACTATTTGTTGGGCTCCGTTGGTGGTAAAATTATTCATTTGTTTTATTATTAAAAATGTTAATGTTAGTTTCTATTAATAGTTTCAGATTCTTATTAATCAATTCACAGAGAAAAATGCAGACCATAAGAGAGATATTTTGGTAGTTCGTTTAGCATCAATTAACCAAGTTTTGGATCCATGGGTTTATATTCTTTTCAGAAAGGTAATTGATAAATATCCATACAATTTTTTTTACTTTATTATACAGATGTGTATTATTTGTTTCAGGAATTCTTCAGGAAATGCTGGGCATGTGCAAAACACATTTGTTGGTGGAAAAAAAGAAATAGTTCAGGATGTACCTCCCACCCGGACCCCGATAAAGTACCTGCAATATTTGTATCTCTTCATTCTCCTCTTCCACACATATCAACAGTCAGTGATGAAGATGATGATCAACACATGAAGTATAATAGCTTTTTTGGTACATTTTTTAAATTTTAATATTTTTTTTTATTAATCCAGTACAATAGAAATATAGTCTGCACTCTGCAGTATCGAAGGAATCGGATATACGAACAGTTTTAAGAAAAAATATGATTAACTTTTCACTATTACAGCTGTAATAAGATGAGGATTTGATCTTATAAGGCAAAACTTATCTCATGCTTATGAGGGTGTTGACGGGAATTGATTGAGTCATAATCAGCTTTTTATGTGCTTTTTTGTGCCTAACCTATACCGGTAATAGAGCTCATAGCAAACTACAAACTCAACTGCACTCCGGTTCAAAGTTTTGCTTACAAAACCTATTGAGCTGTAGTCTGCTAGCAAAGAGCTCAATAAGCTCACCATTTGTAACATTTTCGTAAATTTGCTTAAAAATATTAACCTATATTATAAGTGCTGTGATATTCTTGGTTTTACAAGTGATATTATTGATTGTCTTTGATATTGTCTGACCTGAAGACCTTTTTTTGTGTTATTATTCTTGTATATACGATGGTAAATTAATAAAGGTTGGTTGGCGTCATACATGGTGATGGTTAGCCTCCTTCAGACTGCTGCTCAAGCACAGGTTGACCATACATCACCCAGTTTGAAATTTTAGAGAACATTCTTTTACAAAAGAATCTCAAAATACAAACAATTTCGTTTCAGTTAAAGTATGATGATTTGAAACTGGCCATTTGTAAAGGTTGTCCTCAGTTTAATCCCCGCCAATTCAGATGGACATATTGGCAGCAGCAATTTCTTCACAGATACTAGTATTTATTACTTTATTAGCAAGTGTTTATTCATTTTTGTTTGTGTTCAATTAACAGGTATTTATTGTTATTTTTTGTTTTGATGAATTAGCAGGTGTTGGTTTTTTTTTTCATTTCCAATTATTGTTTTGTTGTCTGTCACTAATTGGGGGCAGCAAATCCAACTCTTTCCTTCCTTGTGGTTGCTCCTGGCCCACTGGACATTGAATCCAATGGTACCGAATGAAAGTTCTGGTTGGATTTACATTTTTGTCTCGTCATCTTCCAGCGCAGCCTCAAGTTCTTTTCTTTTATCTATCCAACCTCAAATTGTGCCTTGACTAATTCCATGCTACCAATAACCGACACACCAATAACCACAGAGAAAAACAAAATTGGAATTTGAACTTAGAAGGATAAGTGTTTGTCTTTATTTTGCGAGTTTTTCACTCCATCTCCCCTTTTTTTTGTACACTTTTCTCACTTTTTTACAACTTATTTGCAATTTCTCAAACTTTTTTTCGTTATGGCAAAACTTTTACTGTAGATTTTGTACACATTTGTACAGATATTATACATATTGTATACAAGGATGTGACCAACTGGCCGCCACCGCCGCCAGTCGGCACTGGCAACATCAACAAGAGGATCCTCAGCAGCTCTTACGACGTATCGTCTGAGCTGCGTCCTGATTGCAGCCAATCAGGACAGAGGATTACACAAGGTCTCCTCGTGGCTTGACCGCCATCTTGGAGACAGTTCGATCTCCAGTCCTGTGCTGACTGGTTGTGAGAGCTCTACGATGAAGGAGACGATGGCGACTTGGGTCGCAACAAGAGGCGTGATCGCTCTCAAGTCCGACATGACTTGAAGCAACTCGTTGGCCGTGCTGCGAGGCACGGCAAGACAAATGCAATCCGACCACGCTGCCCATGTGCTCCTCGACCATGTGCTTAGCGGTTGGACTGAGCTGGGTTGCTGCAAGGCAACCCAGCAACCTAGGCGATAACACGGTGAACGCACAACCCCTAGACGTAATAAAGATATTCAATCCAAACTGTGTGTTCTCTGTGTTGTATTTAATCGTGAATGGTGTCCAAACGCCCCATGGTACTCCCCTGGCCATGAAGCGACCGACCGCCACTCACAAGTTGCATACAGATGTATACAAACATCGAAAATATGTTCGACCAATCGAGAATCATAATTGATTACAAACAAATTAATATAATGTGCCCCAAAGGTTTAATTTTCATTAGGTGCATAAATGGTTAACTTAAGAATTTTTGTCCATTCTGCTACCAATCATTACATTTTTATTGCTATTTTTATCATAGTTTTGCCCCTCTAATTCTATTCAACTTTTTCTAAATTATTAATTTTTTTTCATTTGTAGTATTTAAATAAACAGAAAATAACTAATGCTGTCAAACTTCGGGAGAATATCAAAGTTTGAAATAAAAGCCGTCTTTGCAGATGTAGCGACACAAAATTTTTAAATAGCTTCATTAAAGAATTGAATAAACATATATGTGGCAAACTATGACTAACTATTATTAAAAATTAATAGCGAATTAGTACAAGAGGCTGCTGAAATAGACTGTCAACTCCCAACCAGAACCACTACTGGAAAAGCTAAATGAGAGCTCAGGTGGGTCGGTCTTTGAATTTTGGTATTGTAAGACTGCATTCCACAGGAAAATACTTCGTAAGGTAGTAGTCTTAACACTTCTTTCGCTCTTTCTCTCATAGTTTTGCACTGCTATCGCTCGTTTTCTCATAGTTTTGCATTTCTTTCTTCCTCTTTGGCACTTTAGGACGCTTTTGTCCTTATTTTACAAGTTTTTCATTATACTTCTTCATTTTTTTTACACTCTTTTGTTACATTTGTTATACACTTTTTCTTACACATTTTTTTACACGACTGCAATGTCGGTGCTAGCAACCTTCATCTGCTCCATCTGTTCCTTTAACTTATTGATCACATCCTGCGTCTGTATAAACATTAAAACATGACCTGTTAACTTATTAGTAATTTCTTGCGTCTGTAGAAACGTTTAAACATGACTTTCCAGGCGCAGTAAACAATATCAAACTGATCTACCTTCCGTAAATTTAATTCAGCCACCAAAAATCGTTTCTTTTCTTCATCCAAACATGATTCCAAAGTTTTAATCTTCTCCCTCTTGTTTTCAGTGGGAATGTCTGGAGTCTTCTGATTGGAGGTGACTATGTCTCCCTTTTGACGATTTCTAACGACCCATAATGCAATGCGCACGAAATTTTCTTTTTTGCAAAAATGGCGGAGCACTCGCCGAAATATCTCCGAGGGGAAGAAGAAACGATCAACGAATACCTCCTTCGAATAGATACAAATGAAGGTTTGGTCGTTTTTCGACACCAGATAAAAGACGCTAGCGAGGCACTAATTAAGTCGCTAGAAGGGGATAAAAAGGATCTTTTGTTGGGGCAAGAGGCTTACGAGAAAACAGTTAATGTGCTTAAAGAGGAAAATAGCAATCTGGTCTCGAGCCTTGCGGCAAATGAGGATACAATCAATCAGCTCACAAGGAAAAATGATGATTTTTTGTCGAGCAAAGCAGCAAGCGATGAAAAAGTTAATGAACTAACAAACGCAAGTAGTAATTTGGTGGCAAGCCTTGCAGCTAACGAGGGTGTTATGAATATTTTTAAAAGGGAAAATAGTGGTTTGTTGAAGGACAGAGCGGATTTGCGGCATGAGGTTTTCTGTTTAGATGCTCTAAACAATCAAAAAGATACAAAAATTAATAATTTAAACCAAAAGAATAATGCGAAAGACAAACAAATTAATTATTCTTTTGGAATAAGCATCCCAGAAAGGGATGCTGAAAACCTTAATTTAATTAAAACTTTACGAGAAGAAAATGCAACGACAAAGGAATTTCTTAATACTTTAAAACTAAAACTAGCAATAAATAGCAATAAATATCTAATCCAAAATGAATTTTGTTTTGAATTAGTGTTTTTTTTTTTAATTAATGTTTTTTTTTTTGAATTAGTTTTTTTTTGAATTAGGATTCGGAGATTAATTGATGTCACGTCATATCGCCTCGAAATTATTTCTCAGTTAGCCATCTTGTCCGTGTTTGTTGAAAAGTGAAAATTTCTGCGCAAGTTTAGGCTTACCGGTATTAGGCCCAGAATTTAACAGGAATTAAGTGCTCGTCATTGGTCGTCGCAATTCTTCCACATTTATTATAACACATTTATTATAACACATTTATTATATTTCTATTAGGTATTATTTATTCAGTTATTTCTTCAGTTTATTCAGTTCCTGACATTTAATTTAGATTGGAATTTATATTTCTTTTTTTTTCCCGTCTTTGTCCGTTTTAACGCGATAAACCCACTTTGATTTAATGGATTTTGCCCCCTTCGGTAAGTCAACCTCCTCCCACACGTTACGCTTCGCCATCGATTCCATCTCTTCATCCATTGCTAATTTCCATTGTTCCCGTTGTGGCGTTGTGGCGTGAATAATAAAAAAAAATGGTTCCATCTGGTTTGGTGAAGATGACAAAGGGAGACAAGCTTCAGAAACCTGACAAGTGAAATCACCCGAGTCAGTCTTACATGTTACCCACCATTTGCGAACAAGATAATATTTCAAACAAGAAACCACATAAAGATGGAAAAATACCAAAATTTTGCAAGTGTCCCACTTCTGTCACTTACCTGGAACACACCTAACTCCTCAAAGGCCCAGACCTTTCTAACGAGCCTGCATTTAGACTGCAAGTGTCCCTGATGGCTGCAAAAAGGGCTCTCATGCATTGCCCACAACCAAACCATAAAAGCAAAACAACTCCTTTTCATCGTATTTCACTTAAAGTGAGCCAATTCAGTTTGCTTAACTTCAGAAAGTAGTTGGATTAGATGGTTTAATTTCCTTAATTTGTAGGTCTGAAACCAAAAAGTGATTTGCACAAGCAGTGTTGCGATTTCTGCGCACAATCGCCAGAACGACCCATTTATTCTTCTAATAGTTTTGCATTTCTATCGCTCTTTTAGGTCTATTTAGATCGCCTTTGTCCTTATTTTGCGAGTTTTTCACTACATCCCCTTTTTTTAGTACACTTTTCTAACATTTTTACAACTTATTTGCAATTTCTCCAACTTTATTTCGTTATGGCAAAACTTTTACTGTAGATTTTGTAGACACTTGTACAGATATTATACAAATGTCAAAAAAATGTTCGACCAATCAAAAATCATCACTGATTATAAACAATTTAATTTAATGTGTCCCCCCAAATGTTTAATTTTCATTATAGGTACATAAATGTTTCACTTAAAAATTTTTGTCCATTCTGCTACCAATCATTGCAAGGCAATATTAGCGGCGCCAATTGAATTAGACTAGCAGACAATACACAAAGTTTTATAAGATTTTTGACTCCTTTTAGCCATCCAGAGACGCACAGGCTCAAGATTGCGCTCAACCACGGTAAGGACCAGAATAAGTAGCTCCACAACTGAAAGATTGAGTTGAGGCAATATAGGAGCAGTTTTCCGTTCAATCACCGTTAGTGGATCGAGCCAACTTAAATCGTATTGGACGGATTTTCTTAAAGGCACGCAGCAATAAGCTTTGACGCGACTTGCCAACTTTATACTTATTCAGTGACGAAGAAATAACAATAAAGTAACTTTTTGTCTTGACGGAGCCTGCATTTAAACTCCAAGTGTCCCTATAGAAAGCGCTTTCTCGGATTACCACAACCGAACCAAAACATAGGACAAAACAAGACAAAATAAGGACTTGGATTACAGATTATTTATTTGTATAAAGTGATTTGCAGATTATACCATTTACACCTGCAGTTTTGCCATCTCTGCGCACAGTTTTCCATTTCAAAGTGCAGTTTTGCCATTTTCGCGTACAGTTTTGCCATTTTCGCGTACAGTTTTGCCACCCGCAAGTGAGTTTTGCCATATTCAATCTGTCTTACTTCAAACTCTATAGATATGAACAGACCACACAAACATGAACGGTAGACTAAGAGCTGCCGTCCACCAGAACGACATTTCTTTCGCTCTTTTTTCAGCTATTTGCACTACGTTTACACTTTCTTAAAGTTTTGCACTTTAACCGCTTTTTTTCTTATTGGAAAATAAACTGAGTGAGGCCCGGGCGCGCATAATTTCTTTAGAACAACACGTTAGAAAAGTTAGAAAAACACCTGAACGAGGCCAAGGGACCAAACGAAATCTCTAATAGAAGAGTTGGAAACTTTTTAAAGGAATTTTAGAGCTAGGAAGACTCCGACGCAATTTAGGCAATGAAAAATCAATGACGGCCGCTGAGAAACGAGCAAACCATTAGCACGAATGTTTCTATTTTTCGTTTTACATTGACAAGTGATTATACTTCTTTGTATTTTTACTGACAAATGTTTATTGCTTTTTGTATTTTTTATTAACGAGCATTGATTGTTTTATCTTTCTTTCTTCAAATCAATGGAGGGTGTAAAATATCCAACTCTCTATATCCACTGAGAAAGCTGGTTGGTTCCTTGTCACCAGCTCAGGTTAGTGGGTCTTTACATTTTGACATTGTTAGACAGTACCACGTTCCATAACGTAGTAGTTTTGCATGTCTGTCGCTCTTTCTCTCATAGTTTTGCATTTCCATAGTACTTTTTCTCGTAGTTTTGCACTTTTTTCTTTCTCTTTTGCACTTTAGGTCGCTTTTGTCCTTATTTTGCAAGTTTTTCACTACTTTCCCACTTTTTTTTTACACTTTTGCCTTTTTACAACTATTTACAAGTTCCGAAAGTTTTGCCTGATATTCTTCGTCAAACTGCCTACGATTTATTAAAGTTATTTCATCAGCAGCAGTTATTTGTTTAATAAGTGTGCGAAAAAGAGTAAACAGTGCAAACAGCCAATAGAACCCTCGGTCGGAGCAGCTTTAGAAAGGGTTAGGGTTTCTCAAAAATGGGACTTTTCGAATAACCGGTATTTCGGTAATGAATATTCCAAAAACCGGTAAAACCGGTATTTTTCGGTAAAAAATATCGGAGTAATAATCATAGCTACAATGTTAAATATTTTTATTTTAATTTTCCTTTTTTAAAAAGTACAATTTTAAAAATACAAGCCCATTTAAAGATTGATCAGACAATCTTGATCTGATTTTAGTACAAAAATTACTGGCAATGAAAAAGGTTCGCTCACTGTCCAAAGATGTAGGTTTTACAGATTTAATTGCATCGTACAACAACTAAGTTTTTCGAACGTGTTCCAGTTGTTTCAAACAATGTAAATTCTTTTTTTTAAAGAAATTAAATTATTTTTTGCCTGTTGTTGTGGTTCATTAAGAGCATTTGAAATGACATTGTTTAACTCATCATGTAAAAAAATTTCAGGTTGATTTTCTGTGTTGTTTTCACTCAAGTCAGTGGATGTTTCCATCACTAATTTTTCTGGTTGTTGAGTCTCAGGATCAGCTGGTTTAGGAAACAATCTTTTTAACAGTCCTTTAGCATAGTTAATTATAGTTGGTTTAGATGAATACTCAAAACGATTTTGTTTCACTATCGCAGTGACATTTAACAATAAAAACCGGTACCAATACCGAAATAAAAACGGTATTCGGTATTCGGTATTTCTGCAAAAATTACCGGTTTTTAATACCGGTAAATACCGGTAGAGACACCCTAGAGGCGACCATGCTGCCCATGTAGTCCTCGATCACGTGCTCAGCGGTTGGACTGGGCTGGGTTGCTGTAAGAGCTAACTCGCTTTACCACGACATATCCAAAATATAGGACAAAACAAGACAAAACATAGAACTTGGATTAGATTATTTATTTGACTTAATTTGTATAAAGTGATTTGCAGATTATGCCATTTACATCTGCGGTTTTGCTATTTACATCTGCGGTTTTGCTATTTACACCTGCAGTTTTTGCCATCTATACGCACAGTTTTTTATTTCCAAGTGCAGTTTTGCCGTTTTCGCGTACAGTTTTGTCACCCGCACGTGAGTTTTGCCATATTCAAACTGTTTTACTTTAAACTCTATGGATATATCAACAGACCACACGACATGGACGGTAGACTAAGAGCTGCCGCCCACCGAGACAACTCATTTCTTTCGCTCTTTTTTTTCAGTTATTTGCACAACATTTACACTTTTTTATAGTTCTTATGGTTTGCATTTCTATCGCTCTTTATCCCATAGTTTAGCAGTTCGTTCTTTCTCTTTTGCACTTTAGGTCGCTTTTGTCCTTATTTTGCAAGTTTTTCACAGCTTTCCCACTATTTTTTGTACACTTTTACACTTTTGCAACTATTTACAAGTTCCGACAATTTCCTCGGAATATGCGTGAATATCAGTAAACAGTGCAAACAGTCAATAGAACCATCGATTGGAACAGCTTTGGCTATGAATGAACAACCTATTTTTCTGCTACAGGTACATCAAAGATACCCCAAAAAGCAAACCAAAACCAACCGGTTAACTCAAACTGCAGTACACCAAACACGTGGCAGAGTTTGGGCGACAAGGAGACCAAGTCAAATAGATGAAGATAATGAAAGTTGTTTTCGTCCGTCTGTTACAAAATCCTATTCTAACAGGATTTACAGTACTGTGTGCACTGGAGAATCGACAGCCTGTTAGTAGAATTTTTTTTCTTTGGTTGTCAAAGTTTGGATCAGTGGTAAATTCTACACTTATGCAGTCCTACAATTCCACTTATTACGTCCAATAACATGACCAGCTTGAAACATGAACCCATTACTCGGAAACACATCGATTGTTTGATCGAGTGCTTGCTGTCTTGTGTATATTTTCCATGTAGTTTTCAAGACAATAAAACCATTTTCTATTGTTATATTATTTTTTGCATACTTTTCGCTTTTTCTCAAAGCATTGTACTTTTATTGCTCTTTTTCTCAGTTTTACAGTTCTTTCCTACTCCTTTACATTTCAGCTCTCGCTTTTTCCTTATTTTTAGACTTTTTTCTCCACTTATTTTATTTTTTACATTTGTCCTATATTTTTCAAACTTATTTGCAATTTCCTTAACATATTACATATTACAATATTTATAATATCCAGTGTTGGACAGAGTTGGATTTTTTTTAAAGTTAATCGTTTATTTTCAATTTATGAAGGTTTAGCTATCAATAACCCACACACCAATATATTAAGTCGTTCAATGATAAAAATAATGAAGAAGATTCTTCCGAAGATTCCTCTTCGGACAAAGAAGCAAGCACAGCGATGAAAATTAAGAAGCTAAGATCTCTTCTTAGGAAGCTTTGGTTTGGTACGTATCCTGATTATAATCTGTGCACGTGTAAGCTTATAAATTGGTTCTGGAATTAATGTTTAACGTTTATTTATCCATGTTTATCGTCTTATCTTTGAAGTTTATCGGTTATCGATTAGGCAACAAGTTTTACTTTACATTTACTTATATTTTTAGGTGCAACTCTTGCAATGTGGCATTTCCTAAAGATCACCTTTTTGTCACCTGGAAAAAGGAATGCGGTGTTTTCATCATCACTTGCCCATGTGGAAGCGAATTTCGCGTTGTAAGAAGTTTTTCAAAGTTTTTAAAAAAAATACATTTTATAAATTTTTTAAATTTTCTTTTTTTTTTTTTTTTTTTTAGGGATTTAACAATGTTGTACATGGGGCAACAACGGAATCCTTAATTACAATCATTGATAGAATTAAGAAGAACTTTCGACCGAATTATTCCGCGTAAAAAAAAAATGAAAATTCCTACATTTGCCTCTTCTCTGTTTTGCATTGTGCCACAATTTCAAAGCCAGTCACAAATTTTGTGCAAAAAGAATTTTTTAAGACTAAAAAATTAACACTTATCTTATTTTATTTTTTACATTTGTCCTACATTTCTCAAACTTATTTGCAATTTTCTTAACATTTACAATATTTATCATATCCAGTGTTGGGCAGAGTTGGATTTTTTTTTAAAAGTTAATCGTTTATTTTCAATTTATGAAGGTTTAGCTATCAATAACCGACACACCAATAAATTAAGTCGTTCAATGATAAAAATAATGAAGAGGATTCTTCTGAAGATTCCTCTTCAAATGCTGAGACAAGCTGCGATGACAAATAAAGAAGCTAAGATCTCTTCTTAGAAATATTTGGTTTAATCCGTGTACCCTTACTATAATCTGTGCACGTGTAAGCTTATAAATTGGTTCCGGAATTGATGTTTAACGTTTATTTATCTATGTTTATCGTCTTTGAAGTTTATCGGTTATTGATTACACAACAAGTTTTTGTTTTTTGTTTTTTCTTAATTGTTTGTCCTAACTACAGTAATAATGGGAGAACAAAGACCCATTTTGCAACTGTGTTTTTATTTTGCCAAATTCAAACAGTTTTATTTTACTTCAAGGACAGTCGACAAGAGTTGCTGCCCACCAGAACGACCCATTTATTCTTCTAATAGTTTATCACCTCTATAGCTCTTTTAGGTCACTTTCCTATCGACCAAACAGAATCCTAACAGAAGAGTTGAAAATTTTTGAAGGAATTTTAGAGCTAGGAGACACTCCGACACAGTTTAGGCAATAAAAATCAATGACGGCAAACGAGCAAACCATTAGCACGAATGTTCCCATTTTTTTGGGGTTTTACGTTTTTCATTGACAAGTGTTGATAGTTCTTTGTATTTTTTACTGACAAATGTATATTAATTTTTGTATTTTTTTTTCTTCAAATAATTGCTTGGTTCCAAGTCACCATCTTCACTAAAACAGAGCTCAAGTGGGTGGGTCTTGAAAGTTTGGCATTGTTAGACAGCGCAGTGTCAAATGTAAATTTTTTTTTTTTTTTTTTTTATAAGTTATTACTTCGTAACTGTCATTTGTAATAATAATAACAGGTAATACGATCAAACTTTTGAATAAATAACAGAATTGTTGTGAAACCATTTAATGTGTTCTACACACATGCAGTCCGACAATTCCACTATTACTTCCAATAGAAATACATAACATGACCAGCTAGATGGTAACATGAAGCCAGTACTCAGAAACACTGGCACTCGCACGAGTGCACTTAACTATGTTTATAAATATAATAAATTTTTTTTCCTACATTCTGCCCACACACACAAAAGATTTTTGTAAATGCTGCACTCATACGTACGAATGCAGGCTTACAATACATCAATTTTTCAGAATCAGAGTACAATTGACTCAAATTTGGACACCAGAACACCAGAGCTCTCTTTTAGCCAGACTTTTGGCTCGAAACCAACAAGCTTTCCCCAGGGGTGACCACGAGGAGGTAGAGAGCTGGATTTTACACCCCCAAATTCAAGTTAAAATATAAAACACACAAAATGAGACGAAAAAAGGTTAAAAAAAATTCGATAAATCATAATATTTGTTGCACTCACTCACAATACGCCGTTTTCATATAAATGGAACTCAAATTAGTATTAGGGGGTTTCATTAATTAAGCAATTTTGTAATTTTGCAACTTTAGCAATTTTGCACTTTTGGATTTGTCACATGATATCAGTTCCACCAATCATGTGCATAATTGCAAAAACACAAAACAGAAAAAATACACAATCACAAAATCAAAGGTAGTTTTGCTATTTTGGCAAAAATGGCAGCAGCCAAACTCAATCCAAGTGGCCATCACAAATTGTGATTAATAATTAGTTTCAAAAACAATCTCATAATTTTGCAATTTTGCAATTATTTAAATAGTCACGTGACTTCCTATCCACCATATTAGGTTATAGTTATATCCAACTAATTTTAAAATGTGATGCAAAAAAACTAGTTCTTATTTGTGTGATGGAACAAAATATTTTTTAATAGGGTGCATTTTAATAAATACTAGCTGTTCACCCACAAAGCCAAAGCCATAGATCAGACAAATGTATACAACCAAATCATAAAATAAATTTTTGCAAAATTAAACCAAACCCATAATAATGCAACCCAAACCCAAACCACACCAAACCAAAACCAATGCCAATCTGGCCAATACCCAAACACAATCAAACCCAAAAGTTAACCTAAACCCAACGCCAATCCAGCCAATTCAATTTTGGCCCAAACCACTGCAACCTGCTATTTTGTCCTCCTTTATTATTCAACCACTTTTTTTAACTTTTTCTTATAAATCAACCCAAAAAAAGATCGTTTTTTCCAAAATTTAAAATCAACGGTTAATCCGATCAAAAAGTTATCTGTACCATCGTTTTCAGCGAGATTTTCTTCTCTGGAAACCTGTTTTAAACATTTCATTCGGTTAATTTTACGAATTTTTGGTTTTGTCATGGTCGAATCTCGAATCCAAATTCTGCACCAAATTTCCAAATTTTCCCATTCGGTCCCCCGCTAAGATGGCCCGAATCGGCACTTTTCCTCGCCCGAATCAAAAAATAAAAAATACAGGCTTGTGCAGAATTGTCTCCTCTTCAAAATGAGCTTGGATGCCTCCATTTTGTTTTGAGTTTCACAAGCCTCAAAATCACTTCTTATCAAAATCACAAAAACTACCTTTTAGATGTTTTTGGGATTTTGTGTTTTTACTCTTTTGTGCTTTAGTGAATGTGAATGTGATTGGTAGAACAGATATCACATGACAATACTCAAAAATCACAAAATTGTCCAAATCACACAATTGCAAAATTGACTGGGTTAATTCAATGTAAACTCATTTTTGGAGGCATCAAAAAATAATGATTTTGTGATTAATGCAAAATCACAAAATTGCAAAATCATTCATATAATGAAACCCCCTAGTGTCGGTTGCCGCCATTTTGGAATTGAGCACTCACTGGAGCGTCTAGAACGAAACACATATCAGTTAACTGAAAGAAAGGAATGAAGAACTACCTCACTTACGGTCAATTGCAATTCAACACAACCGGGAGACTGTTAGTTGATAAGTTCGCAATCGAACTTGCGAGTGAACTTCGCTCACTCCGTGCTCACGCTTTGCAGTGGAGATGAAAAATAAGTCACATGACAGCTTAGCCTCGAACTCGAATGCTTAGCTAAACGCGCGCTCTAGTGGCAGCAATGCGAGATAGTGTGTTTTTACTATTTGGACGGATTTACACGAATTTTGAAGGGGCAGTGGCAGTGGCAGTGGGTATACCCGCCGCACCCACAAACTCCAAGCGGCTGAGGGGTAGGGAGAAAACTTTCACAACGCACGTATTTTTCTGAGCAATAAAATCATATTGTATTCATATTGAGTTGTTATATTATTTTTGACACATTAAAAAATTAATCTTTTAATTATTGACTGACTTTTCTACGTTTTGTTTGAAATATTAAATAAAAATAAAAGTTTCGTTTGTGTGACGCAACCAGGAAATCAGCACGAAAGATGCTTCAAAATAATAAAGTGATTTGCAAATTTTGCCATTCCCATGTGCAGTTTTGCCATTTTTACCTGCAGTTTTGCCATTGACACTTAGTTTTGCATAGTTTTGTAACCCGCACGTGAGTTTTGCGATATTCAAACTGTTTTACTTCACACCCTATAGATATCAACATAACATGGACACGAAATGGACGGTAGACTAAATTGTAAGAGCTGCCGCCCACCGGGACGAGTCATTTCTGTCACTCTTTTTTTCAGTTATTTGCACAACATTTACACTTTCTTATAGTTTTCTCATAATTTTGCACATCTTTCGCTTTTTCTCATAGCTTTGCATTTTTATCGCTCTTTTTTCAGTTTTACAGTTCTTTTCTACTCTTTTACACTCCAGGTCCTTTTTTTTATTATTATTTTGAGAGTTTTTCACAATTTCCCAACAATTTTTTTTTTTTTTTTTTTTTTTACATTTTTCCTACATTTTTACAACTTACACATGATTTATAATATCCAGTGTGGGGAAGAGTTCAGTATTTTTTAAATAATCGTTTTTTTTTTTTTATTTCTTTAGGTTTAGCTATCAATAACCGACACACCAATAACCACGGAGAAAAAAGAAAATAGGAATTTGAACTTAGCAGGATAAGTGTTTCTCTGAGGCGCGATACAATTCTCCAGCATACGTATTAGCTTGAATACCGTAAGCCATTTATACATCACTTACATGAATAATTGAGAAAATCGATGTCATCTGGTTTGGTGAAGATGACAAAGGGAGATAATTTTCAGAAGCCCGAGATCATCCCAGCCACGATTAGCGAACAAGATGATATGCACATAAAATAATATCTAACTTTCACAAGTGTCCCACATCTGTGACTAGCCTGGAACACACCTAAATCCTCAAAGGTCCAGACGTTTTCCAACGAGCCAGTATAGTCACACTGCAAGTGTCCCTGATGGCTGCAGAAAAGGCTCTAACGCTTTGCTCACAACCAATTTCGTTTGCTTAACATTAGAAATGAGTTGGATTAGATGATTTAATTTCCTTAATTTGTACGTCTAAAACCAAAAAAGTGATTTGCAGATTATGTCATTTACATCTGCAGTTTTACCATTTACACCTGCAGTTTTGCCATCACTACTCACAGTTTTCTATTTCCAAATGCAGTTTTGTCGTTTTCGCGTACAGTTTTGTCACCCACAAGTGACTTTTGCCATATTCAAACTGTTTTACTTCAAACTCTATGGATATATCAACAGACCACACGACATGGACGGTAGACTAAGAGCTGCCGCCCACCGGGACAACTCATTTCTTTCGCTCTTTTTTTCAGTTATTTGCACAACATTTACACTTTCTCATAGATTTGTACTTCTATCGCTCGTTTTCTCACAGTTTTGCATTTCTATCGTTCGTTTTTTCAGTTTTGCACTTCTTTCTTTTTTTTTTGCACATTAGGCCGCCTTCCCCGTATTTTGCAAGTTTTTCACTACTTCCCCATTTTTTTACACTTTTTTGTCACTTCTTACATTTTCTTTTGACACTTGTTTACACGACTGCAACGCCGGTTCCAGAAACGTCGACGCCGGCAACGACGACATCAGCCGAAAGCAACCAAGCAACCACAAAAACTCTTTTTTTGTTTAATATTTTCTGATATTCTTTTTTTGTTTAATGTTTTGTGATATTCTTTTTTTGTTTAATATTTTCTGATATTCTTTTTTTGTTTAATATTTTCTGATATTCTTTTTTTGTTTAATATTTTCTGATATGCTTTTTTTGTTTAATATTTTCTGATATTCTTTTTTTGTTTAATATTTTCTGATATTCTTTTTTTGTTTAATATTTTCTGATATGCTTTTTTTGTTTAATATTTTCTGATATTCTTTTTTTGTTTAATATTTTCTGATATTCTTTTTTTGTTTAATATTTTGTGATATTCTTTTTTTGTTTAATATTTTCTGATATTCTTTTTTTGTTTAATATTTTCTGATATTCTTTTTTTGTTTAATATTTTGTGATATTCTTTTTTTGTTTAATATTTTCTGATATTCTTTTTTTGTTTAATATTTTCTGATATTCTTTTTTTGTTTAATATTTTCTGATATTCTTTTTTTGTTTAATGTTTTGTGATATTCTTTTTTTGTTTAATATTTTCTGATATTCTTTTTTTGTTTAATATTTTCTGATATTCTTTTTTTGTTTAATATTTTCTGATATGCTTTTTTTGTTTAATATTTTCTGATATTCTTTTTTTGTTTAATATTTTGTCACGGCCCGTGTTTCCTACGCGTACAGTTTACGCATTGTTAACCCGTGTTTGTTCCTATTAAACCTAATTTGTGATTCTCCTACCTTTGTTGTTTTGTTTATGTTTGATTCGTGAGTTTTCCTCATTTTCCTTCTATCTTATCTCTTACTCTCTCCTAACTTTCTCTTCATTCTCTCACTTTTCTCTTATCTACTCCTAGTTTTTCTTCTTTAGTTTATGATTTCGATGCAAGTCTATTTGCATATCTATTCTGGTCAGTACGCGTCGGCGTTAGTCATACACTTAGTATGCACCGACTGTACTGATTGGCTCTTGACTCTTCCGTGATTGGTCAAGCTTGGTTGAGTCCAAGTTTACCTCTCACCCTATTTTTCCTCTTTTGCTTCAGTTGATCTCAGTATCCCGAACGCGTAGGTGCTCCTTTGGAGCCAGTGCTCATGGCTGAGGTTTAACTCCGAAGCTCACTTGTAGCTTTGCTTTCGCCCTGGAACTCTGCAACACGGTTTCAGGCTTTCATTTCATTTCGCGTGTTAACTCACGGTTTTACACCACTCGTTCACCATTTGTTTTCCTGCTCCTTTTTGTTCATGTTTTATCGCCGTGACGCGTTATCCAAGGCCAAACAGGATTTGTTGGCCATAAGTTCGAAGTTTGTGTCGTTTATTTCGCGTGCGCGTGCATTTAGCTTAGTTTAGCCGCCTGCCATTTGGGCTTTAGCTTTAATTAAGCATTAAGTCAGGTTTAGAGTTAGGTTTAGGGCCCGTGCGTTGTATAAGCACGAGTAAATTGCCCATCCTCGTTCAGACTCGACAGTTTGGGGTTGCTTATGAGCCACTACGAGACGTGCATTCGTTTGCCTTCGTGTGAAAACACGATTGTTGGCGGGTCACGCGTTGGGTTTTGGTTCAGACGCGACTACCGGACATTCTGTCCCCGAGTTTTACAGCTCGGGATACCCGGCCACAAATAAATATTAGTGTGGTGCACAGTATCTGAGAGTGTGTTAGCTGCCACTTCCTGCGCACATTCGATTTACGGCAGGTACGAAACTACCAGGGTGTGTGAATTTACTGTTTCGCGGCGTCTTTCAAACGCTTCTAAACCACCTAGACTCGCGATCCATCACACTTGGTGCCGAAACCCGGGATTATCCCGTAGCTTTTCGATTGCTAGCCATATAAACTGTTTCCAGTGGGCTAGTAATCATTATTCGGAAAACAAAGGTCGAGTGGTATCGTTACTCGCCTTTTTTAGAGTGGATCATCCATTTGAGTTTTGCTGCGAAATTGCTTGAGTTGACGCAATGGCAGAGGGAGGGCATCCTAAAGAGGATAACTCCAAGAGTGTGTGGCCTAGCTGGATGCGTAGAGTTGGGGAGCGCTTGTGTGATGAAACTCCACGGCGTCCCCCTGATGCGCGTCCTCCGAGAACCCGCTCAGAGTATGGCTTGCCCGTGGCAAGAGACGGTGGGCCGCCGTACCTTTTGCGACCACACGGGAATGTCACACGAGTAAAAGTAGAGGATAAATCCACTTCAACGGATAGTACCTACTGCCCGGGCACTACTCCTTCTACGCGTGAGTCCCACGTCGACGCGTCGGCTTCGGATCTTTTAACGCCCGTGCCACCGAATCCTTCGGCGCCACCTCAACAAAGGAGTAGTCCTGAGGATAACGTCGAGGAAGAGGAAGGAGAGGCTGGTCAACGGCCTCCAGAATGGCTGCCGTATTTGCAAAATGCGGAATTGGCCATGAATGAGCGTATGGTCCGAGCTTTAAACCAGTTTGGTCAGCATGTTGACTACCGACTGGAAAATTATAAAGATGAGACTCTTGTGGGGGTGAGACAAGTGGTTAGGGCCGAAATCGTGGCATTAGCTGTACAGCCCGAGGAGGAGGTAATTCCACCAGCTCAGCAAAGACCTCATAACCCTTTGCCTGGTGATGGACCTCGTTCTGACGGTCAGAGGGAACCTGGGGGAAGTGTTCAGTCGTCACGCATTCTGACGCCTAGCGAGTTGAACAGGCAAGGAATTGCAGTAGTAGGAAGGTTACAAGGGGATGTAAATCCTCGTTTACCTTCAAATGAGAGACCATCGGACGTGACAGCTCGCGCGGGGTCTCGAATGGGTACGCCCTCACAATGTAACAGTGAGGTGATGAGGAGTATTATACGCTCAAAGTCGACAGCTGTTAGCTTGCCGGATACAGCAAGTGTTGATCGCGCTGCGGCTGCGCGAGGGGATTCGGTAAATACGCGTTTGCAACGAGCGCGGGACGCTCAGGCAGCGGTAACGCCAACGCCCCGGCAGCGGCCGCAGACGCGATATGATCAGTATGACTTGTCGCATGTGAGGTCGGAACATGTGCCGATATTTGATGAGGATGATCAATCCTATAATGCGGTCGAAAGATTCCTCGCGAAATTGCGCGCCCACTATATCATGACGCGCATTCCGGATGAGGCGTATATTGACTTGTTCATTCCTTTGGCGCTGTGTGGGAAGCCCTTAAATTGGTACTTGCACCTACGCCATAAACCAAAAACATGGGATGAATTTGTTATGCGTTTCCGGAAACGTTATTCCCTCAAGGAGGCCGAAGCAACGGTCCTCCTGACGGATGCCTGGCAGGAAGTAGGGGATGATACGGCCGAATTTCTTTGTGAGATCAGTCGTTACCTCGAAATGATAGGTATTCGGGGGGATAGGCAACAATGGAATATGGCGAAACATCGCCTTCAACCGCAGATAACGGATGCAATGACTCGGTACGGAGTCCGCTTCATGTCGCAGGCCATAGAGATGGGGCAGGAGGCTGACAGCGAATTGGCGTTGCGTTCTCTTCAGCAGTATAAGTTCGATGAGCGCGGAGTGAGAAGAGGTCCGGTGCCTCGACCTCAATCCAAGGACAAGGATAAGCAAGCTGTTAAGGCAACCAAAAAGGTGGTAGAGCCTGCCAAAACAAAGGCGGCAGAAAAGCCTCCGCCTGGGCGCTTCCAGTTTGATAAACGGAAATTGGTTGCGTTGGCTGAAATGTTTGGGGCTACGAGTGAGGACCTGCAGAGTGTTGCTGGGCAGTCCGTTGTTAGTGTGGAACCTTCGAGAGTGCCAGAGCCGCAAATAAACGCGTCTGTAAAGGTTTCGGAGAATAAGCCTACTCCGGCTGTGGGGGCGGCACAATGTGGACATTCTGCCCATACATTCGCCAATACGGCTAATCCTCCGACAACACCGTTGCCACCCGGAGCTGAGTGGGTGCGCAATCGGAAGGACAGATGGTACATGCGTGATATTGAAAAGCGCATCGCAGTATGTCCCCACTGCTTTAAGCCCTGGCAGTTTCCGGGAAACGACCAGGGTCCACTGTCCAAACCATCCAACGGAAAGGCAGCGGACCCAAAACCCAAATAAGTCGGACGTTGGAGGCTTTAGATAGCACAAGCGGTTGGATGGTACCCCCTGCGTTGCAGAGGACCAGTACCACCGCGTTAGCGGCTTTTAAGCCGAAAATGACAAATTTCATTATGTTGTCACCACCCGAATTTTTGGCTTCCAAAGAGCCGAAATTGATAATCGGGTTGAAGGACCGTTGTCGGCGAGACGCGGCCTTTGTTAAAATCGCCTGGATCAATATCGAGTTCATTGCAATGATGGACAGCGGTGCACAGACGTGCATAATGACCATGGCATTGTATGAAAAACTCGCAAAAGAGATAGGCATAGAAATGGTAAAACTGGACGAAACCATCCGGACAGCCGACAATCATATTACCAAAGTGGTTGGCTGTGCACAACTAGCCGTCCGTGCTCCTACGGCGGTAGTTTGCTTTACTTGCCTCATCATAGAGGAGGGATCTCAAGAGCTCCTCTTGGGGCTAGATTTCTGTAAGGCAGTTGGTCTGTGTACGGACCACGCTAATGAATACTGGTTCCTCTTAGGGGATGGCACGAGGCACCCCTTCCTCACGGAAGAGCAAGCTAGGGCATCTGATCCAGTGATCTTATTCCCTTTAACAAAGGAACAACCTTCCCTTCCGGAGGGAATTGCGGTTAAGGGGCCCCCTCTTTACAACCTTCCGGCTTTGCGAAATCCGCCGGTCCCCAAGCCAGAGGAAACGGCGGTGCCCGTTAAGCTTGTCGGCCAAGGGGAGGGGGAACTGATCCCCGAGATTCCTTCAAAGGAGGAGAAGGCAGAGGAGAAGCCTGTGGCTGCTACAAAACCACCAATTAGTGAGGCTAACTGTGTCTTGCTAAATAAGCGTAATTTCGAAGTGGAGTTATTCGAGCCCCCACATGAGGACAATCCTTGCATTGTCAAAGTGGTTGTTGCTCGAAGAGGGCAGGACGCTCAAAAATGGACATTCATATGGTCACCTAAGAGACGGGAAAAAACCGCACGAAGGAACGTCGTGCGAGTTACGCGTAAACCTGGGAAAAAGGCCATGTGTTTGAGTCAGATGCGTCGAGCCATTAAGTTGCGTAAAGCAAGAGTTAAAGCGGTGGCTAAACGAACGTTGGTTGAGACTGCAGATTCTCCGAGTGGAGAGGGAAATGTCGTCGACAACGTGGAGCCCTCTTCTGCTTGTCAAAAGGCGGAAAGTACTCCAAGACAGCATGATGTTAATTTCGTCCAATACATCCCAAACAGAGATCCTACCAACCTCGCTTGGGTGTATGATCAGCTGTGTAACCAGTTGGAGCCAAAACGCATTAATCACTTAATGGACGCGTTGAAACCAGTTGCTCACATCTTTCGTGAGGAATTGGGGCTCTGTAATAACACACAGTTTGAAGTGAATCTGAAGCCTGATTTCCGACCTATTCATGTCCCGGTACGTCCGGTGAATCCGGCAAAAAGGGAAATAATCGATGCCTATATCGACCAAAAGTTGGCGCAAGGAGTAATCAAGCGCTCCAAAAGCGACTGCGCCGTAGCGCCCGTAGTTGTCCCCAAAAAGGACGGACGCTGGCGCTGCGCAATGGATTTTAGGCCGATCAACTCCCAAACTTTGCCTGATGTTTACCCCCTCCCAGATATCGACAACATCTTTGCATATCTGGGTGGGGCAAAATGGTTTTCCATCATCGACGGAAGGGAAGCGTTCCACCAAATAGGAGTCCGACCTGGAGATGAACGATATCTCGCATTTATCACCCACAGGGGACTCTTTGAGTATACGCGTATGCCCTTCGGTCCGATCAATGGCCCTGCCACCTTACAAAGGGCCATGAATTTGACTCTAGCTGAGCATCTCTACAAGTTTGTCTTTGTGTACATCGACGACATAATCGTGTTTAGTAAGACCTTCGAAGAGCATGTGACCCACTTGCAAAAAGTGCTCACTTTGCTCGACCAAGCGGGGTTTACAATGAACGCAGGAAAAACGGAGTTGTGCAAGACAAGTCTTGAGGTGCTCGGACATATTGTCGAGGAGGGACTTATTCGTCCTAACCCAAAGAAGACCGACGCGATCAGCAAGTACCCGGCCCCCACTAACTTGAAGGAATTACAACGCTTCAAGGGTATGATCGGGTACTACTCGTCGTTCTTCCCCGGATATTCCAAGACCTGTGAAGTCTTTCGAGTTCTTATGCGTAAGAATGCGCCATGGAACTGGACGGCGGCGCACCAGGCGGCTTTCGAGTATCTCAAAAATCAAGTGTCGCTATCTACTTTGCACAGGAACTTCCCGGACTGGAGTAAACCTTACATCTTACAAACCGATGCGAGTTATTCTGGTCTAGGGGCTGCGTTGATGCAGATCAACAGTGACGGCGTACGCGTCCCAATTGCCTTTGCGTCACGAGCCTTAAACAGTGCAGAGAAAAACTACACGGCAACGGAAATTGAGTGCCTGGCCGCCGTCTGGGCCGTTAAACGCTTTAGAGCATACCTCGAGTTAATGGATTTCTATCTTGAGAGTGATCACAAGTCTTTAACATGGCTTTGGGCCCAGCGCGAGCCAAAGGGCCGACTGGCGAGATGGATTCTTTCGTTGTCGGAATACCGATTCACATTCCTCCACTGTAGTGGTACGAAGAATCGGGTAGCCGATGCGTTGAGTCGGGCGCCGGTTGACCCACCGATCGAGCTGGACGACGAAGACTGTCCAGCGTTGGATGACACGTATTACTGTGCGTACTTCGACGATTTCAACGACTGGCCAGTACCCAAAATGGAAGAGTTAGATGAGGTGACTCGGTGGAAATCACCCAACTGTAAAATCGTTAGAGCGGTAACAATGCGTAAGCAGAAACGTGCGTTCCTGGCGAGATTGAACGCCTTGTCGGCTACGGCAGTGGATGTATGCCCGGTGGAGGACGAGCCCCCTCCAAAAAGAGGACGGGGACGTCCACGGAAGAATCCCATTGCAATGGGGCCGACTCAGGCGGGACCCTTGCCGGGAGCACAGCCTACTCTGCCAATGTCGGACGAAGAATCTGTGGCGGTGTCTTTGCCTAAGGAAGACGTTCCTATAAAAAGGAAAAGAGGTCGTCCGCGGAAGACTCCGGCCAGCGGGGACATGACGCAGCCTAAATCTTTACCCGTAACGCGTCCTATTCCACCAACTTCGGAAGAAGAGTCAGGTGCAGTTTCTTTGCCAATTGACGTTCCTGAGAAGAGAAAACGGGGGCGACCAAAAAAGGTTGTGGGGAAGCGACCGGTCGGAAGGCCGAAAAAGATTCCCATCATCTTTGATCGCTCTACGGGCTCGGAAGCCAGCGAAATGTCGTTGGACAGTGAGGAGCTGCCGGGAGACACGGACTCCGAAGAGTTTCAAATTCCTGTGATTCCACGGGACTTGTCACCGAGGACCCAACCACGGCGAGATTTGGTTTCACCAACACCCTCTATCGATGCGGAGTTGCTTGACCACTCTGAGCACTCGTCTGACGAGAGTTTCTACTCAATTCCGGCGGATCATCCGACAATTGAGATTCTCCCAACACAGAAAACCGTTAAAGAAGCCCAACTAGCCGATGAATGGTCTAAGGGACTTATATTATATCTCAATTCAGGGTCTCTGCCGCCAGGTGAGATGGAGGCTGCTGAACTTAAGAAACGAGCAGTGGACATGGCGGTACACCGTGGTCTGCTCTGCAAGTTTCCACCAACTAAGATCGGTCAACGAGCTCCTACGCGTCGTATTTACCTCCCTCAATCCCTTCGTTACAAGTATTTTCATTGCTTACATTTCCCACCAACCTCCGGCCATCTCGGGATCGAGAAAACACTAATGCGTCTAAAAACACGTGTGTTTTGGCCGGGGATGAAAAAAGATGTAGCAAATTGGATTAAAGTTTGTGAACCTTGTCAAAGGGCGAAGGTCGAGCGGAGGCTACCGTATGGCGAGATGGAGACCGCGAAACCGAGACGGTTGTTTCGGACCATTTACGTCGACTATTTCGGGAAAAAGTTGAAGTCCACTGGCGGACACTGCTACGCGTTCGTAATGGTGGATGCAGCCAGTCGCTGGGTGGACGTTAGACTCACCGAAAAGGCAGACGTTTCTACAACAGTGAAACAACTTAAAAAGTTCACTTATAGATGGGCTTATCCAAAAACTATAATAAGTGATAACGCCCCAACCTTTCGCTCTGCCAAGTTCCAGGCACAGTGCGCCGAAATGGGAATGGTAAATAAATATATTTCCGCCTACCATCCGCAGGGGAACTTGGCGGAAAGACTCAACCAATCACTTAAAACGTGCATCCTCGCGTATATAGACGAACATACGCGTTGGGATAAGCACATTGGTTCTTTCATTTTAGCAATTAATACTGCTTATCAGACCTCACTCAAATTTTCACCTTACATGATGGTCACAGGACAAGAAGCACGCTTTCCAGGAGATGTCGACTCTGACACTGACGACGGAGAACCCCTGCCGCCAGATGAATCGCGTTTTCTTCATCGATACTTATTACGCATCCGTGAAGAGGCGAGGAAGAACTTGGATGCCGCCCATCTACGCCATAAGCGTTGGTATGACCGAAAACGGCGGCCCCATACGTTTAAACCCGGGGATTGGGTCACCGTCAAAAGTCGTGTTTTGTCATCAACTGATAAACAAATAAGTTCGGGTTTCCAACACCGGACTGAAGGCGTTTATATGATTCATCGACTCCTGGGACCAAATACCGTGCTCTTGATGGACCAGGACGGGAAGATTTCCCAACCTATTCATGTGTCGGATCTTCGCCATTGGTACCGGGCTGAAGAGCCGGAAATTGAAGTTTCCGATGTCTCCAGTATGGCTAGTGGGGCAGAGGATCGCGAGGAATTGGATTCTGAGTTGGAAATTGATGAGGACATTCCCCAAGAAGACTTGGATGATATTTCTGCACGCGTTGTTAAATTCCAAACTGAAGTCCGTAGTATTTGCGTCGACTTCGAAGAAAGGAATAAACGCGTCAAAACATCGAAATTAGCGGCAGAAATCATCTCCTAATCGTGTCAATGTTTTTGTTTATTCTTTGACAATTTTTAGTGTATTTCGTTTATTTTCTCCGGTTATTGCACCTTTTCATGTTCATTCTGCGCATGTCGGGACTCAAGTTCGCTATTTGTGATTGCTAGTAAGCAATTTGCTCAAGTGGTGGCGCGGACGTCATTGGTCAGCTGACCAATGAGTCAGTTTTCACACATGTGTGTGACCGCCATTGTTTTTCCACTTGTTGAGCAACGCGTATGCCTCGTGTAAGCGGGCGGAGATTGAAAACGCGTCGAGGCGATACACTTGAGCGCCTGACTGTCGAGGATTTGAGCCTGTTAAGCGTGCTGGTAGCCGTGAGTAACTTTATTTTGTTTTCGTGGACAATTATGAACCATTTTGAGAGTTTGAGTGGCGAACGCCGATGCTCGTGCCGTGCCGACAATAATGTAATTATTACGCGTTGTCATGTTGGGATTAATGAGTAATTTTATTGTTCAAACTATTTCACCTAACTTTTACGCGTTTTCTACGTGTTTTTGGTGTCAAAACGGCCCGAGTTAGGATTCTTCGTCACTCTCGCTTTTGAAAATCCAACATGGCCGAATTTTCCCCCTGCTTAGGAATGTGTGAGGGTCACGTGGTCGGTTTCTAACCTCAACCCGGGCTCGAGCGTCCATCTTTGTTGGACTTAGAAAATTTTCTTCGTGTTTAGTCATTCACATGTGCTCACGCGTGTCTGTTCACTTGTATTTAAAATGCCGAGGCGATTGGAGATAGTTTATTGCGCTCTCTTTGTATTCTTGTTTGCGTTTTATTTAGAGGAAATTTGCTACTATTTAGTGATTTATACTTTGCATATTTTGATATTTATGTACAAGTTAGTGTTCGCGTAATGAAAATCCATATCTTATGCGTTTGTTTTTGGGTGTATTACATTATAGTTAGCGGAATCTATTTGGAGTGCAGACGAGAGTCATTTGTATGCTTTTGTGTATTTTTCGAACTGTTAAACCGGGCCTTATACGCGTTCTTTCTGTATTTAATTCGACTTAATCGCGCCATGGCTTGGTGGATAAGTTATGAGTTGTAGGGATGTTAGTGAATGTTGAAGCACACGCGTTTTTTGTGATCATTATTTATATTTATGCGTTACATGCGTATGTGAGCTTCCTTGTGAAAACTAGCGTTATTATTCTGAGCACTGTGTATTTTTTGTTCATTCGCCATGTTTGGATGTGGTTTGCCCACGAGTGAATATCTTATTTGATTTGTAAATTTATTGTTGTGACTTTTTCTTCACCATTCAGTTTGAGATCTTATCATGGCGGACCAGGACAGCAGTTCCGAGGGGGACGAATCACTCGATTTTACATCGGATGAGGAGCTTTATGAGGATGAAGGACTAGGAAGTATGGCCGGAGCGGAACAATGCTCAAGTGCGGGACAACGCCGACCTGCTTCGCGTCGTGGCGTTTACCGCCCTCCATACCCGGTACCCGATCTGTACGCGAAGGGGCCGCTCCTAATCCCACCATATCATCCGGATCATCCTCGCGAAAGGGGATTTCCCAACTTTGAGATATGCCCCTTGTGCTCCGGCTGGGGCCATTTGGAGAATATGTCAAAAGAATGTAACGCGTGTTTGGGAAAAGGTGTGCTCCGCCGTGGCAAGTTTAAGATCTGGATGAGGAGGCTCCAAGCAATGGCCTTGCGGAAAAAGCGCTGGGATAAGCGAGATTTATCAAAGTATAAGTGGCCGACAGTTTTCCAAGTCATTCGAGGAGACATTAGTGCGACTACGCGTTTTGTGCGGAGGCACGAGACGTTCTGGCGGAATACCATCGCGGAGGCCACAGCGGCGGGCATTCAACCCCTAAATTGGCAGTACCCCCCGCTCAACTCCATCATGCCGGTCCCGGGTGCCTGCGCTCCTCCTCTGCCGGCCCTCTTGAGGAGTTTTCCGACTGGAACGAGCACAATAAATGTGATCCGACATTCAAGGGAAAGTGATGTCCCCACCATTACGCGTCCACTTCATTCTGCCGCGCTGCGTCAGCGGGAAGAGCCACAGACCGTAGTCAGGGCTGGAATGACGCGTGAGGCCGAGGAACAAGAGCGCGTCCGCCTCATCGAGGAGAGGAACGACCATCTTGTGGACGAGATCGCCCAACTGCGAAGACTTCATTTAGATGCGAGGGCCCGGGATCAAGCCGTTCCGCCGAATTCAACGGTGATTGTCACCGAACGCGATTGCCCCAATCTGCCAGCGATCGAGGGGGCGCCGATCTGCGAGGTGGAAGCATTGGCCATTGTTCCAGTTCGGGCGAGAGACCCGAGAACCATACGTCCACGACCGGCATTGGAGTTTCACCAGACCCAGAGTGAGGACGAAGAGACCACTGAGTGGGGAGAAGGGGCACACGAACAACTAGCCATTGAGGGGCCGCCGGCTGCGGAAGGGAGCCGAAGAGGAGTTGGAGCCCTCATCCCCCGAAAGAGCGAGAAGACAGTGATGCACGGCTTCACTCAACGTGCCGGCGAGTCGGCGGAAGATTTCCGAAAACGATGCTTTGCAACGCGTGCACGTCGACAGGCGCGAGCCCAGGAGGAAGCTGAGAATTTCAGGGGAAAGGAGTTAGCCCTTTTGGAGAAGTTGGACGCGATCGATTGGTTCTACCCGGAGGACAACCCATATCTTGGCAGTATTACGGGATCGATCAAAGACCGAGCGATGTCCAGGCGGCGGGGTTGGTCAACGGATTTGTCGGGGCCCCAATTACAGTTGCCCATCCGACATCCGGATTTGGTGGCGACGGGTCCACGTCGACGATGTTTTGGAGATGCGTCACCGTTCAACATGCTTGCGATCCCTCGAGCCACCGACTGGGAGACGGCTATACGACACGTGGCAGCGAGGCAGCGGTCCGATGGAAACCGGATGCGATTCCTGGACTACCAGGATTTCCCAACTACATTTTGGGCGCGGAAGGGATTTAACGAAATCTTCCCCTTCGGCACCCTCGACTGGCAGTGTCCAACGCGTCGACGAGCGACGTCGTATATTCAGGCGGACCCGGATTTGTGGCGGCAGTTTTTCTACGCCATCGCCCGCACAGAGCACGGATGGCCTGAATCGCAGGCCCATGCCATTTTGGAGCTTCGAAATGGACAAATCCTCTTCCTGGAAAGTCTCATCGCAGATGTACTCACGCGTTACCATCCGCGTACGGAGGAGCAGATGGAGGATGTGCTGGTGTATCGCGTCGTTGGATTGGTGGAAGAGCTTCTTCAGCTGATGTTCCCGGACGGTGCCAGTGATAGTGACTAGCCAAGAAGTACCATTGCGAACTTGGTGAACGGTTTCTCGAACGTGACTTTTGTTTTCTGCGCAACTTTTAAGTTCAAATGGATAAGTCTCCATCTGGACGCGTGTTTAATTTTATTGTTTGTGTTTAGCATTTCGAGCGATATTTGTTAACATTGCTTTGTACCCGATTGTGATATATAATTTATTTTGTTTGTTTTCTAGTGTTTTCCGCGCCTGTTGTACCTATCCGCGTGCCCGGGAGACGCCTCATTCCTCCTCCGAGAATCATGTGCCGGTGGAGATGACCCCCTAAACTTTCCTCTCGGTCAGGTGGATGGGTGCAATGAGCGTGGGAGTTCCAGCAATCAACGATTGCTTGGAAGCGTAAGTTTGTATTAGTTTTAGCTTTATTTCCAAGTGTCAATTTGCCTTACTGTGATTTGAGTGTATGTTTTAACGCGTCTCACGCGAATGTTTTGATTTGCATCATGTTCATTTTTGATTTTGATTTGTTTATTTTAGATTTCATTTACTTCGCTAATGTTGCGATCGATTATGTTGTTGATTTTCATTATGTTTATAATTGTATCGTTTCATTACTTCCATTCAAACAGAGTAATAAAACTCTGGCTGTGGGGGCGTGTCACGGCCCGTGTTTCCTACGCGTACAGTTTACGCATTGTTAACCCGTGTTTGTTCCTATTAAACCTAATTTGTGATTCTCCTACCTTTGTTGTTTTGTTTATGTTTGATTCGTGAGTTTTCCTCATTTTCCTTCTATCTTATCTCTTACTCTCTCCTAACTTTCTCTTCATTCTCTCACTTTTCTCTTATCTACTCCTAGTTTTTCTTCTTTAGTTTATGATTTCGATGCAAGTCTATTTGCATATCTATTCTGGTCAGTACGCGTCGGCGTTAGTCATACACTTAGTATGCACCGACTGTACTGATTGGCTCTTGACTCTTCCGTGATTGGTCAAGCTTGGTTGAGTCCAAGTTTACCTCTCACCCTATTTTTCCTCTTTTGCTTCAGTTGATCTCAGTATCCCGAACGCGTAGGTGCTCCTTTGGAGCCAGTGCTCATGGCTGAGGTTTAACTCCGAAGCTCACTTGTAGCTTTGCTTTCGCCCTGGAACTCTGCAACACGGTTTCAGGCTTTCATTTCATTTCGCGTGTTAACTCACGGTTTTACACCACTCGTTCACCATTTGTTTTCCTGCTCCTTTTTGTTCATGTTTTATCGCCGTGACGCGTTATCCAAGGCCAAACAGGATTTGTTGGCCATAAGTTCGAAGTTTGTGTCGTTTATTTCGCGTGCGCGTGCATTTAGCTTAGTTTAGCCGCCTGCCATTTGGGCTTTAGCTTTAATTAAGCATTAAGTCAGGTTTAGAGTTAGGTTTAGGGCCCGTGCGTTGTATAAGCACGAGTAAATTGCCCATCCTCGTTCAGACTCGACAGTTTGGGGTTGCTTATGAGCCACTACGAGACGTGCATTCGTTTGCCTTCGTGTGAAAACACGATTGTTGGCGGGTCACGCGTTGGGTTTTGGTTCAGACGCGACTACCGGACATTCTGTCCCCGAGTTTTACAGCTCGGGATACCCGGCCACAAATAAATATTAGTGTGGTGCACAGTATCTGAGAGTGTGTTAGCTGCCACTTCCTGCGCACATTCGATTTACGGCAGGTACGAAACTACCAGGGTGTGTGAATTTACTGTTTCGCGGCGTCTTTCAAACGCTTCTAAACCACCTAGACTCGCGATCCATCACAATTTTCTGATATTCTTTTTTTGTTTAATATTTTCTGATATTCTTTTTTTGTTTAATATTTTGTGATATTCTTTTTTTGTTTAATATTTTCTGATATTCTTTTTTTGTTTAATATTTTGTGATATTCTTTTTTTGTTTAATATTTTCTGATATTCTTTTTTTGTTTAATATTTTGTGATATTCTTTTTTTGTTTAATATTTTCTGATATTCTTTTTTTGTTTAATATTTTCTGATATTCTTTTTTTGTTTAATATTTTCTGATATTCTTTTTTTGTTTAATATTTTCTGATATTCTTTTTTTGTTTAATATTTTCTGATATTCTTTTTTTGTTTAATATTTTCTAATATTCTTTTTTTGTTTAATATTTTCTGATATAACGGCCATAGAAGCAGTGCTTTTGAACTTCGCGTTTCCGCAATTTTGTATGCAAGAAGAACCTAAAGAGAAGCCAACCCCAGATACGAAGACCAGGCTTTTCAAAAAACGAAAAGCAGAAAAACCCAAGTAGCGTTTTCGCCGTTGCCGCGACGTAGCACCGCACCTGTCAAGTATCCACTTTGTAGACGTAGCAAGGTCTGGAAAAACAGCTCCGTCTCGGAATCAGCATCCACGGACGTTGAAATAAAATGACCGAAAAATCATTCAAATTAAATAAATTATAGTGCCAAATTATGATCGTGCATTGCTTTATTTCATACCAAACGTATATAATATTGAAAATTGTTATTATATAAACAATTTGATTTAATGTGTCCAAAGCTTTCATTTTCATCAGGTGCATAAATGGTTAACTTAAGAATTTTTGTCCATTCTGCTACCAATCATTGCAAGCCAGTAGGAGCGTGCAAATTGAATTAGAAACAATACACGTGGCTTTAAACGATTTTTGACTCTCTTTTTAGCCATCCAGAGATGCACACGCCTAGGATAGCAAAATTAAAATTTAAAAACAAGGGAGACCACGTTCGTCCACGGAATGTGCAAAGGAAAGTCCATTTTCATCATCAAACTCCTTAAAGGCCCAGACGTTATCCAACTGAAAGATGCAGTTGAGGCAATATGGGAACAGTTTTCCGATCAATCAACGTTAGTGGATCGAGCCAACTTAAATCGTATTGGACGGATTTTCTAAAACGCACGCAGCAATAAGCTTTGACGCGACTTGCCGAGTTTATTCGGTAACGACGAAAGAGCAATAAAGTAACTTTTTGTCCTGACGGAGCCTACATTTAGACTGCAATGGTCCCTGTAGAAAGAACTAACTTGCATTACCATACACAACCAAAACATAGGACAAAACAGGACAAAACATAGGACTTGCATTAGATTATTTATTTTACTTAATTTGTATAAATTGATGCAGTTTTGTCATTTACACCTGCAGTTTTGCCGTTTTCGCGTACAGTTTTTCATATACAAACTGTTTTATTTCAAACTCAATAGATATCAAGAGACCACACGACATGGACGGTAGACTAAGAGCTGCCGCCCACCGGGACAACTCATTTCTTTTTGTCAGTTATTTGCACAACATTTACACTTTCTTATAGTTTTGCACTTCAATAGCTTTTTTTCTCAAAGTTGTGCACTTTTATCGCTTGTTTCTCATAGTTTTGCATTTCTAGCGTTCATTTTCTCATAGTTTTGCACTTCTTTCTTCCTCTTTTGCACTTTAGGCCGCTTTCCCCGTATTTTGCAAGTTTTTTACTACTTCCCCATTTTCTTACACTTTTTTGTCACTTCTTTTACACTTTTTTTAGACACTTTTGTTTACACCACTGCAACGCCGGTGCCAACAACGCCCGACCGAACAGAGGCGGCCTCAGCAAAGGCGGACGCAGCAAAGTCGGTAGCAGCCGAGCGGGGCGCAGCAAAGGCAGACGTTGCAAAGGCGGACCCAGCAAAGGCAAAACGCCGCATAAACGTATAGGAAAGAAACCATCAAGAAACGAATACAACAAAGACAATCAGAAATTAAATAGCCACAACAGAAAATTGATTCTCGCTTTAAACTGCTTGCCGGGACGGTTGCTGGGGATTGTGGTGGATTTACAAAGTCTCCAGGAATTATTTGTTCAAGAGGAAGAGGCTGATACAAAACGAGTGAAATTAAATATTTAAAGGTATAAGTGCGAGTTTAACCGGCATGCCGATAAACTCCGTTCTTACTTGCATGCCAATGTAAGCAGAATGCATTTTTTCAATCAGAATTGAGCCAAAACAAGCATAAAAAGCATTTTTAGTTGTCATAGTGGTTGCAGAATGGACGCATTACCTACAACCAAACCAAAAAACAAAGAGACTTCTTTGGCAATTTAGATCGCTTCTGTCTTTATATATTGCGAGTTTTTCACAATTACCCCACTATTTATAAAATATTTTTCTTACATTTTTACAACTTATTTGCAATTCTTTTTACAAATAATTGGGGGTGTAAAATACTAAAATCGACTGGGAAAGCTGGTCGGTTCCATGTCACCAGGTTCATTATCATAAAAGAGCTCAGTTGGATGGGTCTTTACATTTTGGCACGTAATGTAGTAGTTATACACTTCTATCGCCTATTTCGCTCAAGTTTTGCATTTCTATTGCTCTCTATCTCAGTTTTGCACTTTGTTCTTCCTCTTTTGCACTTTAAGTCGCTTTTGTCCTTATTTTGCAAGTTTTTCCACTACTTCTCCATTTTTATGCACTTTTTTTTACACGACTGCAATGTCGGTGCCAGCAACGTCGGCCCCAGCAAAGGTGGACCAAGAAGAAAAAGGGGATCCAAGAAAAAGACGGACCCGGCAAAGGCGGACTTATCACTATTACTATACTCTGGCCATGTGTAAGTTGAGCCTAAATCCGAGCCTCACAACTCACTCTGTGCTGCCGCCAGGGAAAATAGTTCAGAGTTTATTGCTTGCTTCTTCCAGAAATCTTAGAACGTTCGCTTACTATTTCAGTAGATCGGTTGCAATCCTGGTGTTTGGATCTATTTTCTTGTATCACTACACCAGAGAAAAGGCTCGGATTTAGGCTCAACTTACCCATGGCCAGAGTATAGCAATAGAAATACACAACATGACCAGCGCCTCTGACCTATGTGGATCCAGTTTTCAGATTTTCCTTAACTGTTTTGGTTCTTGGTATACCGTGATAACGGTACACGGTGCTGTGTGCTGGCCCAAAAATACTTGTAACTTCTATTTTTTTTTTTTTACCGGGCAAAGAAATTTGTCACACATGTTCTTCAGTGCAACATACTATTGGTATTGGTCAGCGTGTGCAACACTTTGAGAATGCGTTTCACGCAGTGCTCTAAGCGGGAAAAGCTCATCAGCAAAGTGAAAAAAATTGAAATAATTTCAAACCAGGAAATAGTACGATGATTGATTTCAAAGGAATAAATGGTTAAAACGAGAATTTTTGTTCATTCTTCAACCAATCGTTGCAAGATGGTAGGAGCCTGCAAATTGAATTAAACTAGCAAACAATACACATGTATTCAAAAGATTTTTGTAAATGCTACACTCGTATATAAGAATGCAGGCTTACAATACCGAATCAGAGTACAATCGACTCAATTTTTGACGAAACACCAGAGCTCTCTTTTAGCTGGGCTTTTGGCTCGAAACCAACAAGCTTTCCCCAGGGGTGACCACGAGGAGGTAGAGAGTTGGATTTTACACCCCCAAAGAAAAGTTAAAATATAAAATACACGAAATGAGACGGAAAAAGGTTTAAAAAAATTTCAATAAATCATAATATTTGTTGCACTCACTCAAATTAGTATTGTCGGTTGCCGCCATTTTGGAATTGAGCACTAACACCGAGTCACACTCACTGGAGCGTCTTAAACAAAACATATATCAGTTAAATTAAAGAAATGAATGGAGAATTACCTCACTTACGGTCAATTCCAATTCAACACAACCGAGGGGCTGTTAGTTGATAAGTTCGCATTCGAACTTGCGAGTGAACTTCGCTCACTTCCGAGCTCACGCTTCGCAGTGGGAATGAAAAAGAAATCACATGACAGGCTTAGCCTCGAACTCGAATACTTAGCTAAACGCGCGCTCTAGTGGCAGCAATGCGAGATAAAGTGTGTTGCTACTATTCGGACGGATTTACACGAATTTTGAAGGGGCAGTGGGTATACCTGCTGCACCCACAAACCCCAAGCGGCTGAGGGGTAGGGAGTGAACAATAGGAGGTACATAACAGAATAAAACTTTCACAATGCAAAATATTCATCCCAAATCACCTTTTATGAAAATTAAATCGTTTTGACGGCCTTTTAGAAAATAAAATGGGTGAAGGTTGACAAAACATACATTTTCCTACGTCATTCGACATTTTATAATTTTGCAAGCTAATTTTTTTTAAAAGCCAATTGACGTGACTCATCGTCTAGCCAGATGCCGGGAAAACCAACAGATGTTTAGCACCTGTAATCAACCGTTACAAAAAATAAAAAAATTCTTATCGATGCACTCAACTCGATTTTTTTTCAATGGCGCCGAATGACGTCATTAGTCGCCGGGACCTAAAAACCACCAATTTTTATCAATTAAATGACTCAAACTTATTGATTCCAACTTGAACTTTACCCACCAATCAATCAATCGTAAATTCATCGATTAAAAACATTGAAAACGCATGAGTTATAACTCGGTTACACGGCGTGACGCGGTTGGGGGGCTGCGACCGGTCGCGACCAGGAACGATTACTCACACTGACTCTCTTTTCTCCTCACATCCATATCTGCATCGTGCTGATTGCTTTTTGTGTGTCATTTTGTCGGCGGATATAAGGATTCAGCACAGAAACAACATCGGTTACAACTGTTCTTTTAGTTTCACACACGTTGTCACGTTTTTAAGGCAAATGTGCAGCGAAATTAGAACTTTGGTGCTCTTTGTGTTGTCGGGTGTGATTGTGCTAACACATGGTGCTTCCAATGAAACAAACTCAACTGGAAATGACGAAATTTCAAATAATGTAACACTGCTTTCTACGACCACTTTGTGTGAGTATTTATTCGCGGAAATCGTGTTTTCGACTTTTTAATTTTATTTTTTTCCGTTGATGTTGAATTTTTAAGGTGGGGTTTTGGGTGTGGGTTTCAGATTTCACCACCAGGAAATTGTGGACATATATTTTTCTAGGGATAAAGTCTCGGTTTCTTGGCTGTGGAATTGTCAGTTATTTATAGACACACCTGGTTTTTTTTTTTTTTTAATTACACAAAATTAACCAGTGAATTTTAATCTTTAAATTGAGGTTTTGTTAAATGGCTTCTCAAGGGTAAAATAAATTAAAGAATCATTTATCCAAATTGTAGAAATTTGGAATTAATATTATGAAATTACGAGTGATCTTGTTTGATCTCGTTGTGAAGATTTTCCACCTTTTTTATTATTGGCATTTAAGTTATCAGTAGTTAATCTGCCCCTGCCGTTAAATAAATAGAAATATTTGCCGTTAAAGTGATATTTTGTTCGATAGACGATAAGCGGTGTTTTCGGCATGGTATGGTCGTTCTAAAATGCTTCGTGTAAACAAATCTGTCGATATTATACTCCGTAATTAAAATATAATTTTTTTTTAAAAATTAGCCATTCTTGTGACAGTTGAAGCACACAATGAATCAACATACAACAGTAGTACGGGTCTTCCAGAGTTCAACGAAGTGGGTGAAACGACCGATTCTGGTAAAATAGCGGGCATAGTCATCGGTGTTATCGGTGGACTTGCGTTAGCAGGAGCACTGGTGAGTTACCCAACAGGAAAGATAGTGCAAATTGATTGCATTCTGAATTTCAATGATTAAAGTATGAAACAGATGGTTTATGATGGATTTACAATAGCCGCATCAAACTGACCACCTGTTCTCATTTGAGCTCAAAGATAAGCAGCATTGGTCTTGCATGGGCGACCTTGTTCTTAATCTGAATTAAGACACTGTCCTTGTGGCTAGTACGTCTGCCTCCTAGTTTCTGACACAAATTCAAGGGACAAGGCTATTGGAGTTTTGCCTTTAATTTTTGAAATGCTGAATGATTTAAGTAATTTAAGGTGCTGATATAATATTCCTTTTCAGGTTGCATTTTGTGTATACAAACAGTACGTGAGAAGTAATGTGAAAAGTATAAACTTCGATAATCCGGTCTATCGAAAAACTACGGAAGATCAGTTCGCTGTTGATAAAAATTCAAAGTATCCGGCGGTAAGTGAAGAAGTACGTATTCACGCTTTCCATTTGCATTTGTAGATTTTTAATTATTTTATTGCGGTACATTTTTGTAAAAATTGACGGTACGGTACCATAATTAAAAATTTTACAATACATTTAACAATTCAAAAAAATAAAATTCAAAATATAAAAATTCCAATTCCCCACTTGTGAATTTTTATAGATTTTTGTTTTTCATGTGATTGGCTTAAATGAAATGTCATGACAAATGCCTCCCCTCCTGATTGGCTAAATAATAACACTATCTTATTAATTTTTTTAGACGTTGGAACCACTCACGAATCCAGGCACGAATGAATTTGTATAAAAATCAGTCTCCATAATAAGCAAAAGGAAGGAGGGAAAGTGTCGGAGCATTTCATCACGAAATCAATTATTGACGAAGACTTCATCTGGGCCATTTCATTTTGTAATAGAGAAGTTACTATACTTGACGATGTTGTTGTTTACTGCAGTTAAAATTGTTGAATCTAAATTTTGAGGTTGTTAAAAACGTGAATTGATTCCATAGTTTTTAACCATTTGAATTTTAGTAATTTGTTAATGACATGATGTAAATAAATGCCATTAAGTTTTATTTTTAGTGATTTCTTGTTGTTTCCAAATTGAACACGCCTAGTAACAAATTCAGAAAAATAGGTCACTTTCAGGATCTACTCATTTGTTAGTCATCGCACAGTATTTATTAATTTACCAGCTACGCAGTATGGCAGTAATGAGACTTGAATAGAAATAGAAAACAAACAGCTTTAAAACTAGAATGGTTAGACCGGTTTCAGCCGTTCTAGGTAAGGGGGAATTCCAGCCGTTTTAGTGTTTAGCAAATCTTATTAATCTTCTGTATCCTCGTAGTTGAAGGAAAACAGAAAGTTTAGAAGAACTTAAGTTTATACAAATGATTTTATATATGATTTGATTTGATAACTTATATACTTTGCTCATATATTTCTACACTTTATATGATTTTATATTTTTTAAATGTACTTTTTGTCAGGAGTTGTAGTATGAAGAAACCCAAGTGCAACCTAGACGCCAATGGCGGTGCAAACAAAATGTTTGCCATTTTCTCAACCTCAAATAAATACCAGATTATTCACATTGTATTGCAACAACTACTGTGTGACATACTGTTGTGGACATTTTAGGTAGCATGTCACCCAAAATACAAATTGGATTTGGTGAAACTAGCACAGTGCAGAGAGCTTCTGGCAAGAGCATTAACGAAGCATTATGCACCATTTCAAAATATTACCAAACAAATATGTACAAAGTCAGGAGTAAGACAATTACCTAGGGTTTAACTTTCAAGTTAGTTAACTTTTGATAAATAATTTTTTTTGTGACACTTAGCATGGCCATAGCCCTGTTGGCAGGATGCCTGTTCTTGGAGATTCGGCATTGTAAGTCGCGATCTGAGAGACGACTTTCTGAAGAAGCCAACATTGCATTTGCACAGATACTTGGTAAAGACATAGAAACAGTATCTTAATCTAATCAGCCAAGGATGAGAAAACGATTGGGATACCCAGCAGGGCACCCATCCAAGTACTTAATTTTTTAATTAACACATTTTTTGATTTTTTTAATTACCACATTTTTTGATTTTTTTAATTAACACATTTTTTAATTTTTTTAATTAACACATTTTTTGTTTTTTTTGCAGATCCAACTACAGGCCGGGGATTAACTCACATTGCCCTACTGTCTCTTCTCTATACTGTGGTAAGCAGAAAAGAGACATCCGTTATCTCTTCTCTATACTGTGCTGCTTACCTTGATTCTAAGATGGCCGCAAAGGGCGTTGTTAAAATTGTAAACGCACTATCAACTGCAATTGAATATGTGACAACTAGAAATCAAAATACGCTTCAGACAGACAAGCAAACTAAAGAAAATATTAGTTTTGTCACGGTCCAGGTTTTCACGAGTTGAATATACGCGCTTTTCCCTGTTTGTTGAATGCCAATTGTTGTGTTTCCTTCGCTAAATAACCCTAAACTTAGCCCTAATCCTAACCTTGTATTTATTTTGTGTTTACATCCTCATTTGTGTTGGTTTTTCCTTAGTTTCTCCTAACTTTTCCTAATTTTGTCCTATTTCCCTTGAAAAATCAATGCAAGTTTGGAAAAAACTATCGAAAAATTAAGAGCTAGACTTTCTGAGCTAAAAAAGGAAAAGAAAGAAAATAACGAGGCGACACGAGTGAAAACCCCGGCACGAGTAAAAAAAGGACGGCGGAGCAAGAAATCAACCCTCACCCCAGTAAAAAAAGAACGCCAAAGCAAAAAATCGAACACAATGTTGCTTGACCGCATCCATTTATGGATGGCGATGCCGAATTGTTGCTGGGACACATGGCAGATTAGGCTCCACTGCGTTATTGTATTTGATTGATTTATCTTTGCTGTATTAATACAGTAAAGTTGAGTGCAATTACACTTTCTAACTTTGATTTTTGTACCGTACTGCCTCGATTTAACGCCGGGGCGTTTATTAATTTTTTCTGGTTGACAATGATTTACAAGAAGCTCTACTAAATTACTTCAAACATAAAACAAAGTGCTCAAACTGTACTCCCAGAGCCTAAATAAATTCTATTTAACATTTGTGGTCAATTGCATCGACAAGTGATATACACATTCAGATTCAACAATGCATCAAATACATGCAAAATAATGTGGGTGCCTAGATGTTCGCTGGCCGTTGTCTAGTCCACAGGAGGCCCAACAAAATAATAATTTTATATAAAATAAAATTAAAGTGTCCAATTAATGGAGGTTCGTGTGAATTCCACTCATTCCCAAAGTGTGAACTTACGATATAAATTCATACAAATGCCACACTTATTTCTCAAGTGTGGTCTTACAATATAATTTCAAGTAAATGCCACACTTATTTCTGCAGTGTGGTCTTACAATACAAAAATAATACACGTACAACACAATGGAACCAAAAATGTAATGAAATGTACCGCGTAATTTACAGTTCGGCCATTGAAATTTTTTCTGCAAACGGTGAAAAAATGACGCTAATGTTCAAAGAAAATTCAATAACATAAAAAGAGCGTTTCTAATTCAACTGTACCTGTTCATAAGTGAATTTTACAAAGGATTTGCCGAATTGGAGCCCTTAAAACCAAATTAATCGCTAACGACGTGCCATGCATACGTGGCATCCCAAATCAATGTGCCGACTCATGGCGACTATTTTCCGGAAGTACCGAAATGAGAAAAGCCTCGACACCACAGAATAAATAGTAACAAGCGCAGTCTAGTGGCAATATTTGACTAAAAAATTTATCCATCGAACACAAAGCTGGACGATTAAATCCAGATCGGGCATTACCATCGGCTGTTGGATCGCGGATATCGTCGAGGATGTTCGGAACGATCTTGATCATATTTAGAAGAGAAAAAAAACACGTTTTGGTTAAATAAATAAACGGATTCGAACTGGTTGGTTCTAATTGTACTCCAGCATTTCTGGCATTTCTATGGCTGGCTGAGAAAATAATTTCGAGCCGATATCACGTGACATCAATTAATCTCGAAACCAAGTGTAAAAAAAATAATTATACGAGTGGCTGGTTGCACTCTGGTGACGGAGATCAAAGGTGAAACAAATTATTGCTATACTTCACCTTACTCAATCATCTATGGAAAGACTAGTCACCACTAAAGCAAAATAATATGAAATTAAGACAACTTTTATGAAAAACATTGGCAAAACTGATTTTTTTTATACTCTACTTCTCATTTAATTTATTATTACTGAAATAATTCGAACCCACATAGAGACAGCGTAACCTCAAGTGAATCGTAGATAAGCGACTTAACCAGTAGACTTGACTACAAAATACCTTCATCGCCAGGATATTATTACTTGATAAATTAAAAACGTTTGGATATAATTTTACTTTACGGGCCACTTCTCACATCACCCTCAAAATTTGGATTTAGGGGTAACCAAGGGTAGGAAAACGAATGGCGTTGACAGTTTTGGGGGCAAACTGTCGTGCATATGAATATCATGAACATGAATGACTGCGCATACGAGTAATTCTAATATGCCGCACCATTACTTGGTGTGACTGGTGCTGTCGCGCATCGGAATTATGGATCACCAGTTTGGGATTATTATATCTTTATTGCGGTGGTCTAGGAGTTGCGTGTTCACTGAGTTATCACCTAAGTTGTTGGGTCGTCTTGCAGTCACCCAACCCATCCAACGTGGTTGGAATAAACTTTGCCTGACATTCTGCTGTTACTGGTTTTTAGATTGCTGCCATTTGCCTTTTAGCATGTTCCTTGCTGGTTGGTTTGAATTATACATGTCGGGAGAAATCGCAGACATGTTTACCAAAATATTACCAATTTTCCTAAGAAATTTCTTTTTCCGGGGCTTGAGCATTTGAAGTATCCTGCCCTAAATATGTTGCTAAGTTAGTAGTGGCCCGCTGGCACGAATTGAGGGCTCGTTCAGTTCATGCTAGAATGGGTACAGTCATTCACCGTCTTCAGACCACTGGCAACAACCTGATTGCAGCCAATCAGGGCAGAGGATTCTGCAAGGTCTCTTCTGGGGCAAAACCGGCCACAGAGAGACAGAACGAGAGTGACTAGTCGCTAAGATGGAGATGATGGCGATTAAAATCGCAACAGGAGACGACATCACTGGGAAGTCTGCAATGAGGCGACCATGCTGCCCATGATCACGTGGTCAGCGGTTGGACTGGGGTGGGTTGCTGCAAGGCAACTCAGCGATCTAGGCAATAACACGGTGAATGTGCAACCCCTAGACTACTGCAATAAAGATTACATTAATCAACTGTGCGTTATCTGTGTTGTTCCTTATCGTGAATGGTGTCTAAATGCCCCATGGTCCACTTACAGTCTGAACTTATCAGATCTATGTTGTGTCAGTGATATCATTAGGTTACGTCACATGTCACATGTCTTGTGAATTTTGTTCACTTGCTCCTCGGCTCTCATCCAATGTGGATGTGCTGTAGTTAGTTCATTTCATTTCAAGATTAAACACTTAGTTTTTTCTTTTTATGCCTTGAAAGTTGTATTGCACCTTTGTCATCACATACAGGACAGGAGGACCACATTAGAAAATATTAATTAGATAGAAGTCTTTCACATATTTAAATGTCAACAAAACTTGGTTTACAATTGTGTATTATGATTTCTGATTGCAGTCACTCATTTATGAACTGCTCTCAGAGACTGGCACTGGCAGAGACTGGTGTTATTTACTTAATTACAATATTTAATTATTTAATTACAGAATTACTTAATCACCAGAAGATCTATCATGGATCAGCTAGTTCATGACTCAACCAGTTCATGGTTCAACCAGTTCATGGTGTTTGGTATATGGTGCAGTCTATTAACATACACACATCCTGAATCTGTTCAGAAGAACAATACAAATAACTTAACATCAGAGAGGCCTGTACCCACATTCCAGGTGGCTATATAGAACTCAATCAAATGTTGTGCAGAACTCTGTCTAGCTGCCGAAAGACAACACATGGAACAACTACTTAAGTGATACCTAGAAATCAACTACTAACTGATCCTAATATTTCTCTAATATTTTCTTTATTTTTTTTCTCTCTAATATTTTCTTTATTTTTTTTTCTCTAATATTTTCTTTATTTTTTTTTCTCTAATATTTTCTTTATTTTTTTTTCTCTAATATATTTTCTTTATTTTTTTTTCTCTAATATTTTCTTTATTTTTTTTTCTCTAATATTTTCTTTATTTTTTTTTCTCTAATATTTTCTTTATTTTTTTTTCTCTAATATTTTCTTTATTTTTTTTTGGTGCACGACGTTGCCAGCGTCTAAGGCTGCCAGCGTCTATATTTTTAGCATTTGTTCAATTTTTTTTTTTTTTTGCCAGCTTATTGCTTGTTTAGCGTTTTAAATAAATGAATAAATAAATTAATATTCAGTTTTTTGCCAGCCTTGTTCTTGCCAGCGTCTACACTGCCAGCGTTTATAGTGCCAGCGTTTTTTCTGCCAGCGTCTCACTTTGCCAGCGTTTTGACCGCCAGCGTTCGTTTTTGCGTAACGTACGCGTCGCATACACGCTAACGTAACACGTCGCGAAAACGTTACCAGTCCGACTGGATCGAGGAGATGGACTCCTCCAGACTGTTCTGTCCACTGTTCTTCTGCTGGATGAAGAGACGCACGAGTGAGAACGACTGGCTGCTCTGCGACGACCTGGAATGTGACGAGACGCTCGACTGCTGCACGTCGTACACGGGCACGCACTGCTCGGAGTCGGACGACACGTTCAGCTGGCTCATGCCGATCTCCGACGCGCTCAGCGACTGGCGCAACAAGTTGGGCAGACTGCGACTCTTCGTCCCCGCCACGTTGGGCGGCGCGCGCTCGACGCCGCCGCCCCCGCCCTTCCTCAGCTTGCTCCACGTGGTGAGCGCGTAGTCGGACTGCACCATCGAGCGGTCGAGGCCCTTGTGCAGCCCGTAGTGCACGGAGGCGGCGTCGCCCGCGTCGCACCCGCTCACGCTCGCGCCGTCGTGGTAGTCCGAGTCCTCGGACGACATGTTTTCGGGCGACATGGCGAAGATGGAGGTGGGGCATTTGTCCCTGCGCACGGCGCCCAGCTCAAGCAGCCATTGGCAGTCGTTGGCGGTGAGGTCCTGCGAGGAGAGCATCAGGTCGTTGCGACGCTGAAATTAAGAACGCTGGCAAAATCCAATAAAAGTATTATTATTATTATTATTATTTTTTTATTACTTATTATTTTTTTTATTATTTAATTTATTATACGCTAAGACCTACTGACGCTGGCAACAATAGACGCTGGCACCATCAGAAGCTGGCAAAACATTATTGAAAATAATAATAGAAATAATAATAAACTCACGCTAAAAAACGAGAAGCTGGCGAATTTCGACGCTGGCAAAACCACCTTTTTTTTCTCTAATATATTTTCTTTATTTTTTTTTCTCTAATATTTTCGGTGCACAGCGTTGCCAGCGTTTTTGAGTGCCAGCGTTTTCAGTTTCAGCGTTTTTTTTATTTTTTTTAATTTGTTGCCAGCGTGTTCCATGTTCAGCGTTTTTAATATTTAATAAAAACAGTTTTTATTGCATCTGATTGTAGTGTTTTATTTTATTTTATTATTATATTTATTATTTTATTTTATTTTATTATTTATTTTAAAAGTAGAATTAGAATACTTCAACCGACTTAATGCCTTTGTACGCAGACGATTTACTCGAGAGTACGATCGGCTTAGAAGTATGACTGATCAGGCGGTGGATCATAATGGTCAGGATGGCGAATGTATCCAGGGATTACAAAATGATATCCGAGAAATGTCGATCACACAGGAATTGTAGCTTTAGAAGCTAACGTAGAGGAGGGAAATCAAATCAAAACAGCTTTAGAAATTACCGTCTTACGGTTAACTACACAGCTTAGCAGTACGAAAATAAAGCTATTTCTGAAGATTCCTCTAGCAGTGAAAATTCTGAAACAAGCAGCAGTAGCAATTCTGAAACAAGCAGCGGTCATGACACCGATGACAGAGCTAAAGATCTCTTTTTCAAAGAGATTGATTTAATTTGTGTTAATTTACCATAATTTGTCCGGAATTACGTTTATTCTTTATTTATCCATTTTGTAGTCTCTGAAGTTTTATCAGTTTTTGATTTTTTCATTTTTTCTTAATTTTTTTTTCGTAATTACTGTACTAATAATGGGAGCGGATGAAAAAGTCAATTACACATTTCTAGACTGTCCAGGCCTCGGTCAACTGTTTCTTCACCTGCGACTGGTCGAATGCAGGCCATGGGCAGTTTTTGAGCTCCATTTTTAAATGGTCGAAGGGATGTACTCGTTTTGCAACTAATTTGAATATTTCAACCACCACGAATAAGAAGCCAAAGCAAACAACTTTAACTGACCCGCAATGTGTGAAATCGATCTTGCAAGACCAATAGAAATAATGGACACTCTAATGTACTTTTTAAGAAATTTATCGTGACCAAAATTATTTTTAAAAAAAACTAGCTGTAAACAGCAGCATTCAATGCCAGCCAAATGCATTCATGCCTAGGGAATAGCAATACAATAGAAAATGTAAATGCCACATTCGAGGAGGAAAGTGATCATGCAAGACAAATTCATACAAATGTCACATTCATGGAAGAATGTGGGCTTACAATACACAAGTATTATTAAATTATCAGAAGAAATGTCAGAAATGTGAAATTGACCAGAGCTCTTTTGGTTCAACTGACTTGAGACAAATCATGTGCTCAGTTTATCCAGGGGTTTATAAATTGTTTAGGAAACCCCTTAATATTGTATATTTACTTAATATTTATCACCTACTTCCCACATTAGTCAAGATCAAAAACAAGCTTAATGATTTAGGGCTACAGAGGATCTGTGACCCCTCTTGTTCACGTTAATTCTACTCATGTTTAGCTTAATATTGTGTATTCAGTTTCAGTTTCAATAAATATCCATAGCGTTTCTTTTGAAACTTGAATAATGCAAGCAAAGCATCAGCTTCTGTGTTTAACTTTGTTTATTTATAAAAATCTCATTTGGCAAATTTTTTTAGACTAATAATAATGTAGTTTTAAGAATATTTTAGACATAATTTCTTAATTTTTTCCATTTTAATAGGAGGAAATAAAGTGCAAAGCTAAGACAACAATTTTACAACAATTCAAATGAGAGCTGCCAATAATAGCTGCTACGAGCTGGAAATTGTGTCAACTTCAAAACTTGCCATGTTGGAAGCCAAATTAATGAAAGAAGTTGAAATCAATGCAAGTTTGAAAAAAATGTAGAAAAATTAAGCGCTAGAGTTTCTCAGCTGAAAAAGGTACAGAAGGAAAATAACGAAAGTGATAATTCCGATGAAAGTACCGGTACCGATATGAATGAAAGTGCCGATGAAAATATCGACCGTACCCTACTAGTATTTTTTATTTTAGTTTGACCCATCTTTATTTTCCTCTTTTCTATTATTTTATCTTCAATTTATTTTGTTGACTAATCCCTCTAAATGTATGCCATTTCGATTTGTTATTTCTTAAAATATTTAAATCATTTGGGATAACAGTAATATCTCGGATTATTCATCTATCAATTTACTTTAATTTTTTCTATGTTTGGAAACAAGATTGTTCTACATTAGACCTATTGTTGGGTTTTTTTCCTCATATTAATTCATCAAGTTATTGGAAACAAGATATTCCCAGTTTCGCACGTAATTTTTGTTTTTTCCTTATTTAATTTTTTATATTTTAGGAAACAAGTATTTTCCACGTGACTGTATTTAAGTTGAAAAAACATGTAGTTAATGAACTTGTGTCTACGAATGACAACTTTTAAACAGTAATTAGTCTAAGCAGAAAGAACTTGAAGAATCATATGACCGATTGCTTAGATGTGGGAAAAAGCAATGATGGAAACAAATTAGTGCGTTAACCAGGTTATTTAAGGAGATTCAAACCACAAGAAAGCAATTGTTAATTTTAAATCAAGAAAATAAAGGTGTGCTACACCTTTTGGAATGCACTTTTGCAGTACCAATACTTTTTGCATAATATGGCACTTGGTAAATGCTGCAATCATTTATGGAATGCAGTCTTACAGTACCTCAAATAGCAAATATAAAATTTCAATTAAACAAAATAAAAATACTTTGCAAATTGAAAGCAGAACCAACCAGAGCTCTCATTTTTGGATTTGCTGCCCTCATAAATCAACAAAGTCGCAAAATTCAAGGACAAAACACCGTACCAGCAATGTGTAAAAAACAGCCGTCGACAATGAGCCCGAACAAGCGGCGGGAAACCGTGTAACAAGTATTTTCACACGACTTACAAGTTAGGGGTTACTTGGTTGATCTTAAGAGATAAAAATCAATACCAGTTTGCAGGCTAACAATCGTCTAAATACGCCTCAAACTTCTCCAACCGAAACCAAAAAAATAAAAATAAAAATGCAAAGGCCAATTTTTGGATACAAATAATTGAGCTGCCGTTTTTTTAGCTTCAGAGCTTCGTCTTAGCTATTTCATGATGAATTATAGAAAAAAGAAATAATTACTTAAGATTTAAAAAAAATGTATCAAGAATCATCACAAAGAATCGTATTATGTTGCGAGCATGCCGTCTGACTTCTAAGAAACGAACTGATATTTAAAACAAAGCGATAAACTTTAAAGATAAATCCAAAGTGCAAAGAACCAACGAACTGAGAAAACAGCAGTCGCCATTTGCAATTTCAGCAACGACAAGTTGACGGCCATTACTAACAATAATACAAAATAATAATTTTTTAAAAAATTAAAAATTTTCGACACTTACATAAAACCTAAAAACCTAAAACACGCAACTGCTAATTTCTAAATAATAGTTATTTTGAATCAAAAACCATTTCTACCGGAATGTGATGCAAACGTGATAAAAGTCGGCCATTTTCGAGCTAAAAAAATAATTCAAACCAGCATGAAAACGATTAATGGTGAGATTCTTCAAACACAAGCTGGTGTAGCTTGAAAAATGGGCATAAATTCGACTAATAAAAATGACAACAAACCCGATTTTGAAACATAGAAAGACACCACTGCACGTACGACCAAACCCGAGCACCAGAAGACGACCATGTCAAGCAAAAGTGATGAAGACGAAAGCACGTGACCACAGAATCACGAGAGTATCAGAGCATAGAAATAGTAAAACATTAACCTTCCCATAGCCATGGTAGGTCAAAAAAATTACAGAAGGGGAAAAATCACTGTAATTCTTTTTTTTCTGATAATTAATTAATGAGGTTAAGTTGTATTCCTCAAAAACTTTTTTTTCTTATTTTATAATGTCTAAATACAAATAGTTTTTCAATTATTATTAAGATAATTTAATATTTATAACATAAAACACCCTTAATGGGAGCGCCGTACACTGCTTTGCCATCTGTTTGCACTAGGTGGCGTATTAAAATTAGTCCTAAAACATGTGCTTTTACCAGGAAAAATGCGATTGCACCAGGAAAAATGTGATTCTGCACATGCGCAGAAGCATTTTAAAAGAAGGCCGATTTGACCGACCTTAGCTAGCAATGGTGGAAACTAGGCTTGGCTATGGGAAGGTTAAATAATTAATAAATATATAATTAATCAAACAATTAATTAATAATATTAATAATAATTTAATAATAATAATAATATTAATTATTAATATTTCGTAGTGTAAAATAATTACGAGTAAAGCGATTCGAGCGCTTGCGACTTCAGATAACCGCGGTTCCGAAAATCGAGGCTTTACTGAATAACATGGGAATGACGTCACACGTACAAACACGAAACGAGTTTTAGAAGGGTTTTAGAGTTTTTGAATGCACCTAGTGAACTTCAGAGTAACCAGTTAAATTTTCTACTGGTTTGTCTTGCACTTCTATTTTATTTACTATTGAACTTGTTCTGGAAGTAAGTGAAACTGCAAATGTAGCTTTTGTTTGCTGTGTCACCTGCACCGAAGAAAAACAAATAAATTCAGAAATACTTCATAGCGGTTTCCTGCTAACAAATTATCAAAACTGTTCTCTGAATTAGACTAAAAAAGCATTAAAGCCAATCGAAAATGGATAACAATCGCCAAAAACATTAAAAACAGATTAAAAATATGTGAAAATTGTCAAAAATCATTAAAAAACGATTTATAATAAAACCGATAAGAATCGATAAAAAATCGTTTTACTGCTCTTCGGATAACTGATTGTTCGGATGACCGCGGGTCCGAAAGTCATCATTCTGAAGATGGATTTGGATTAAATGGGAATGATTAAAATGATGATTAAATTATTAAAAGCTGATTCACCTTTTAACACCAGATGGCGCTGCTAAAAATGCGCCATCATAAAGCAGTCGTATTCTATTGGCTTCTCTCTTCATCGCATCGTGATGGAGGCACAGATAATGTGTGAATTGAATTCGACGAACCACCAACAAAATAAGAGACAATGCCGCATGCGTAGGCCTACCATTCCGTACTGCGTTTTTACTGGTAACCAGCAATAACAAGGTTGATATTTCAATGTGCCTTCAAGTACAGTAACTGTAATAACTATACAATCTCTTTGATTATGGCTAAACCTAAATGTTCTATTGCAGGTTGAGAATTAAATACATGAACCCGAAATTGAGGTGGATGAGAATACTGAGCCAAATTCCATCAATCTTATTAATCAAGATGAGTAATTGGGGGAATTTGGTGACAGTTCTTGTGGTAGCCATAATGCCATTTCTCATGGTAGTCCTGCTTCCAGTTCTCTTGGGATTTATGATGGTAGTTCTCGAGGCACTTATCGGCGTGTTGTCAATTCTCGTGGAAGTTATGACGCTTGTTGTCGCGGCATTTACCAGCATGGTGTCAACTCTCGTGGAAGTTATGGCGCTAGTTGTCACGGAAGTTGTCACCAGCATGTTGTCAATTTCAATGCCATTTAGGATGGTAGTTCTCAAGGCATTTACCAGCATGTTGTCAATTATCATGCCGGCTTCGATGGCACATCTCTTGCCCGAGCAGTATTCGTACGAAATGTCGGGGCCGTATGAGTATTCATACTCGAGCAGCTCGTATTCGTAGTCGTGGCCGTGGAATTGGTGGTAGTTGTAGTCATGGTGAAAAAAAATTATTTCGGATGCAAGAAGGAAGAAAAGAGGCAGGAAGACCAAAAGAAAGAAAATGAATGATTTGCAAGCTATTGGCAATGACCATCTCTCTCTTCCTCCTAATTTTGAACTACCACAATCATTCATTTGATCCTACAAATAGTGATAATTGACTGTTAACTATGTATGATTAGTGAACTTCAGAGTAACCAGTTAAATTCTCTACTGGTTTATCTAGCACTTTTATTTACTATTGAACTTGTTCCGGAAGTGGGTGATGCTGCAAATGTAGCCTTTGTTTGCTGCGCCGAAGAAAAGGAAATAAATTCAAATTTATTTCATTGCGGTTCCCTGCTAACAAATTATCAAAACTGTTTTTTGAATTAGAATAAAAGCTGTTTTACCTAATGCTGCATTGATGAGAATGTCTTTGAACTTCAGTTACATCATTGTATTTAAATTATCGAAGAGAATGCAGAAATTAAACATCTAAAAGTCATGTGATAATATCTTCAAATGCTTAATGCTACATAAGGCCTAAGGTTTTACTGCATAGACAAAAAAGTCAAATTGTTAAAAGCTGATTCACACACGATGGCGCTGCTAAGAATGCGTCATCGTGATGGAGGCACAGATAATCTGTGATGGAGGTTCGTGCCATCACAGATCTGTGGTGCCGTCGAACGGTCGGCCTAACTCGTCGAATTGAATTCGACGAACCACCAAGAAAATAAGAGGCAATGCCGCATGCGTAGGCCTAACATGCCATACTGCGTTTTTACTGGTAACCAGCAATAACAAGGTTGATATTTTTATCGTGCCTTCAACCACCGTAACTATAATAATTATACAATGTCTTTGTTTATGAATAATAACCCTAAATGTTCTATTGCAGGTGGAGAATTAAAGACGATACATTACTACATATTTACCTGAAATTGTAAGGCCGCCGATTGAGGTGCATGAGAATACTGACTTGTGAACCAAATTGCATTAATCTCATTAATCAATTTAATGAATTGGTGGAACTTGCTGCCAATTTTCGTGGCAGCCATGTTGCCAGTTCTTGTGTCAGCCATGGTGCCAGTTCTCCTGGCAGTCGTGGTGCCAGTTGTCGTTGTACTAGTTACGCTGCTAATTCTCGTGATATTTACCAGCATATTGCCAATGCTCGTGGCGTTTACGGGCATGTTGCCAATTCTGGCAGTTACAAGGTTATATCTCTTGCCCGAGCAGTATTCGCACCAAATCTCGTGGCTGTTTCAGTGTTCAGTCTGGCAGAGGTCGTGGTCGTGGTCTTGTTAGTGATGGTTTGGAGACAAATAGGCAGAATTAACACCGAGCTAAGGAAAACACAATGATTAGGTTTATTTGGCAATGAACTTAAGGAAAAAGGCAAAATCAAACAATACACATACACAGATTTGGAGCTGAACTGAAAGAAGCGTAGCATTCATGATCAGTGTAATTCTCTAATGCTTTGTCTTGTGTTTCTGTTTACTATTCAACTTGTTCTGGAAGTACCGTAGGTGATACTGCAAATCTGGATTTTGTTTGCTGTGTCACCTGCACCGAAGAAAAGCAAATGGATTCAAAAATACTTATTCCCTGCTAACAAATTATCAAAACTGTCCTCTGAATTGGAATAAAATCTGTTTTATTCAATGCAACATTGATGAGAACGTCTTGAAATTTCAATTATATCACTGTATTTAAATTATCGAAGAGAATGCAGAAATTAAACGGTTAAAAATCGTGTGTTATTATGTTCAAATGCTAGAAATGTTGAAAAAGTAACAAACTATACAAAACTTATGACAATACATACGAAATTTTTAGATTTCTTTTTTCCACCATGCTCCAATTAGCGTTAGTTCTCCTCGGTCAGTCTAAATAAAAATAAAATTAAAACTTATTACCTGAAAAAAATTTACAAACCCAATAGGGCCATCATACTCTGGGCAAAATGCAGTTGGTATTGGATAATAAAGGTCACCCATATGGTCGGAAAATACATTTTGAAATATATTTTCAAAATATATTGAAAAATATATTGAAAAATATATGGAAATTGGGACTCCAAAATATACTCCAAAATATATTCCGAAGTATATTCTAAGATGTATGTTGAAATATATTCTAAAATATATTCCAAAATGTATTTTTAAATGTATTTGGAAATATATTTTAGAATATATTTCGAAATATATTCTAAAATATATGCCAGAATGTATTTTTAAATATATTTCAAAATATAGCTGTTCACCAGCAAATCATTTTTGTCACAAAAACCAAACAAAATCAAAACCAAAAATATACATTTTTGAAAAATTATATAACCCAACCCAATAGCCGACAGCAGCCATCACCAGTAACCGCAAGCACCCACCATTTTTATTTATTCAACTTTTATCCAAAGCCAAGCTCAAAAGAAGGGACATACAAGGCAAAAGAGAAACAAAGTCATTAGTTCAAGATAAAGCAGAGAGAATTCAATACCTTAGATAAAATTTTGATACAATTTCATATGGAGGTAGATATCTAAACCCACCTCAATTTCCCTGGTGCATGAATGTTAAAATCACAAAATTAAAATGGAAAATGAAGGAATGTTTAGCAACTTTTCTATTCAAGTTGCTTTAAATGATATATTTGATTTAATTGTTTAAGCAAAATAGGCGAAAACCAAAGGATAGTAAATTAAGTGACAACCATTCAGTTACTATAATTTTTAAAACAGCCACACACCATCCAGCCATTTGTAACGCCATTTTGAAAAGCCCGCCATCTATCGGTAGATTTCACCATTTTCTCCTCCTTTTTTATCCAAATAAGATTGATTTTTGCTAATAAAAAGCCAACCATAATTCCAATAAAAAAGGTGTTGACACCATCATTTTCAGCGGATTTTTCTACACTGGAAACATGTATTAAACAATCCAATCGGTCATTTTTTCAAATTTTGGGATTTTTCGTCGTCGAATCCAAATTTGCACCAAATTATCCCGTTCGGTCGCCCGCTAATATGACCCGAATCGGTTCTTTTTCCCGACTAAACCGAATTAAAAAATATACAGGTTTGTGCAGATTTTCATTCTCTTTCTAATGAACTTGGTTTCATAATTTTTGGACCTCATTACGACATAAAAAACAATAAAAAAAACCTATCGGGACGAACATGCTTGTTTTATCCATTCGATCCCCGCTACAATCGCCCGTAATGCTACTTTTTCTCCACCGATAGAACAATTCACAATATGTGCACCCGGCCTTTGATGTATTTTGAAATATATTGTAATTAAAATGTGTTTTAAAATGTATTTTGAAATATATTGTAATTACAATGTGTTTTAAAATGTATTTTGGAATGTACTATCCAATGTATTTTGAAATGTATTTCATTTAGAATATAATTTAAAATGTATTTAAAATATATTCAGAAATATATTTCAAAATGTATGACGATTGTAAATACATTTCAAAATATATTGGCATACATTTCCGTACTTTTCGAAATATATTGCAATATATTTTGCGACCATATGGGCACCGGCAGTCTTCGATTAGTAGATTAATAAATACTTGTTAATAAATAAAACAAAAACAATAAACACTTGTTAATTTATTTATTTTGATTTTAATTGACATCCGTCAACCAATCGGATAACAATATTCCACCAGGTGGCGAGTCCGTAACCCCCTATCCCCTCGATCAATCTTAAATCATTATTTATTTACGTGGGGTGTACGTTAAGGTAAGACTGAGCTTGTACTTAAAGACGATTCTACAGAGAAAAGGGCATTCCAGCTTTGGACGAAGAATCAGGCACGACTGTAACACGAAATCGCAGTTTGTGTTTAATTTCGGCGAAAGATAAATGGCAAGGGGAACCGATAATGCTGACATGCGGCTTTTACTAGAGGAAGCCGCTTTAGTGCGGGATTTAATATCGACACTTAAAGATCAGTTAAATCGGTTGAAGGTGGAGGAAATGCAGTTGAATAATTATATTAGAGAAAGTGAAATAAGAGATATTTTGGGCACAAGGTCTGAAACAATTGTGCCTGAAATTGAAGTTGTGGAAAAAGAAAAACCAACAAATATGTCAGAATTACATCTGGATATTAATTTCAATGATTACGGGCCATCGGAAGAAGAGGAGGAGGAAGATGAATATACAGCCATGAATAATGGAGAAATCTTAGACGAACTTGCCTACTTTTAAACTGATTTTTAAACTTGTTTTCTGCGTTATTATGTGTACCAAAATAAACCTCAAAAAATGTAGTGACTTAAAGCATATCTCTAGTGTGTCTAAGAACTGAAAATAAATAAACAAAAATCCAATAGGAAAATACTTCTTAGTTGTTTTGTAATCTTACATTGCAATGCACACAACCTCCTTTTAGACTCCTAAACCCTATGTGACAGTTCTTGTGATAATTATGATGCCATTTCTCATTAAAATATAGTTACGGTAGAAAGCATTAAAGCCGACCGAAAATGGATAAAAATCGTCAAAAAACATTAAAAACAGATTCTTAATCTAAAAATTGTCAAAAATTATTAAAAATTGATTTAAAAAAAACTCGGTAAAATCGGTAAAAATCGGTAAAAAACCGATAAAAATCGCTTTACTGCTGTTCGGATAACGGATTGTTCGGAATTGCGACGACGAACAAGTAAAACTTTTGGCTTCATTAATGGGGGTGTTTCGGTGGTGAGGAGATCTGACCTGGAGTTGGGTGGTGAATGTGTGCGGGTGGAGCTGCGGGTTAATTCTGTCTCTTCTTGTAATCGTGTTCTGTTGGGGGTTTATTATTTTAAGCCGGATGTTGGAGTGGATGCTTATGGGGCTTGTCTGGGCGGGCTTGTTGAGGTTTTGAGGGGGTTTGATGGTGATGTGTTTTTGATGGGGAATTTTAATCTCCCTAAGGTGTCTTGGGCGGATTTTTCGGTCGACGGTTGTGCATTGCATGTGGCCACAAAGGCTTTGGCTCTTCGGGAGTCTGTGGACCTATTAGGTCTCAGTCAGTTTAACTTCGTCCAACGCATTTTTTCAGATCACAACTGAACTTTTAACGCGAAAAATTCAATTTTCCATGCAAAAAAAATGTACTTTTTATTCAAAAAAAATGTATTTTCCAGGTTCAAATTATGAATTTATCAATTTTTCAGCACCTAAATCCAAATTTTTTACTCAAAAACACACTTTTTAGATGTACAAACGGAGTTTTTAAATGTACAAACGCACTTTTTAGACGTAAAAATGCTTTATAAACGTTAAAAACCACATAAATCCAAATTTCGTATGCAAATTGTGCAGTTTTTAGATGTAAAACACACTTTTTAAGCGTAAAAATACTTTTTAAACGTTATAAAGCACTTTTTATACCGTAAAAGGCAGTTTATAGATCCAAAAATGACTCTTAAAGTCGAAAAATTGCATGTTTTATCTGCAAAAATACTCCTAATTTGGTGTAAAAATGTGATTTTTTGTGTGCAAAAATGTGATTTTTGTGTGCAAAAATGATTTTTATGTGTAGAAATATTCTTTATACAAAATTGCTTTATACAAAATTGCTTTATACAAAATTGCTTTTTTTGTACAAAACGCATTTTCATTAGATGCAATAACGCAAATTTTTGTGCAAAAGCGTACTATTCTGTGGAGAAACGCACTTTTTTGTGCATAAACGCATTCTTTTCATACAAAAATACATTCCTTTCTTACAGAAATACCAAACAAAAAAATTACAAATTAATTAAAAAAATTACAAATAAATTAAAAAAATTACAAATTAATTAAAAAAATTACAAATTAATTAAAAAAATTACAAATTAATTAAAAAAATTACAAATTAATTAAAAAAATTACAAATTAATTAAAAAAATTACAAATTAATTAAAAAAATTACAAATTAATTAAAAAAATTACAAATTAATTAAAAAAATTACAAATTAATTAAAAAAATTACAAATTAATTAAAAAAATTACAAATTAATTAAAAAAATTACAAATTAATTAAAAAAATTACAAATTAATTAAAAAAATTACAAATTAATTAAAAAAATTACAAATTAATTAAAAAAATTACAAATCAATTAAAAAAATTACAAATTAATTAAAAAAAATTACAAATTAATTTAAAAAATTACAAATTAATTAAAAAAATGGGGCGGGGTTTTGCCAGCCTTTTAATTTGCGAGCCTTTCAGATTTCAGCCTCATTTTTTGGTTTTTCTTAGATTTTTATTGTGCCAGTCTTGGGCAGTGCCAGCCTTGGGCAGTGCCAGCCTATTCTGTTTCAGCCTTTTAATATAATTTAATATAATTTATTAAATAAAATTTTAATCAATTGTAATGGAATAAGTAATTTAAGTTTGCCGGCCTGTATGTATTCAGCCCTTTTTAATGACATTAAGTGAAATAATTAATTTTAATGTGCCAGCCTTTTTCTAAAACATTTTAATAATAGTCCTGATCACTTGTCTACAAGACAAACAGTATGGTTCTACCTTATCTCTCAGGAAGTTGTTAGCACAGTCAGAGCAGAATCTGTGTGCACATGGCATCAACAAAATGTTCAGCTTGTTTATTAGGCAAATTGAACATTGGTTGGATTCATGTTCCGATGCTTCAATTTCCGCACCACGCAAAACCTCCCGCAAGTTGTAACGATGCTGCACCTGCTCTTCAGTCTGGTGTTTCCATGCGTTCCGTGAATTAAAGGCATCCACAACCGCCGCCATTAAATCGGCATCACTATCGTCACCCTCCAAGGCAGCTCTCTTTGCAACCAAATCAGCTTTTAGTATTGCGAAGACTGCTGAATCCTCGGGGTAACGCATATAATGGCGAACGGCTGGTTCTGTTCGTGCACGTCTTGTAGGTGGCTGTAACTCTGCATCCGCATCAACGTCAGTGCGTTGTCTTCGAGTGTGCGTAACATATATGCAACGTTTATGCGACAATTGCGACGTTCATGCGACGTTCATAACGAGACTTTTAAACAAAAGGCTGGAATAAAAAGGGCCGGCAAATATAAGGCCGGCAAACAAAAGGCCGGCAAATATAAGGCTGGCAAAATAAGGCTGGCAAACATATAGCCAGGCAAATTTGGAATATTTTTTTAATTTAATCACTATTATAAAAGGCCCAATCCAAACAGGCTGGATTGGAACTTAAGAAATACATAAAAGGCTAAAATCCAAAAGGCTGAAAGTTATAAGGCTGGCAACGTACCGCACCAAAAAAATTACAAATTAATTTAAAAAATTACAAATTAATTAAAAAAATTACAAATTAATAAAAAAAATTACAAATTAATTAAAAAAATTACAAATTAATTAAAAAAAATTACAAATTATTTCAAAAAATTAAACATTTGTTTTCTTGAGAGCTGATGCCGTTTCTTCTAACTTATCAATTTTCACCCGTAACTCATCAAATGTTTTATTTAAAAGCACTATTCGGGGAAAGTTGGATAATTATGCAGAAAATTATCAGCCACGGGGGTCGGCTGGGGTCATTCCTTGGGCCATTTCTGATCGAGTTCTATGCAGGTGGCGAGCTCTGTCGATGAGAGTTCGGGGGTTTTGAAGAGAGGCTCGAACCTAGACATTTCCTTCTTGGATTGACTTTCCGTGCCACCTAGAGAGAAACGAAAATTCATTTTGTATTATTTCAAATTTTGCTTGAATTTTTGGAATTGTTTCATTTTTTTTCCTAATTTTTTGAAATATTTAGTAAAGTGTTGAAATATTTCGTAATTTTTTGAAATATTTGGTAATTTGTTAAAATAATTCGTAAATTTTTGAAATATTTCGTAATTCTTTGAAATAATTCGCAATTTTTCTAATTTTTTACCCAAATATTTCACGTTTTGAAACTTTTTGACGCAATAATTTCACATTTTACTAATATTTTACGTAACTTTCTTATGCTTTCAACATTTTCCGCTAATTTTTCACGTTTTTCTAACTCTTCGTCAAAATTCTTCACGTTATATCAAACGTATTCACAATTATTTCCCTTTTCAAAATTTCTCTTCCATAAATATTTCACGTTTTTCTATTTCCACATGCACTTTCATCACCATCGTAAGCATTTCTGCACAATTACTTCAATATACAGTATAAAAACATCACAAACCAGAAACAGCCGTGTTTGGTGTCTGAATGGAATTCAAGCGCGGCGTATTACAGGTGACACAATTACAGGTGACGCGATTATTCCGCACCCAGCACGTATCGCATTCCCACGGCAATGGCGACGGTGAGCCTAACAATCAAGAAATGAAATTATAATTAATAAATAAATACATTAATTAATTATTTAAAAAATATGTAAATGTTGAAATTAAAAAGTGACGTCATTTTATTACTTTCTGCCGAAGCCGAATTGAATGCAAAATTGCCATTCGGAGTTGAGGAACTCGTAGTAACGGCTGATACCAATTTTTCCGTTGGTTCGGACATTCTAACAACAAATTCAACGTCCTAAAAAAATATTTAAAAAAAAAAAATTTTAATTAATTTTTACTCCATCAACAAAAAATTGGAGCTTTAGTATTTTTTTAAACGGAATAATTATCAACAGCCAACTCAATAATCATTAAAATCGACTTAAAAATCATGAAAGTCGACCAAAATCGACTTAAAATCCTAAAATTTTTCAAAAATCTTCAATGTCGACTTAATTAATTAATTAATTTGATGATTATCAAATTCAACTAAAATCTACTTAATTATCAAAATTTAGAGAAAATCATAAAACCCTTCAAAATAAATTTAAAAACCATGTAACGAGCCAGAATATTCTTCGGATTCGTTGTTGCCACGACGGGTCTTATACACTTAATTTCTATTTATAATTAAATGCTTAACTTCTTTTATAACTTCAACTCTGAGAGAGAAATTAAAAGAATACGAAGTGAATTTCTCAATAAAAACACAATCTAGTTATTTTTTAGACTTAAAGAACTTTCTAATAAAATACAAGAAATAATAAAATAATTACCGGTAATAAGATTAAACACGAAAGACTAAATATTAAAGTAATAAAGTAGGAAAATAAAAGGAAACTGATGTCGGCGACGATCCCAACTTGGCGTCGACAGCAAATGGCGGCGATGGCTTCTCGCCGTTCTCTACGAACGCTGCCCGTTTCGACTCGAACTAGCGGCGTTACGGCTGGCGCAAACTTTCCCGGATTTTGATGATTTTCTTTCGGACAAATTTCCGTTTTCCGTTGGTATGAAATCGGACAATTTTCCGGGTTGGAATAAACTTTTCTTACACACAATGAGGATCCGTTCGAAGATCCAATCAAACGTTGTCGCGACGTAATCGCGAAATATCTCTCCAGGTTAGAGTATCATAATCCACTTAATTACCCCTTAAAACCCCTTAATTATACCTTAAAACCACTTGCAGTCTGCTTGCCGTTCCTAAATAAAACAAAACCAAAAAATCAATCATAATCAACAAAAAAGAAAAGAAACCAAAACACTCACCCATAAAGCGTATTCGACGCCGACGTCCAGCCGAACTTCAGCGCATTGTTCTTCGGGTTTTCACTGGCGCTCTGCCAAAAAGCAAAGTCAAATAAAACATCCTGCGCACATCGTCCCGTGTTTGTGTTAAATTTAACTAGCAATCAACACATGTGCAAACCCGCCAGACGGATAGTTGGATAGTACTAATTTGATGGTGCTCTACAACTTTGTAATTGACTTTTTTGCTCTAACCTGATTGGTTTAGAAGTTAACAAGTGAATGACCTTGAAAATCGCCTTCAAGGTCAAATTTGATGACATCATTGGATCGCTCTCATGACATCACACTTAAAATGGCATCCAAAACTAGTGGCGCCTCTTGTTTTTAAAAATAAGCAACTGCACAAATTGTGTTTCTTTTTTTAATAGTACGATTCCACCGTGCAAAAATATAAATAAATCTGTAATAAATAATTTGATAGAAATAAATTTATTTGCTAACAGATCAGTCATCTGCTGCAGAATGTAAAAATGGCTCTGGGTCTTGAAGTTTCATGACATTTTGGGTCTTTATAGCAGAACACCACATTGGACATTAAAAAAAATAAAAAATTATAACATTTATGACATACTCTATTTGTAATTCTAATCACCATTAGCATTAATTATTATCCAAAAAATTTGCCGGCTTTCGCTTCGGCAGCCTTGGCAGCTTTGGCTTTGGCTTCTGCGGCTTTGGCATCGGCGGCCTTTTTGGCTTTCGCTTCGGCGGCCTTGGCACCTTCGGAGGCTTTCGCTTCGGCGGCCTTGGTGGCTTTGGCTTTGGCTTCGGCGGCTTTGGCTTCGGCGGCCTTGGAGGCTTTGGCTTTGGCACTATCCATTGTCTGCTATAAATTGAAAAAAATAAAAAAGAAATAATTAAAAAGAAATTAATAAAAAAGTGTGCGTTTTTTTTTTAAATTTTATACATGGTTTTAGGTATATGGTTGCCCCTTTTGCATCGCTTCTTTGCGAAACAACAACTCTGGTGCAGTTGCAGCCACCCAGGTAAAAAAAATCTGCAGAATTCTGCAGAAAATTTGCCATCAGAAAAAAATTCTGCAGAAAATCTTTTTTCTCTGCAGAATTCTGCAGAAAAATTGCCATCCGAAAATATTCTGCAGAAAAATTGCCAGCCGAAAATATTCTGCAGAAAAGGTTAACATTTTTCTGCAGAATTCTGCAGAATGTTAATTTTTTCTGCAGAATTCTGCAGAATGTTAATTTTTTCTGCAGAATAATTTTCTGCAGGGCATGCAGAATTCTGCAGAACGTTTTTCTCCTGGGCAACTTTGTTTTTGATGAAATCGGACATCCAAATTCCAAATGCAGAAAAATGACATATGTTAACAGTTTCAACGTATACGTGAATTTATTTCTTCTTTTATTTATTAATTTTTATTTAATAAATTCACGTTAATGCGTAAATTGATTTATGTTGTCATTTTTCCACTGATTTTGAATACCGAAAATATTTTTTTTCCTTCCGAGTTTTCCATTCTTAAAAAAATCCTTACATTTAAGCAAATTTATTTGCTCGTCGTTCGTTAACTATTAATGAAACAGATATTGTCTTAATTTTAAAAATATAATTATTCTTAGCTACATTACCTGTTGGAGTTTAAAGTTTAAATAGATTTTTTTTAAACAAGCGATGCAATCTCACGTTCGATTTTTGCAGACGTTCGACGATGTTCGCGACGGACGAATGGCGAGTGTACAGTTCCACTTGGCCGGGACAACCGATGAGAAAGTAATGTCCGTTCGCAGAAATATTATTTACATCAGCCCGCCAAAGTCCCTAGGCTTGCCCGAGTCCTAGACTCTCGTACCCAGCGCCTTTTCCTTGCGCGCATGCGCACATAATCTTTGTTAATGTCTGTGTGTATGTTTTTTATTTATTGTAGTGTGTCAGTTTGTAATTATAACTCAGATGTACAAATTAGGCAACAATTTACGTTATACGTCATTAAATTGAATTTAATTCAAGTTATACACATGTACCCTCATTGAACAATACATTTTTTTACATGAAAATACAAAAAAAATCATAATCATTAATAATAGCAATATTTTTTAAGCGAAGATTTTTTCCTCTCTCCTCTTCTTAGTGACCACAGTCCCTGGTTTATGCTGCGCATCCGGGTGATTGGCCAACTCTGGCGGACACGACGAAACCGGACTATTCACAACGCATTGCTTCAAATCGTAAAACAACCCGCTGTCGTCCTTCGTGCAGAAACTAATTGCAATTCCGTTCTTACCGGCGCGACCGGTTCGTCCAATACGATGCGTATAATCTAAATCAAAATTAAGATCAAAACTAAAACCAAAATTACAAAAAAATCAATTTCACCTTCGATGGACTTCGCCATGTCGTAATTAATGACGATACTGACATCCCTGATGTCGATACCACGTCCGGCGACATCTGTGGCCACCAAGATGTCCTTGCTTCCGCCCTTGAGACTGGCCAGGGCGAATTCTCGCTGTTCCTGGCCTTTGCCGCCGTGCAAGGTGCACGCGTTGTAGCCCATCTTCTCGAGCCCCTTGGCCAGGACGTCGGCGCCTTTCTTTTGGTTGACGAAGATGATGATCGGGGGGTCGATGCCCGCTTGGAGGATCTCGAGGAGTTTCTTGCGTTTCTCGGCTTCGCTGACGAGGTAGACGATTTGTTCGACGCGCTCGGTGGGTTTGCCGGCCGATCCGATGTAGACGACGGCCGGGCGGCGGAGGTACGTGCGGGCGAGACGTTCTACGGCGGGGGGCATCGTTGCAGTGAACATGACGGTCTGGAATGGAGGAATGGGATACATTTGAGTGTTTGGATTGGATGGGTTGGAGATTCAAAGATCTTGGATGGATTTTCAATTTGTTGGTGATTGAAATGTTTGCTATGTGTTCGGAGTTTTCTACAATTTAAAAAGATTTTGTTATTTGGATGACATTTTGGTAGATTTGATGATATTTTTAGTAGAGTTGGTGAAATTTTAGTGGACTTGATGAAATTTTAGTAGATTTGATGAAATTTTAGTAGATATGATAAAATTATTGGGATTATTTGATGTTATTTTAAGTAAATTGTAGTAAATTCGAGTAAATTTGAATAAATGCAAGTAAATTCGAGTAAATTTGAATAAATGTAAGTAAATTCGAGTAAATTTGAATAAATGTAAGTAAATTCGAGTAAATTTGAATAAATGTAAGTAAATTCGAGTAAATTTGAATAAATGTAAGTAAATTCGAGTAAATTTGAATAAATGTAAGTAAATTCGAGTAAATTTGAATAAATGTAAGTAAATTCGAGTAAATTTGAATAAATGTAAGTAAATTCGAGTAAATTTGAATAAATGTAAGTAAATTCGAGTAAATTTGAAAAAATGTAAGTAAATTCGAGTAAATTTGAAAAAATATAAGTAAATTCGAGTAAATTTTGGCAAATTTGGGTATTTTGGTAAATTTGGGTAAATTTTGATAAATTTGGGTAAATTTTGATAAATTTGGGTAAATTTTGGTGAATTAGAGTAAATTTTGGTAAATTTGATAACCGTCATTTGTTAAAATGTTCAATACATTCGCAATTTTTTTAATGGATTTTTAATGGATTTTGACCAGTTTTTCATGAATTTTGACTAGTTTTTCGTGAATTTTGACTAGTTTTTCATGAATTTTGACTAGTTTTTCATGAATTTTGACTAGTTTTTCATGAATTTAGACTATTTTTCATAAAATTCGACTCGTTTTGGATCAAATACGACTAGTTTTAACCAAATTCGTTTAGTTTTGGACCAAACTCAATGTATTTCAACAAAATGGTGAAATATTTTATGTATTTCAACAGAATGGTGAAATATTTTATGTATTTCAACAAAATGGTGAAATATTTTATGTATTTCAACAAAATGGTGAAATATTTGATAAATTTCAACAAAATGCTGAAATATTTGATGAATTTCAACAAAATGGTGAAACATTTTATGTATTTCAACAAATCTTTGATAAATTTGATATATTTTTAAAAAATCTCGACTAATTTTCGATAAAATTGACAAATTCAAACAAAATTTGTATTTTTGTTTCAAATTCAAATTTCCTGCTTCCTTACTTGACGATATTTCTTTTTGCTGGTAAAATTCTGCATCATTTTGATATCATTCTCAGCATCATCATTATCGGGCTTCTGATTCGTCACCGGCATGTACTCGAGAATCTTCTGAACGTCCGGCTCAAAGCCCATGTCAATCATTCGATCGGCCTCGTCTAACACAATGTACGTGCACTGACTCAAAACCAAATATCGGTTCTCCAACACGTCTATCAATCGGCCCGGAGTGGCGATGACGATCTCGCATCCCATTCGCAGCCGAAATCCCTGTTCCTCACGTGACAAACCACCGATCACGGCCACGGTTCGGATTCCGAGCGGATTCCCAAATTTATTCGTCTCCTCCTCGATCTGCTGCGCCAACTCGCGCGTCGGCGCCATGATGATCGCGTACGGCCCTTGATCCGCATCTTCGTTACTAAAAAATTAAAAATCTTCAACAAATTGATTATATATTTAAAAAAAATTGATTTTTATGACAAAAAATTAGAAATAATGGATTTTTATAAGAACATTTTAGAAAAAATTGATTTTTATGAGAAAATTTCAGAAAAAATGGATTTTTATGAGAAAATTTCAGAAAAAATGGATTCTTGTGAAAATAAATTAGAAAAAATTGATTTTTGTGATAAAATATAAAAAAAAATGATTTTGTGGCAAAATATCAGAAAAAAAATGATTTGTATGAGAAAATATTAAAAAAAAATTGATTTTAATGAGTAAATTTCAGAAAAATAAATAATTTTGATGAGAAAATTTTAAACAAAAATTGATTCATAAAAAAAATTCAATGAAAACTTAATATTTATAAAAATAAATTAAAAAATAATTAATTTTCAAGAGAAAATTTAACAAAAAAATTAATTTCTATAAAAAAATCCAACCAAATAATTAATTTTTTTAACAAAAACCACGCAAAAAATAATAAAAATCCACTTTTTCAAACAATTTCGTGTCATACCGTTCGATTTTCGGCAAAGATTGAATCCAGATGAGCAATGGGATAAGAAAAGCCAGTGTTTTTCCACTACCGGTCTCGGCTACGCCGATAATGTCCCGGTTCTGCAGCCCGATAGGAATGGCTTGGCGTTGGATCGGTGTCGGTTCTTGATAACCGACTTCATTAATGATTTTCATGATTTCTGGGGGCACGAGCGCCTCCTCCCATGTACGAATGGGATTGGGCACGCGGCCTCCCTTGATGGAGATGTTGTAGTCCTCGCGGAAGATACGCCAATCGCGTTCCGTCATTTCCGGGTGGTTTTTCTCCGACCAATGTCGCTCGTCCCACTTTTGTTTTTCCTCTTTCTTTTTCAGCTTTTTAAGTCGATTCCTATTTGCGACATAAAATTGTAATTTTGCATAAAAGATAAATGTATAATTTCTGACAATTCTTGCTCTTTCTCGGCAGCAGTTCGTCGTTTTTCGAGCAAATCGCCGTAAAATTTAGACTGATCTTTTTTCTGCGCCTGTAAAACGTAAAAATACAGGTTAAAATGTAAATTTCCACCAATAAAAAATCAAATTATTACTGTGTATTAGCAATAATTAATTTAAAAACGGAAAAATACAAGTTAAAATGTGAATTTACATCATTAAAATGAAGTTTTGACGTGAAAAATTTAAATTTTATCAAAAATTCTCAAATTTTGTCCAAATTTAATCAAAAATTCTCAAATTTTGTCAAAATTTAATCAAAAATTCTCAAATTTCGATAAAATTTAATAAAAAAAATCACAAATTTCGACAAAATTTAATCAAAAAAATTTTAAAAACCGAAAAATTTAGAATTTCCACACAAAAATGCACTTTTCATCCACAAACGCAATTTCCAATCACTAAAACCACCAAAAAAACCTCAAATACCTTCAAATCAATTCCAGCAATATGACCGCGCCCATACAACTGTACGTGATGCCTTTCCTTATACAATGGATTGTAATCAACAGCCGTGTCCTCGGACGTATCCCAATCGAAAACAAATTTCCGATCATTTAATCGTCGTACACGTCTCTTTTTCTTAACCAACCCCAAATATCGCTCCTAAAAAATAAAAAAACAAATCAAAACAAATACAAAATCAAACTCTCAGAAATTACTTTAATGGCTTCGGATTCCTTTTCTTTGTCCTTTTCTTCGCGAACTTTCTCGCGATCTTCGTCCGTTTTGTCACGTCTCCGATCCCTGTCGTGTAAATCGTCTGAAATAAATAAAATTTCCACGTGAAAAATTTAATTTCAAACACAAAAGACGTTCGTTGCACCATTCTTCTTGTTTTCGTTCAAAAACACCAAACGGTTCTTCCGTTCTTCCTCTAATTTCTTCCGTTTTTCTTCAGTTTCTTGTTGGCGGCGTTTAATCGCTTCGGCCGCTCGCTGCTCCTTTGACAAAAACACGGGCTGCAAAGAGCGATGGAAATTCGTCAGGTAAATTAAAATGTTTTAAAATTTAATGTGTGAAAATTTTACTTTGCTCCTGGCATCTTCTTCCGCTTTTTTCTTCGCGATTAACTCCTCGAGTGAGAGAGGTTCAACCTTTTTTTTTGTTTCTTCGGTGGAGTCTTCGTCGTGCTTGATTTTGCCTTGACTATAGAAATTTAAAAATTTTTAAAAAAAATAATTAATTTTTGAAAAGTTTTAAATATTATTATTGTTATTTTTAATGTAAGGTTGCCATGTTAGAGTATTTGTTATTTGGGGTGTTGGAAATGGAGAAATTGGAAAAGATGATTATGGTTGAGTTTGAAAAATTAGATATTTAGTTGAAGTCAATTTTCAAGTCAATTTTTTAAACTTTGATGTAAAATATTAATTTTGCGATGAAAAATTCAATATTCACTTTTAAAAAAATTAATTTTTGAATAAAAACTTTAATTTTTATACAAAATTTCGAATGTTTAGCGAAAAAAAATTCAATTTTTATACAAAAATTGAAATTTTGGGCAAGAAAGTTTCAAATTTCATCTAAAAACTCTAAACTTCTGTATAAAACTTCAATTTTTACACAAAAATTCGAATTTCCAGTTAGAAAAATTCAATTACACACTCAATTTCGAATTTTCGTCAAGAAAAATTCATTCATACACAAAATTAGTAATTTTCAGCGAGAAAAATTAAATTTTCACTTAAAAAATTAAATTTTCACTTAAAAAATTAAATTTTCACTTAAAAAATTAAATTTTCACTTAAAAAATTAAATTTTCACTTAAAAAATTAAATTTTCACATAAAAAATTAAATTTTCACATAAAAAATTAAATTTTCACTTAAAAAATTAAATTTTCACTTAAAAAATTAAATTTTCACTTAAAAAATTAAATTTTCACTTAAAAAATTAAATTTTCACTTAAAAAATTAAATTTTCACTTAAAAATCCAAATTTTCACTTAAAAATCCAAATTTTCACTTAAAAATCCAAATTTTCACATAAAAATCCAAATTTTCACTTCAAAATCCAAATTTTCACTTAAAAATCCAAATTTTCACTTAAAAATCCAAATTTTCACTTAAAAATCCAAATTTTCACTTAAAATTCCAAATTTTCACTTAAAATTCCAAATTTTCACTTAAAATTCCAAATTTTCACTTAAAATTCCAAATTTTCACTTAAAAATCCAAATTTTCACAGAAAAATTCAATTATTCCCTAAAAATTCTCATTTCTATTGAATATCGACCAAAAAACAAATCCGGCAACCCAACTACAACCGAAAACAGAACACATACGTCTCTTTATCTTTTTTCTTATCACCATCCCTACCGCGATTCCGCTCGCGACTCCGACTTCGACTCCTCCGCACATGTCTGCAACCAAAACAAACAACAAATTTACCACAAAACAAAAAACAAATGACCATTCTCTCATACTTTTCTCGATGCCTATCCCTCTCGTTACTCCTCGAACGACTCCTACTGCCTTTTTTCCTCTCGCGACTTCGAGATCTTTTGCGCTTCCGCTCACGACTTCGCGACCGGGACCTGAAATTTCAAAACAAATATTTCAATAAAAATCGTATTTTGCCCCGGAAAGTCATCTACCTGTGTCTTTTTTCTCGCTCTTTCGTTTTATCCCGGTCCCTTTTCTCATCTCTGCCTCTGTCTTCCTTCTTGTCCTCTCGAGTCTTCGACTTGTCGATTTTCTCGTCTTTTTCTTTTGCAACTGGCGACTTCGATCTCGACCTGCTGTAATTCCTCTCGCCGGCTACCATGGCTCAAAGTGTGGTAAATTAACCAAACAAGTTGAGTGTTGTCGTTCAGTGTACGATTTGGATCACAGCCTCCTGCACAGGGCTAGAAAGACTGCGTCGTTTTCACTCAAAATAATAAAAATCCGCGGGTTTTCCCACGAGATGGCGTTAGCAACACCCAGCAAGAAAGAAAGAAAAATGTCTTTTTTTGGCTATTTTTTATGTCCTGAGAGTATAATTTTTGTGTAAATATTTATTGGACGCATTGAACGTCTCTGTTTGTTGTTTCTATATAAGAAATTACAACTAAAGTGGTTTTTCAAGATTACTTTTCCAGCCACTTATTGTCAATGCAATCTATTTGCTGGCCGTAATCTGTTGTAGATTGAAGTTTATATTTGTTTCCAGCTATTTTAGAGTAATGTTGTTGCTATTTTTTCAATTAAATTTTAAATTTTAAATTTTAAATGAATGTTCCATCCAAAAAATATTTTAGAGGACACATGTATTGACATCGTAGACATTTTTTTCTCCATCACATTCGCAGCAATAAAGAAAAGAATACAACTTTCTTTTTAAAATGTGTCATAATTAATTCATCCTGTCAAAGAAATCGTTAATAAAAACAAAGTTAATAAAAACAAAGCAAATTACTTCCATATAAGCTATTTAAATTTATAACACAAGCAAAAAGTTCACAAAGAAAAGTGGTCTTTGATAACATCAATCATAACAAGGTCAATTTAATTGAAATACCTGAAGTAGGTAGCTCAATTGCACTAAAATAAAAAATAAATCAACAATATTGATCGCCAACAATGTCACAAATTAGTCCGGTGTACGTTATTGCCAACTTCGTATAAACAATACGTTCACATGTCGTGAACATGCACATATAAAAATTTTGTTCCAGACTGTTGGACAAGGTGTTCGTCGGCCGCCAATACATCACCAGGAGGCGCTTGGACCTATCGCGGCGCAACCTACACGTTGAAGATACGTCCACTGGTCGTTCCAGGTAGATAGCCAATCAGGGCTAAGTGTTCGTATAAACCTGTGTCTTTTGTGTAATAAATCACTTGTAATCTTTAACCCTGTTGAACGTTGTATTTGTTGGATCGAGCTATTTCTAACATCATTCTCATCTGACCCGTATTGTCGACATGCCACGCAGAAAATCAGCTTCGAGTTTGGAACGTTTGTGTTTGGATGTGGTGGCCACTCGATTTCAGGAGCAAAATATACAAGATCAACTGGTAAATCAACCGCCCGTGTTTTTGAATAACATATATGAAAGATTGTGCGTGAAATTAGTAAATACCAATGGAAGTTTGCCTTCAAAAACATTCATTCATCCTGGCGCCATGTCACTACACCATTTCAATCTGTTTGATATTTCCACGACTGCTCTATTCGATAAAATTGGCCAAACTTGTATAAACCTTGTGCGTTTAAGCTTGGCAGGATACGATAACGCTTCAATACTGTCAACCAAATCCATAGTTAATCTGCTGCAAAATTTACCGAAACTTCAATATTTAAACCTCTTGCGTCGATGCACGGATGAAATTGCTGCTATAATCGGACAGAATTGTCCACTGATGAAAGAGCTCAACCTTAAGTGTTGCTCAAAGCTTACTGACATTGGGTTGCGGTCATTATGCAGTTGCATCAAGCTCAATTGTTTGAATATTTTTGAAACTAGTGTCACGGCCGAGGGGTGTTTGTTCGTTCTCAACCAACTGCCACTTTTAGAAAAGTTTCACCATAATCATTGGGGCGAAATATTTCAAACTGTCGTCTGGAAACACCTATTCCATCAATCATGTTGTAGTACGTAGTATCGAACACATCCCTACCCTGACGACAAATTTTCCAAATTTAAGACACTTGAAATACGAAAATTTTAAAAGTTTGAATTTTAATATGTGGCCACAAGGATTAAGATCTCTCATTCTGTGCGATTTGACACTGGTGAATATTAGACTTATTGATCGCGCTTGGCCGATGTTAGAGACGTTAACATTACATAAGTGTACATTTTTCAATGAAGGTGATACCGTTTATGCTCCATTGCAAAACTTTCGTCATCTGACTTTAGCCTGTATTTCCTCGAATCCCGTTTCATCGAATTCTCTTTTTTTTGAGTTTTTTGAAATGTGCAAAAACGGGGCTCGTTTCATCGAATTATAAATTCGGCGGTACGTTTCATCGAATTTTCGGCATGTGATGCACGTCGTCGCTGCGTGCGTTTTACGTCATTTAAACGGGCAGTTGTTGTATGCATATATAAACTGTAGTAAACCATTTGTAAATTCAGTTCGCTACAGATAATTTAGCCTTATCTTTTGTAAATGATAAATCAATTAAGTTATTAATTGATTTGTTCTATCTTTGAGTTCGTAGCTGCTGGGGAGCAAATTACTCTCCAACTCACTCTAGTTTAAGTTCTTGCCTGAATAAACATGGCCGACAATGTTTTGTCCTTTTGTGCACAATTTTAAACATTTTTCACATTATTTCTGGCAGTTGTTGTATGCATATATAAACTGTAGTAAATCATTTGTAAATTCAGTTCGCTACAGACGCCCAACAATATGGATCCCATAGATTTCATCCGAGGTATTGCACACAACTTCAAACAATAATTGTAATTGTAATAAAGAAAACATTGTTTTTTGATATTTACTTGTTTTATTTTTCGGTTTTTGGTAATTTTTCGGTGTTTGATTTTTTTTTTTTGGATTTTTTTTTTTTTTTTGTACCGTTTCATCGAAACTTTGGCAAAAACGGTACGTTTCCTCGAAAAAAAACGGGATTCGAGGAAACGGGATTCGAGGAAATGACCCGACTTCTACAGTCGCTGTAGACCAACAATTGAAAACGTTAGTGTTACAATCTAGACGTTTAGAAGAATTGTCTTTTTTTGATTGTGCTTGGCTTTCTGACGATTTAATTTTAGAACTTGCAAAGTTGAATGCGCTAGAAACTTTATTTTTTTATAATTGCCCCTTGGTTACTGCTGCTTCCATCATAAAATTGTTGGACGTACAAAATCCGTTGAATACGTTAAAAATCCAGAAATGTAATAGCATTGACTATTCAGATTATGATGTAATTAACGATCATGTTAAACGTAAAAACTTGAATTTGCAGGTTGTACACCGTGTGTAAATAAAGGCTTTTATTTTACTTGACCTGACCGTTGTATGTATTTTTTTCAACTTCCGGTATTTCTATAGCGCCATGTTTTTATTGTCTTTGAATTAGTTAGAATGTCCGCTTTCTTTTGTTAAAAAAAACTTTTCTGTATTTAATTAGGTCGTCAATAGCTTTGGCGCCATAACCGCCATGAAGAAGGTGCAGAAACTACAGAACGGGAACATCAAATTGGAAATGTTGAAATTAACGTACAAATAAAGCCTTGTTAAGATCAACTTAATTATTTTTTAATTAATTCAACAAAATTATCGCGCAAAAGTTAGTTCGCGCAAATAATACAGGTTCGTGAGTTGTCCTTACAAATGGCCACTGTCGGATATCGACCTAAAAGTGGCAAAATTTCACAACCACAATGCCGTAATTCACTCCACTGAAATACTTTCTCGTTAAACTCTTTAGCCCAAATGTATGGCCGTATAACTTATAAGACATAACTTATAACGTAAAATGTATAACACTGAAAAAAAAGTAAATTTCCAAACATTTCCAAGTTTGAAATTTATATGGAAAATTTGAATTTACTATCTATCATGAGAAAATTTGATGCAGAATTGACAACAGTGTTCAATGTTGACATAAAAACACTGGGCCAATGTCCTAGTGAGCAAATTAACAGCACAATTTGACAGGTGCCTCTTTCTTCCACATTTTACAACATAGCGGGAAGTCCATTCATTTCGTCGCCATTCATTTCGTCGCCCCCGTACTTTTTTTTAATAAAGGCTGTGTTGAAAATTTTTTTTTCATTTCGTCGCCCTTATTTCATCAACATATCATTTCGTCGCCCTTTCATTTCGTCGCCCTATCATTTCGTCGCCATATCATTTCGTCGCCATGTCATTGTTGTGGCATTTCGCTAACTTGTGGCCAAATTCTGGCAAACTTGAGGCCAAATTCTGGCAAACTTGTGGCCAAATTCTGGCAAACTTGTGGACAAAATGTGGCCAAATTCTGGCCAACTTGTGGACAAAATGTGGCCAAATTCTGGCCAACTTGTGGCCAAATTCTGGCAAACTTGTGGCAACATTGAGGCCAAATTGTGGCAAAATTGTAGCCAAATTGTGGACAAGATGTGGCCAAATTCTGGCAAACTTGTGGCCAAATTCTGGCAAACTTGTGGCCAAATTCTGGCCAAATTCTGACCAAATTGTGGCAACATTGAGGCCAAATTGTGGCAAAATTGTAGCCAAATTGTGGCAATATTGAGGCCAAATTGTGACAAAATTGTAGCCAAATTGTGGCAAATGTTTCGGTTACTTAGGCGTATCATTTCGTCGCCCTTCATTTCGTCGCCGTGTCATTTCGTCGCCCTTCTGTTCGGTTTGGGTTGTTTTGGTTGTTCAACCGTATCATTTCGTCGCCCTTCATTTCGTCGCCCTTTTTACGTTTTGGGTGTCATTTCGTCGCCAAAAACGGCGACGAAATGACACGGCGACGAAATGAAGGGCGACGAAATGATACGCCTAAGTAACCGAAACGAAATGAGATGCCGTTTATAGGACTTATACTCGATTGGCCTGAGAAATGTGTCTAGGGTTATTAAAAAATGAATACAAGTTTGGTTAAATAAAATAGAAAAACGATGATTTTTATTCGTCAGTGAGCGGTTGATAAGCGCCTCTGTGGATTCAACCTTGGACGAACACTAATGGTGGCGATGAGGAGCTCCCGGACACTCTAACATGGACTGACAATGGAGTTGCCAGTCCAGTAGTGTTCGTCCAAGATTCAACAAAGACAACAAGCATAAACACGCTGACATGACTTGGGAACATGACTAATTCATGGCCCCAAGTAAGGGTGTGATGTTAACAAAAGTAAAAGAGAATGCGCTCTTTTAATTACGCTAGTAAAAGAAATGTAAAAATGGCGGCTAAATCGGGGCTTGATTGCAATTTGGTCCGTTTAAGATGGCTTCATCGGAAGCAGTTCCGTCACAACAATGTGTTGGTTATCAAATGGTCAACACGGCTAAAGTAATGCATTTTATTAAAGAAGGGACATAACGAGAGTGTTTACTTCCATTTAGTCTGTTTTGCGGGGTTGGAGACCCAGAAAATGGCTTCAAGAATTGCAAAATTCAACTAAACAATTTTTTAATTTAATAATTCCGCTTCAAATGTGGTAAGTGACCCTCCTGCAGCAGAACATAGTCACGGTACGTCACATGCTCAAGGTTTCGCATGTACCCAAGGAATGCCCAGATGTTCGGATGTGCAATTTTGATTCTTTTAGCCAACGCTGCATGGAACGATTCCACAGCGTTGTTGGTCCTGTTCGGTTGCTCATCCACGGTCATTCTTTGCACACCCACTGATGCTATCCAGTGGTCACGGATATACTCGATAAACAAGTAGACCTTACGGTCTGTTTGATTGTTGAAGTTTGTCTCCGTAAACACATCCCTAACACATTCAAGTCCCTCGGTGATGTTATCCGCAGGCAGGAATGGTAATGTCATAGCCTGCTTAACTATACTACGAACTTCTGGGATGTTCTTGTAGTCGACTGTCAGCCCCAAGTGCTGCACCTTGCGCCACAAGGCCTGGCAGTAGTGAAACCAGCACCCTTGGTTTCGCGCATTAGGAAAAACGTGCTGAATCGCGTATACCAACAAAGCCCTCTTGAACCTTAGTAATAAAATCATATAAATTGATGCAACACAAATTATTTCTTACACCAAATTAATAAACAAATTTAAAGCTAATGACTAATGTAAATGAGATTAAATATGAAATAAACAATGAATATTAAAACAAAGAAATGAAAATGGTAGAATGATAATGCTGTTATACTCTGTAATTTCATATTTGTACTCATTGATGGCATACGGTGTGGTAATTGTCTGTATTGTTGTGTGTTTCTTGGGGCCTTATCCGGAATTCATATAACTCATTTTTAATTCTGAGATGTGAGAAGAAAGAGAAATCAATTGAGTCAGATTTTTAGGCTTAATCTTAAATGGTCTTTTATTAACCGGACAGTTTCGCAACTGTTCGATCTCTTAATCAATTTACAAATCTGGTCTTCGACCATTACACTTTATTCGGCATTAAATTGTTCATGGATGAATTGACATTGACACTTTACAGTATAAATTCAGCTTATAACAAACACTTTTACACAACCGGGTGATAAGTTATATGAGTTTAATTGATTCGAAGATAGTCGTCAGCCGGTCCCTGTATTGGGCGACATTAGACTAGATAAAGAATGATTGTATCTGTAAAGCAACTTAAGATTAAGTGAGCTGTCTTAGAGTGGGCTGGTTTATTTATAGAAAATCTCCTATAACCCCCATGATCGAATTGATCGGTCTAGTCACATGGCTGTGCCGGTTTCCAATCGTCAGCGACATCTATGACTGAAATTTAGCAACATTAATCGAATTATAGTTCAAAACGAGCGCTACGGATCGCCCGTCAATCGGGACGGTCCGTACGCATGACAATATGCTAAAATCTTCTAAATAAATAAGAAATGGCTTTGGTAGGGGTTGACTTCACGAATAGTTGCGAAAGCAACAGGGTAAGTCTGGATGAATCCAAATATTACAAATGAATACTTTGCCTTTGGGGCAATTGGTTTGCAAATAAGATCTAAAAGATTTTTGGTAACAACTCCGTTGTGAGTACCATCTGTGCCAAAGCATCTTCAACTTTGCAGTTTTGGCAAAAGATTATAGAAGATAATAGAATTCTTGTATTTATATAGTTTGGAAATGAAGTAAATACGTAAATAAAGAAGAGATTTAAGCAAAAGTGTGAGTTGATTTGATGCGTACGACTAGGACGGGTAAAAGTGACCTGTGGAATAAATAGAGCAAAGTCGACATGTTGTGTTAAACCATGCATTGCAATCTAGGAAATGGTAGACAAAATAAAAATAAATAATAATAAAAATAAATTTCCCTTAATAAATTCCAATTGACAAATGAGAGAAGAGCATTACGGAGATTTTTCCAACAAAAAATTTAAAAATTGTTTATATTAAACTTTTTATTAATTATGGTTCTAATAATTAACTATAGGTAAATAGGTACCTTCATGTCTTTTATCATAATCAAACTTTTACATATCCAAATAAATATTTTATCAAAAAAAGGTGTTATTAACAAAAATCTTATCTACATAAAACATCCAAACAGTACAACGTGTCAAAATTCACCATTTAGGGCCCGGCTTTTGAACCCACGCCTCAAAAGCTTCATAGTCTGGCTGGACTTGAAATTCTTCCAATCGAGCTCTTAAATTACTTATGGTATTGTAAGCATCAGATAATTCATTTTCCAAGCTACATATGGTTGGGTTGACTGCATCTAATTGACTTTGCAACAATTTGATTTGTTCTTGAGGTATAATCTTTATTATTGGAAAGAAACTAGCGAAATCATTTTCTCTTTCCTCCTCTGAGTCGCTGGGTTCAGGGAATCGGCAAACTCAAGAATTTTAAATTGGATTTGTATATGGACCCAATGGTGAAGCCAGTCGCCCAGGCGGTGCGATGAGTGCCGTTCCATATTCGGAAAAAGGTCGACGAAGAGCTTGATATCCTACTAGAGCAGGATATTATTGAACCGGTAAGTGGCCCAACGGAGTGGGTCTCCCCAATGGTTCCCGTGGCCAAGCCGGATGGTTCAGTGCGGATCTGTTTAGATATGAGAGCCGTAAAGGAGAGCAAAAAGTACACCGAGATATTTATTAAAACATTGTGACCGCTTGGCCACCCTAGTGACCTGTGGCACTGCCACACACCGCCATACGGCCCCAAAGGTCATCTCCTCTGTGGGTGATTGACCCAGCCTCGGGGAGGAGGGAGTGGTGTGGTGTGGTGAGGAGAGAGAGAGTGTGTGTTGCTGGGCACCGACTGAGAAGGTCGTGTGTTTAGTAGCTCCCAGAGAGGAGAAGGTATTCATCAGAGGGACAAGACGTGTCCCGGGTTGAACTCTGTACTCCTCACCATTCACCACGTTGATACTCAGTGCTATGGCGGATTCCATAGCGCAGCCTCCATGAGCGGATACGCGGGTCGTAGGTGAGTACGACACGAATGTTTAGCCGAACCGACCACGTCACCCATTGGGCTCACACCCAGTGTGTGACGGGTCGGTTGCCGGTGCGGCGTGCCTTTGTGGCACCCCCGCAACGGGTAGCGGGATTCCCCATACCCCTAGACAACACTAATAAAGGCCAACCAACCAATATTAGGGGAGTTTCCGTTATTTACGTGAGTATGCGTCCCAAACTAGTGTCTTCAGTCCCCTGTTTAAACTAGCGAAGACCATACCAGTCACAACATTATGATTTGACTTAAGTGGAGTTTTGGAAGGAGTGTAAAGAGTTGAAATTAATTAGTACTAAGTGTTTATATAAGTTCTAGAACTCAGGCCTGGGTAAATTTATTTGTAATCATTCCATAATTTCGTTATTTATTGATTTTTCATTTGTTTACATTATGTTGTTTATTTATCGAAAAAAAGAAGTGATGTCGTATTTATGTATTTAGCCACTAGGTGGCGACACCAATCAGTCATGTGCCGCCAGGCTGATACCTGACTACCTGAAATAAATCACTCCTCCCCAATGCGTACACTTATTGACACGTAGAATGTCACAAGGGCTAGAAAGACTGCGTCGTTTTCACTCAAAATGATAAAAATCCGCGAGTTTTCCCACGAGATGGCGCAAGCAACATCCAGCAAGAAAGAAAGAAAAATATCTTTTTTTGTGCTATTTTTTATGTCTTGAAAGTATAATTTTTGTGTAAACATTTATTGGACGCATTAAACGTCTCTGTTTGTTGTTTCTATATAAGTGGCTTTTCAAGATTACTTTCCCAGCCACTTATTTTCAATACAATTCATTTGCTGGCTGTAATCCGTGTTAGATTGAAGTCTATTTGTTCAAATGTTGTTATTATTTTTTCAATTTAATTAAAAGTTAAGTTATTGGATTACATAATTATTCTTTCAAGTCTGCAGCAACACGACAAAAGTATCCGATGAATTAATTAACCAAATTCAATATCAAACAACTGAAAAACCCAGAAAACTGTCAATTTTATTTCGACAAACAAAAAATTAAATAGTTATTAAACCCTAAGTAAGTAAAATATCAGAGAAAATAATGTCAGAAAAATACTTATTGCACTAAAAATAAAACCCAAAAACAAAATCTCTAAAACTCCAGCCACTTATGTCCGAGACAATCCCTCGCCGATGCTCGTTTATTCGGATCCATCGCCAACATTGGCAACAAAAACTCAGAAAACCCACGCGCCTCACTCTCATCCCACATAAACCTTTCCGTCAACCTCTCAAAAAGCCCCCTCGAATCCAAATTACCATGAACAAACAACAATTTACCTTCCGCCGTAAAAAAACTCCTCGAACATCGACTTGCAAACGCAATACTCTCCGGCACATCCCCCAACAACCCCGTAAAAAGCGACAGACAATGCTCGTCGTCCGAATAATCCTTAAACCCCAAATTAAGCGGAAACAAATAATGCCCAGTCGCCAACTCAAACGCCGTGCACGCCATACTCCAAACATCCGCATTCGACTGATAATCCAACCCTAAAATCACCTCCGGACTGCGATATGGCCGCGTTTGAATGACGGAATTAAAATGGCGATTCACCCAACAACCATTCCCGAGATCGGCCAATGTGACCGGCAATTCGTGCGCCGCATTGACCGCCCGTCGCGACACGTCCAGGCAAATATTTTCGGGTTTAACGTCGGTGTGGATGATGTTACACGTCGTGTGCAAGTAGTCCAGCGCTGCGAGTACCTGGCGCAAGATGCTTTTGACGCTGGTCAGTGGCAGTCCCTTGTAATCGGACTGTTTGATAACTTCGAGTAAATTGACGCCTAAAACGTCGAATACCATGCAAATGTGGGTGCCGTTCACGCCGGTTGTGATGAAAGAGTCGAGTATTTGAACGATTTTCTGAGGGGAAGTGTCGGACTTGCAAGTTCGTGCACGTACGAGTAGTTGGGCCTCGTTTAGCGCGGCGATCGTGACGTCGGGCGCGCTCTGTAAGATTTTTAAGGCGATGAATTTTAGGGCTAGTTTGTCCCAGCACAGCCAAACTGTTGAGAAATTACCCCAGCCGAGTTTGCGGTTAACTAAGTATCTGTTTCGGAAGAAGTCGCCGATTTGTACTGGATGGTAACCGCCTTTGCGGTAGAATAATCGGTTTTCGGTGTCGAATCGTGTTTCCGTCTGTTTGGGTGCAGTTGGCGCGGGTATGTGGTCGGGCACGTTTAAGTTGTTTTGGTTTTTTAGTTTTTGTTTGTTTGCGATTAGATCGTTCAACCAAATGATTTTTGTTTTCATTTCGAAGAGGTTGAGGTTGAGGTTGTATGTTTTGGGTGGTTTGGGACGTTGTAGTCGGATAGATGTGTTTATTCCGGCGGATGGGTTGTTTGTATATGTAATCGGTGACGAAGATGAAACGGAACGTGGATGGTTTTTCAGGATATGTCAAAGCGACGTTTGGATGATGGTGCATTCCGTGGACACGTCGTGTTTACGTCTTGGGCATACACCAAGAGCCCGAATATTGAGCCGAAAAATTGCATTTTGAGCTGAAAAAATTGCATTTTGAGCTGAAAAATTGCATTTTGAGCTGAAAAATTGCATTTTGAGCTGAAAAATTGCATTTTGAGCTGAAAAAATTGCATTTTCAGCTGAAAAATTGCATTTTCAGCTGAAAAATTGCATTTTGAGCTGAAAAAATTGCATTTTGAGCTAAAAAATTGCATTTTAAGATAGAAAATTGCATTTTGAGATAAAATGAATAACTAAAGTGAAGTAAAGTAAAGTAAAATTTCTTTTTCACGATGAATTTTTTGGTGAAGTACAACGCATTTTCATGTAAAAAAAAATACATTTTGTATGTGTACCAGAGGGCCCGGTGCAACTGTCCCCTCGGCCGTCCCTTGATTCTACCCAGACACACTTTGAATGCATCTACACTCCTACACTATTGTTTCAGCCGCCTCTGTTTAAATTAGACAGCAACAAAAAACCAAAAACTGTGAAACAAACCAAACAATCAAAGAGTGATTATTGTTTTGTTAGATGCCTTAGACGTAGGGTAATATTCTACACAAATGTTAACATAACTCAAACTAAATGAACGAATTAAAACAAACCGAAACGATGGCCGCAGAGTCGCAGGACGTTGGCATTTCAACACCGTAAGTACCAGCCATCAAATCATACTTTTCTATAAAGCGACTTCACTTTCAGCGATCCAGAAAACAGCCAACCATTCAAACACAAAGTAAAACTAGCATTGAAGAAAAACCTGACCGTTATCAGCCTTTTCGTGGCCATCATATTGGGATTTATTATCGGCATAGCCATGAGACAACGCAAAGAGCCCTACACTAAACGTGAAGTGATGTACGCTGGATTCCTAGGCTCGTTGCTCATACGAATGCTAAAATGCATCGCCATCCCTCTGTTTACCTCAAGTGTCATATCTGCACTTGGGCGGTTGCATATGAGAACATCTTGCATGATTACCCTCAAGACCGTTGTCTATTTCCTTGTAACGAGCCTTATATCCACCATTTTGGGCATCGTCCTGGTGCTAGTAATACGGCCAGGGGTTGGCCAGAAAGTGACTGAGCCACAAATCGGCGTGAAACCTACAACAGTAATTGATAATTTTCTGGACATAATCAGGTAATAGTGAGTTTGCGGTTGCCAATTGTTCCTTATAATTATGAGTTACAAGCTCATAATTATAATTATAATTCCTTCTTGGAATAGGCACTTGCGGTGCAATAAATATATTTTATAAATTATACTTATAAATACCATGTAATGGTAGAACAAATTCCTATGCAAAAGAAAATGAAAATCTGTAGTTTTACTAATTTGACAGTTTTCAGACATGAAATTGTCTTCCAGTTTATTTATTTGCTTACCTAGAATGATTTTAGTTGTTTCTATCCTTCGATGGCAGAAAGAAATTGTGATTGAGGCTGAATGTTGAAACAGGTCAGGCAGCCATTTTGAATTTCCATTAGCACCATCAGCGAGGAGCTTCAAATAGTGTTAAGCGATCTGATTGGCTCCCTTATTTTACAAAATAGTGTAAAAGTTGAGGAGTTACGTTATGTTATAAGTCCATTTTTATAATTATGAGCTTGTAACTCATAATTATAAGGAACAATTGGCAACCGCAAACTCACTAATGTTGATTTCTGTGCAACCCAGCGACCTAGGCGATAACACGGTGAACGCGCAACCCATAGACAACCGCAATAAAGATATAATCAATCCAAACTGTGTGTTCTCTGTGTTATTCTTGTTGACCACTACTCACAATAACCCTAACATTACCTTTTTTGCTTACAGAAATCTTATCCCGTCAAATTTAGTCGAAGCTACGATGTATACGGTGAGTTTTTGTAATTTTTAATACCAATATGAGTGTCGAACTTGATTTTTCTTCTTGTATTTTCAGCATAAAACTATTTTGATTGAGCCTGTAAATGAGAGTAAATGAAAAAACCAATCAATCATTATTTTTACTTACTTATTTTGTGTTGCAATATCCAGCTTTGCCATTATTGGAGTGGGATTTTAAAGTAAACCAGTTATTGTATTCCACAAATTTACTTGGACTGATAGTGTTGTCAGCAGCCATTGGATTTGCTATGGGCTATATGGGTGAAGCCGTTCGTCTGTTTACAGATTTTGCTGAATCAGTAAACAGTCTTTTCATTAATATCACATTTCTTATAATAGCGTAATTTCTAAATACTTTATTTGGTTCTTACACGATTGTATGGCTTTAGTTTTTTTTTTTTTTGTGCAGTGTTTCCTCTCCTGGAGTGTTTTCGCTGATTCTCGGCCAAATTCTCGAAGTGAAAGATTTCTGGGAAACATTCAATCAAGTTGGATTGTACGCATTGTGTTGTTCAATGGGCTTAGCTATGGTTGGAACCATAATCATTCCGTTGACTTACATGATCTTTATGAGGAGATCACCTTTTTACATGCTCTGTAGTGCATTGCCTGTAGTTAGCACGGCTTTTGCAACTTCTTCTAGGTAAATCCAAAGTATTAGATATTCAACACCAATCAAATTGTGCTTTGTTATGCAAGTGTACATTTAGATCAATTCTTGGTGGGAACTTGAAATGTATACACAGATGGGAAAAAGGATTCTTAATGACTAGATTGCTATTCACCAGATTTCCTTTCGTCTGGTTATCACGTTTATTGCTGTTCAATATGTATATATTGTATGAAAACAGATAATTTGTAATGCCATTTGCATTATCTACATTCTGATGTACTGAAGTGTTTGTGTATGCAGAACATAGTGTTCCAAAATAAATCGCAAACAAAAAAAATCAAATGTTAATTTTGAATTCCAAACAGTACTGTATACAAACACAAAGAACTGCAGTAATAATTACTTCGTATTTGTTACTGAAATACTTTCTCGTGAAACCCTTTAGCCAAATGTACGGCCGTATAACTTATAACGCATAACGTATAACGTAAAATGTATAACACTGAAAAAAAGTAAATTTTCAAACATTTCCAAGTTTGAAATTTATATGGAAAATTTGAATTTACTATCATGAGAAAATTTGAACACTGTTCAATGTCCATACAAAAGCACTGGGCCAATGTCCTCGCGAGCAAATTAACAGCACAATTTGACAGGTGCCTCTTTTCCCACATTTTGCAACATAGCAGATCACCTTTGAATTACATTGTATTTATTAAAGCCTTGCTACTATGCCCACAACTCTCAAATGTGTCGAAGAATCAAATCATGTTGATCCCCGCATCAGTCGTTTTGTAGTACCTTTGGGTGCAACTGTAAATATGAACGGTGCTGCTTTGTACAACACTGTAGGGCCTTTGTTTCTCGCCCAGATGTGTAAAATAGATGTATCATTTGCTCAATACATAGGTGTTTGGTAAGCAACCATTTAATTCTTTAGATTTATGCTCACTTTTTATTTGTTTATACATCTCAGCGTTACAGCAACATTGGCAAGTATTGGTGCATCTGCCATTCCTCAAGCTGGGATTGTTACTATGGCATCGGTATTGACTATACTCAATGTGGATCTAGGAATGGTCGGAGTCGTTTACACCGTGGATTGGTTGTTGTAAGTGAAATGAATAATTTTTTTTAACTCTTGATAGTACAGAATTTTTATCTTCAATTAGGGATCGATTTTGTACTTCGGTCAATGTTCTTGGTGACATAGTTGCAGCTGTAGTAATTGAGAAACTGAGTCGTAAACAATTAGAATCATAACACATGTAATAAGCATTGCAATTAAGTCTTGTAAAATGTAATAAATAATTTTTAGCAAACTTCTGATGGTTTGGCAGCCGTAACTGCAATAACTACCTCAACTTTAATAAATGGTGGTTTATTTAATATTAACGATACTCTGGGGCATTGGTGGACATATCAATTCCACAGAGGGTCAATTGTGAGGTTAATCAAGAGCGATACCACATCGACCACTGGAAAAAAAATGGTTTTTAACCTCTTTTAATTGCTGAAAAGTTAATGTCTTGAAATAGTAATGGTATTGTTTCAAGAAGGAGTCCAAGGTCTGAATGAAGTTTCTCTAAAAACAAACAAGAATATTTAGCAAAGTTTCAAGTGTGTTTTCTCAAGAGATGTTTTCATGTTCAGGGTTTGGTTCAGACTGAATTCTAGAGAAGATCCTACTCATGCTAACAGGATGTAGCATTTCCTGTAGCCCTGGATTTTCCACAGTTCCCACAAAATAATAGGGGCTACATCCTGTGGTGCCTGGATAATCTTGTAACTCTTTTAGCACCAAATACAATTATTACAAAATTATAAGATTTAAGGAAATTTCTTTATTCACAGTAATTTGGGATTACCACAATATTTATAAATTTAAGAAGTGTTTAAATACAATGTTAAATGTCTAATTTTTGTTCAATGTTACAACATCTTTACAAAAACTGTAAAGCTTACATGAATTTTTGGAACATTTACAATCCTTAAAATCATACGGAGTATTTTTTTCCAGTGGACATTCTGCTTTTCAGTGAATGTAATAATGCTTTGATGGATACTTATTATCTATTTTTGATAAACTAAAATCTTCATTTTAAAAATACCACTGCACTCTCAACGTAACATATTTCTAAAGTTTTTTCCTTCTATTTTTAGTTGACTTAAACAAAAAAACTTTCAAAAGATATTTTAAATAATTCATTTTGTCAAAGAAATCGTTAATAAAAACAAAATTAATAAAAACGAAGCAAATTATTTCTGTGCTATTTAATTTAAGCTATAACACAAGCAAAAAGTTCACAGAGAAAAGTGGTCTTTGATTGAAATTACTGAAGTAGCTTACTGCACCAAAATAAAAAAATAAAATGAAGAATACTGATCGCCAAGAATGTCACAATAACGCCCAGTTTACGTTATTGCCAACTTCGTATGAACAATACGTTCATGGGTCGTTAACATGTCAATATACACTATAAAGAATTTGTTCCAGACTGTTGGACAAGGTGTTCATCGGCCGCCAATATGTCACCAGGAGGCGCTAGGACGTATCTCGGGCGCGACCTACACGTTGAAGATACGTCCACTGGTCGTTCCATGTAGATAGCCAATCAGGGCCAAGTGTTCATATAAATAAACCTGTCTTTTCTGTAATAAATCACTTGTAATTTGTAATCGTTTAAACCGTGTGACTGTTGCATTATTGGATCATTCTCATCGACATGCCACGCAGAAAATCAGCTTCGAGTTTGGAACGTTTGTGTTTGGATGTGGTGGCTACTCGATTTCAGGAGCAAAAGATCCAAGATCAACTGGCAAGTCAACCACCCGTGCTTTTGAATAACATATTTGAAAGTTTGTGCACGAAATTAGTAAATACCAATAGACGTTTGCCTTCAAAAACATTCATTCATCCTGGCGCCATGTCACTACACCATTTGCATCTGTTTGATATTTCCACGACTGCTCTACTCGATAAAATTGGCCAAACTTGTAAAAATCTTGTGCGTTTAAGCTTGTTAGGATGCAATAGCGCTCCAACTAAATCTATAGTCAATGCATTGCAAAATTTACCGAAACTTCAATATTTAAACCTCTCGCGTCCATCAGAAGGATCGGATGAAATTGCTGCTGCAATCGGACAGAATTGTCCACTGATGAAAGAGCTGAATCTTATGAATTGCTCAAAGCTTACTGACATTGGGTTGCGGTCATTATGCAGTTGCATCAAGCTCAATGCTTTAAATATTTTTGAAACTAGTATCACGGCCGAAGGGTGTTTGTTCGTTCTCAACCAACTGCCACTTTTAGAATGGTTTTGTCATGATTATTGGTACACAATATTTACGGAGTTAGCCAAACTGTCGTCTGGAAACACTTATTCCACCAAAAGTGTTACAGTGTATAGTATCCGACATATTCCTATTCTGACGACAAATTTTCCAAATTTAAGACACTTGACATACGAAAATTTTGGAAGTTTGAATTTTAATATTGTAATGTGGCCACAAGGATTGAAATCTCTTAGTCTGTGGAATTCTACACTGGTGAATATTAGTCTTATTGATCGCGCTTGGCCGATGTTAGAGAAGTTATCATTAAATGGATGTACATTTTTCAATGAAGGTAATACCGTTAATGCTCCATTGCAAAACCTTCGTCATCTCACCTTAAGCTGTGGAAATGTAAACGTTAGTGAACAACAAATGAAAACGTTATTGGTACGATGTAGACGTTTAGAAGAATTGTATTTTTATCTTTGCGATTGGCTTTCTGACGATTTCATTTTAGAACTTGCAGAGTTGAATGCGCTACAAACTTTAGTATTTCATGATTGCCCCTTGGTTACTTCTGCTTCCATCATAAAATTGTTGGACGTACAAAATCCGTTGAATACGTTAGAAATCTATTATTGTAATAATATTGATTACGTTGAAATTAACGATCATGTTAAACGTAAAAACTTTAATTTGCAGGTTGTATACGAAGTGGATGAATAAAGGCTTTTATTTAACTTCACCTCATCTTTTTGTTATTTATTTCAACTTTTCACCACCATAAACAGAATCTTAAATAAGAAATCGAATCAGTTAGAAAACTTTTCTGAGTTTAATTAGGTGGCAATCTTTAAATCACTGCTGCTTTTAAATTTTTTCTTATAGAAAATGAAATATTTTAACCTATCGGTAAGAAAAAGTCAATTTTTTAACCGGTTTTATAGGAAAAAATTCGATATATCAAATTCAAAAGGTATTTTAAGTTATGCTGATTTTAAATTATACTGCCATAGTTGCTCATCTTGCTTTCTCAAAACGCAAGCATACACACTTGTGCAAGCGTGAATACTCAATTGTGGCTGCCACCACAATGTGTGCGCAACGCAACCTGCATTATGTACATAATTCAAAATTGCAGTATGTATTGCATCATTTCTATTCTGAATTTTAATTTCCAAGGTCACGATCACTATTTAACAAAGGAATTTTGTCAAAAAACATCATTATTTTATTTATTCACATCACAATTTCAATAAACAGTAGCTGTGTTAACTGTGTCCACCACCAGGGTGACCAAATTTAGAAAACAAACAACAGCAACACTCATTATTGCCCAAAAAAAAATTAACACCCTGATTCCCAAACCCATATACATATACATATACATCTATATACACATATATACATCTTTTCTCATTTATTGCATTTCAATATGCGAACAAATGCCCTTCGAAAGTCTATATTGAAAATCGTGTATATCACAGGATTCAACGTCGAATTAACATATCCCAACCAAGTTATGAAGTTAATCAACTCCGGTGACTTTCTACAATTATTGCAAAACGGTAAAATGACATACATGAGAAAGAACGGCAACCAACACACAACAAAAACACCCATAATAACACCTAAAGTCCTCGCGGCGCGCCTTTCTTTCGACAGCGATATCTTCTGCTTCTCTTCGATGAACTGCGGAATGCTAGCAACAGTGTTACAACCGCTATAATTCTCTTTCTGAAGCGGGTCTTTACTCCCACACCCCTCAACCGTGGCCAACTCTTCGCCAAGCACTTTCATCGACATATTTTGATCACTGCACTCACTGGGCGCGCACGAAGGCGGATCTTTGCGCACGACGTCGTTGTGATTGTCCTCACTCGGTGTGAACGACGACGTACGTTCCAACGGCCTAGAGACTGTCGGCTTCAGCGTGAGCGGTATCTTGCAGCCTATAGCTCTTTCCCGCAGCCGTCGTCGAGTGGCGAGGAATATTTTCACGTAAACCAACGTCATAATGAGTAAAGGAATGTAGAAGGAGCCGAAAGAACTGTAGATGATGTAGCCGAGCGTCTCTGTGAGTCTGCACGGGTTCGTTTCGTTGAATTCACTCGGCCAATCGTTCCAGCCGATGAGAGGCGGTAAACAAATGATTCCGCTGATGATCCACACCAATAGTATCATGACGATGACCCTTTTGAAGGTCCTCTTCTGCGCGTAGTTTATTGGATCAGTTATGGCCCGGTAACGGTCGAGGGCGATCGCGCACAGATTGAGGATGGATGCGGTGCAGCAAAGGACATCGCAGGTAAGCCACATTTCGCAAATGACTAGACCGAGCAGCCATCGACCCAGAATGGTGTAGACTATGTTGAGGGGCATGACCAAGACGGCCACGGTTAGGTCGGCAATTGCTAGTGAGACTATGAAGAAGTTTTGTACGATTCTGAGAGGTTTGTATGTGAAGACAGACATGATGACGAGGATGTTGCCGATTATGGTCACGATGGTGATGATTCCTAAGGTCAAGGCGACGATTATAGCTTTTGGAATGGACATTAATGTTTCTTCTACTTGGGAATCGAGTTGAGTGCTCGTGGTGTTGTTCATGGCTTCCATTTATCACAATTTTTTTTTTTTAAATTTGTTTTATTTAAGTTCCTTGTAAGAAATTCTGAAAAACATCTCTTTCAGAATTTCTTACAAGGAATTAATGATTCATAAACGTTGGTTATGGAATGGATTTTTAAATTAGTTTTGATGTTTGCTGTGCTAGTCCTGAAACCTAAAAAGAAAAAGAATAGAATAATATGAAAAAATATAATAATATTAAAATTGCATTGATTTTTTAATGTACTAGAAACCCAAAAAATAATTCTAAATGTTAGAAAACACGAGAAACAAATCGCAATCGCATAAGATTAAGTTTAAGTTGTTTTTTTCCTCCTGGTGTTTTTGTAGAGACCTTAAAGCACTCACAAAAATCAAAGAATGCAAATAAACTTGCAAAATGTTGTATGCCAGTGCGATTTGTTTACATTCCACAGTCATATCAAAAATACATCTATTCTTGGTGATATCAAGGCCAAACATGTCGAGAACACAAAACTGAATTCTTTTATTCTTTTTTTTTATTTTTATATAAAGCTGTAAGTATAAAGTTTCTTTGGTTATTGAGTCTATCAGGTGCGGTATACGAGAAAATATGGATTTCCGAACCCGAAGGCATGAGATTGACAGTTGAGGTCGTGCAAGGAGAGTTTTAAAGGTGAGTACCTGGTGTTTGTTACATGATTGCTGTTTGCAGGTGATTTTGAAGTAGTTGGAAGTTTAAGGTGTGGAGTTCTAGATTAGAATGGCATATCATGAATGATTGTTGCTAAGAAAAAGGATATACAACCTGATTCCACTCTGGTTTAGTGCAAAGTGAATGAGAAAGAGAGAGGGCAAAAACTTCACTGCAAAACACATGTTAGTCGGTGTGCTATGCAGTAAAGTTTACATATGTTTTGCAGTGAAGTTTACTTGTGTTTTGCAGTGAAGTTTAGATGTCTTTTGCAGTGAAGTTTACATGTGTTTTGCAGTGAAATTTACATGTGTTTTGCAGTGAAGTTTACATGTGTTTTGCAGTGAAGTTTAGACGTGTTTTGCAGTGGTTTCCATATGGAAATTGTGAGAACCAAGACTTGAGATGATGACAGGCTATAAGATTATTTCCTGCCTATATATATATTGAAAAAGGGTGGGAAAGTACAAGAGCAAAGTATAAGAATTCGATATTCTGTATTTTAAACATTGAGTCGATGTCAAATTTATATTGAAAGCAATGGATTAAAACTATTCAAGTAATATAAATGTAATTAAGGTTCAAAAATATATTTTACAATAAATTGGATTTAGCTGAATGCATTCCAAAATGTCGAGGATTTCGTGGAATTAAGTGTATTATTTGTACGTTAAATAAAGCGTTTCGTAATACGATTGAAAAAAATTATTTTGAAAATGCATTTATATTTGACAAATAATAATATTGGGAATGCATTCCATAATACATTTCACAAATGCAATATGATTTGTTAAATCAATAACACGCAGAATTGTATTACAAAATACATTGCAATATAAATATCAATGTATTTTTGAGCCATAGGGATCAACAGAAATGTATCTGTGTTGTTGTCTATGTGTTGCAATTCCTTTCAGTCAAGTTTACATTGGATTTCTGCAAAAAATATTGAAAATTGTGAGTCCTTCCAAATGGATAAATTCAACTTTAACAACAAAGTGATCCTTCCTTGGAAAGTATTGATTTACATTTTACCTTCATGTAAATCTAAATTCTTTTTTTGGGTTAAAAAATACTAAATTTTCAGGTCCAATTTCCAGGCTTCAAGAATAAGAAAATCAGGTTGAATATGCATACCTTACTGCAGGAAAACATGACCTGGTGGCAAGTCAATTGGCATTCGACAAGTAATGCAATGAAATAGCCCAAGCACATTCTCCAAGCAAAAACAAAAATAAAATAAAACAAAAATAAAATTATGTAAAAATATGTAAAACTAATTTAATCAATTTTCTATTCTTTTTAAAAAAAAAAATTCCACTTTAAGGAAAATCCATGAAAGAAAAAAAATAAATTTCTGAAGCACAAGCTTTTCTAATCTCACTTCAACATTAAATGAAGTTGACACACAGGAAAATCATCCACTTGACTACAAATTTGCATATTATTTGTCGAAAACAAAGTCACAAGATGAGCATTAACTTATTGCCATTTCAATACCTCTTAACCAATTACTTTTTAATAACCCCATCTATCCTCTTTACGAGTTATTATTAGAACACTTGAATGTAAATACCCGCCAGCAATTACTTCGTGGAACCTAAGTGCTAAGAGTAGTCGAGTTATCCGCGACGGAAAGGAATAAGCACAATAGGTAACTGTATAAAAACAGACGAGCTCTTTGATCCCAAATAAGCCTTGCAGCAAAGACAATATTTTTAAAATGTCAAGCAATTTTTTATTTTTGCATAAGTTTCATAAACTTTTCACTTTAAAAACAAAAATAAAACATTTTTTTCCTCCTCTGTACATCACCTTAAGCTAATTTACTACAACTTTTCTTCCAAAGTTTCCCTGCAACCTACAGGCATTTTCCACTAATGAAAATAGCAACATTACTCTCGAGATGGGACATCATTTCTTTGCACTATGATATCAATCCATCAATGTTATTGACCAAAAAACTCAAATTTTAAAAGCATCTATTGTTTTCTGTTTATAGAAACGCCAACAACCCACGGCCGGATTTATATATTGCAAAAAAAAATTTTGCCCCCCCCCCAACCCTCCCCCCCCCCCCAAAAAAAAAAATTTTAATCTTAAAAATTCTAAAAAATAAACTCTTTTTGCTTGAATGCTGCTAACATCGTGACAATGCTTGATTTAATTTTCCTTTTAGAATTATTAAATGTACCGCTCGAGTAATGTTTGATAAAATTTGCAGACTGATTCAATAATATTTATTTAAAATATCAACAATAAATAAAATAAACAGATGTCCAAAACGTCCGTAGAATTTGTTTATTCTTAAACGAACCGAGCTCTTTAAATGATTTATCGTCTTATTAAGTGTCATCTCCATCATCCATGAAAATAAATACGAAGTATTTAAAAAAAACATGTTATGGTGTTAATTGTCTGGAATTTAAGAGCTGAAATGCACAAACTCTGACATCTTTCAATTGCCAGACTTAAAAAACCAATTAAAAGTTTCCTAGCACTGAAAAAAAAAACAATAGCAATTAGGATTTTAGTGGATTCATTTAAATGTAATTAGACCTGTAATAGAACCTGTGGACTTTATGTCACACTCAGGGCATCTAAACAATTTTTTTTTGAAATTTTATCCAAATTTTTTTTTTTATCATAAATGAAATTTTTTTTTATCTATTAAACATTTTACTGCCTCAGCATGTATGTATATATACACACATTACACATTTTTATGACCAAATAAATCAATTTCTCTCTCATGCTGCCTTTACCAATCAATACTAATCTCATTTCACATATAAAAAAAAAATATTCTGCCATTGTAATTTTTTTTAATATTAATATTATTATAAGCTTTTTTTATAGGTATTTTCTATTAAAACCTCTATGGCAGTTTGATATAATTAGCTTTTTGGATTCTACCTCTAAATGTGTTTGTATTGATTCTTTAGCTGGATGAAAATATATAAGAGGCATAATAATATGGTTTCATCTAATCAACTTCTATTTGGGCTAATGAACAGGTTGAACTTGAAGCTCTCAATCAAACACCATTGTGTAGTCGAATGGCGTAATAGGACCGAAGAGCTTGCTGCTTTTTCACTACAAACAAGCTTTAAGAAGACAAACAGCTGCGACTTATTCCCTTATAATGAGGAAGAGTTTTGTCTCCCTTCAAAATACACCTCGAAAACCATCTGGAAATATGAACTCAACTAATGTATAGAGAATCTGATTAATTCTAATAGTTGCTTACACGTAAACCGCTTTGTCCATCATGTCTCTTTTGGACATAAAATCAATATTTTTCCAAGTGTTTCCACATGTTCTTCCTCCACTAAGACGTTGTGTCTTCACTTGCCTCAATCTTAATAATTTCTCATCCCACTATGTTAAATTTTGTTAAACAATTTTAAACAGGGTTGGATTTACGTATTGCGGGGCCCCTAAGTACAAATTTTTTTGTGCAACCGCCAAAAAAAAATTTAATTTAAAAAAATCTAAAAAATACACTTATTATTATCACTTTATATATAATAAATATAAAAACATATGCAACAAAAGGGCCCCTGATGGGTGGGGCCCCTAAGCATGTCCAAATTCCCACCCGTTAATGTACTCGAATATAGCGTCATGCCGTTGTATTCGAATACGTTATATTCAAAATTTTTCAAAAACTTACATTGAAATAGAACATAGAGCAATATTTGTTCTGGTTCTAAGATAAATCGGAAATATGGTGCTCACTCAAATAGGAATATTTGATTTGAGGTCACCACAACTTGTATTCGGGGAAGACGATGGTACCGGTGTCATGTCCCTTTCTCATTTGTCTAAACTAGAATTGATTGGAAGCAACCCAATTGTGACCTCAAAATTGACCCCCAAGGTCACCTTAAGGAGGTGCTATTCTACACAAGACAAAATCTCTAGATGTACTCAAACAGAATTAAAGATGCCTGTGGCATAGTTTCTACAGAAATAACAGCAGCAGTTGTGTTCGTGCCGAAGGACACCAATTTGGACTTGCTCCGGATTAACTAAGCATTCAACAGCTGTATTAAGGAAATTGCATCGTGCGAAAGCTAGCGCTCTTTTTTATATAGTGTTTGGTTAAGTAATTAATTAATTAAATAATTAAATGAGAATGAATGTTTCTGGACAAATTTGATGGCGCTCGACATCTTTGTAATTGAAAATTTTGTTCTAACTTTAATAGATTAAAAGTTAGCAGGTGAATGACCTTGAAAAAGAACTTGAAGGTCAAATTTGAGGTCATAGATGGTTTGTCCACACCCAACTTCCTATTTGTTCCCATGAACAAATTTTAGATATATCTATTCTATTATGTAGAAAAATGACATTTTATCTGGCGTGGATAGAGATTTAGTGATATCTCAAGTTTTCTAAATTCGTAAGTCCTTCGGCGAATGTTGCATGGAAAATAAAAGCTTCATTATAACAAAGGAAAATTGAGCGAGCTAAATTCCCCTTTGAGAACATCATCTTGTTGTAATTACGACTGGGTTTTTCTAGCTCGAAGGTCCAGACCAATACACAACAATTGCTGCCCCTGAAGCTTTGCTGCGCTTCACAAAGTAAATGGAATTACAGAAACTTGATAGAAATGGAATGGAAAAATGCATAAATTTACAATTTTCTCTTCGATTTTTGAAATAAAATAAAAAAAATATATAAAAGTGTTGAAATCTGGTTTTGCACTGAACTGATTTGAAATTTAATAAATTTTCAAATTTTCAAAAGAAAAATTTAATTGGATTAGTTTTTAATATTTGCCATTTCTATTTCTCTGCCAAATGTTTTTAAAAAAATAGTTTCATTCTGTTGGAATGTAATTTCATTGTGGGCAGCAATAGAAATGTTCCAGTAGTAAAAGGTCAGTATATCTTGCTGTCTTGACATCAAAGTATTGGCCGGCCATCATCAAATAATAAATTGTGTGTAAAAGTAAATTTATTTTTACTTGGATTTGTAGATGCATTGGCAAGCAGACTCAAGACGCATAACCCATCAAAGCATTCTCTTCTCTGTGCAAGGGTAGTTCTTTCTTGTAAATAAATGCCTCAATGCCTCCATAATTTAATTTTGCTTGTCTGTTTTACTTTTCTGTTCCCATGTGAAATTAGATTTTGCAACAGACTCTCGACATCTGCACTGATTTGGGAGTTCTTATGTTCAATATAATCTGCAAATATCAGCAAGAAAATGTCCTCCAGCTATTGTAGATCGAAATTTTTCTACACATTAGTTGACATGAATCAATAAACAATATTTATGTGCAAAATTCTGCACTAACTGCACTGCACTGCACATAATTCTTCAGAAAGTTGCTGCAGACATCTACAAAACAATTTCACACAAAGTTTGTTTTTGGTGTTTTTAGTGAGTAATTTGTCAAGTGTGATTGTAGATGGACATCACACAGCATGAAGATTTGCAAAAATAAACAAATTGCATGACTGATAGGCTAGAATTAACATTGTTACACCTGCAATGTTTCATAATGCCTGGCTAGAATTGCACATTTTGCGACCAATCGATAGACCTCATTTTTGTTTTAAAATTAAAGTAAAACACAAAATATTTTAATTTTTGACTGCGGCTACTTTTTCTTCAAAAATTAAAATTTAACCCAGTTTTATTAATAAAAATTAAAACCTATATAAATCCTGTATAATTGTAGTAGCTGCATTCAAAAACTAAAATATTTTGTGTTTTACTTCAATTTTAAACCAAAAATGAAATCATTTCCTGTTCAAACCCATATTAAAACTTAAAATACACTTAAACTAAAATTGTTATTTTTATTTTTGAGTGCAGCTACTGAAAGAAATGGATCAGAATTAAGGATTTTAATTGCCATTTAAATGTAAACTAACATGGATAAAAAATATATTGCTTTCTCACTAAATGCATTAAAAATACATGTTTTAACCGAAAAAATCAACAACAAACTGACGTATACTCTGTACATAGTTCTCACACTTGTTTTTGCTGTTTATAAAACACCAACAAGCGTATAAACAGAACTACTTAAAATTTTATAAGTTGTTTTCGTTGCTGATAAAATATATACCGAGTCGGTATAATATTAGTTTAGTCAACACACGTCCGAATTGATTTACAGTTGTTTAGAGCGCGTTAGGAAAAACAAGCGAAATGTTTGTTTAATTTTCTCGCAACCACATGTGTTAATGAACGGAGCGTGACCATGAGAATTCGATTAGTTTGATTTTGCAGAAAGCGATTCCAACTGTCGCATCCGCCACAATCGAAGAAAGCAAATTTGCCAACAAACTTCAGCTCTGAATCAATTCTCAAACTTCAAACAGGAGCTAAATAAGTTTGTTTGGCGATCCACAAGTCGAACTCAACTGTGATTGACATGGAGAGAAAGTTTCTGTCAAACAACTGCGCAATTGCTTCACACTTTTTCCATCAAATATATATATCATCCTCACTGTCAAATACTCTAAATCCCATTCTCGCCATTGACCCTGGCCTGGCTTCGTGTTTAAAAATAAAAATGGATCACCAGGCAATAAGCGCTTAGGCGCTTTATTGATCTGTTTCTATATTGCGCAAGATGGAAATCGGATTTCTCGTTTACAACAAATAAATCGTCATGTTAAATTCTCCCAAACTCTGAAGGGATAATGTTGGAACTTCTATCATCTCCTTTCAACGCTCTCCATTTGCTCCGTCATTTAAATCTCGCTTCCCCTTTAAGGGAGGCTTCCCACTTTACATTTTCTCCTGCCTTTGCTCCTCGTAATCATTATTGTGTTAGGATTTCTTTCAAAAATTGAAAATGCTCTATGCACATATTAATTATCCTCAGCTTTACAAGCCAGTCGCATATCTGGTTTTTATCACATTTTTTTTTCTCGTGTGGATTTGCTTAGAATCAAAATCTGTAAAGCCATTAAAAATAATTGATTGATGTGATACTTTGGAGCTAGAAATAGAAGAAATAAAGCTTAAAAGATTTAGAATTCTAATGATTTGTTTTTTTTTTTTAAGCTGAAGTTTCTGCATTGATCTTATTGCTTTTATGTCATAAGCAATAGTCGCCGATATACTAAAAGACGGCGAGTTTTTCGAATAACTTGAATTTGTATTTGTAAAGTAATATAAATTGTGAAATATATTTTTGAGCCATATGGGAAGTGTTTCTTTTATTATTGCATCATTGTCACCAAACTGTGTGACGAGAAAAACCTAGAATGGATATGTCAAAGGGTTGGCTTCACCGCGCTACTCTTGTAGTGCAGTGAAGCCACAACTTCAATCTTAGAAATGATGCATTTTATAGATAATTTTCCATTTGAAAAGTTGTAGAGCATGATTTTTTCGGTTCATATCTAACCTCAAATCAATAATAAAGTTAAAGTTTATTTAAAACGATTCCAATTGTGTAACATCAACAAATAAATGATGTTACAGTGTCTCGGTGTTTAAATAGCAACTGGTTTCGCATAATCCCTTCCTTAAAAAACATTTTTTATTTGCTGAAATAACATCATTTATTTGTTATTCATACAATTAATATTTTGCTTCATTACTCCGTAAATCATTCAGCTGTTCGCGAGTAAAATTTTCATGAATTTATTTCGCTTTCTGTTATTTCTCAATCTCTTGTTTATTGATAAGAGTGATATGAGTGAGAGCTTGAGGTTTGCTTTAATGTTCTTAGAGGAATTATACCTGACTATTGTCCAATAGAAAAAGAAATAATTACTACATGCTGCAGGATCACCAAAAAAAAGATAATATATACTCTGTGGTTCCTTTTAATTTATTTATTTATTCTAATTTTATTCAGGTTTAAAGAACAAGCAACAAAGTAACACCTTGCATGTAAACATCAACACATGAAAAGAAGTTGCCAAATTTTTTTTAAAAAAAAAAAAAAAAAAATATATTTCACAATATTTAATTTTTTGAGGTAGATGGGGGTGTAGAAGTTCAACTTTAAGCTACTGGTCAGATATAAACTTGTGTCACTATATCATACCCAATAAGGCAGACGTGGACGAGTATTAGAGTATTAGAGTAATAAGCCGTATGTGGCGAATTATAACAAGAATTCTAGTGCAACCGGATCACTGGGTATATAGTGGAGATTTATTGACCAAAACACTTGATAAACTCGGTCACAGAGTCTTAACCGGAGCATACACGTGAACCTCTCATTCCTTTGTTAAATTGGAAAAAGAATTGATTTTTTATTTATTTATTTGGTTATTTATTTATCAGATGATAAAAATACATTTTTAATACATTAATTTAATCTAAACTTTATAAATCGGAAGTTTATTTGATTAAATATTAAATATTAACCGGTGAAAAGTCAAAACAACAAATAAATAAATAAATAAAACATCTTTCGTTATTTAAATTATAAAACCACACAGTTGCGAAAATTGTTCTTGAGATTTATCGGGAAAAGTTTAAAAATTGTGACAGATTCCGAAACGAAGAAGGAAAAAAGGAAAATCTATTGAAAAAGCCGATAAAAAACATTATTGCAGATGACATCCACTAAAAAATACCAGAGGTGCCTTTAAAGTTTTAGTTTTTGGTTATTTTTTTTATTTTTTAACAAATAAATTGCAATTAAAATCCAATAATTTTCACCCAATCAACGAATTACAACCAAAATCTCTCACATTTTAAATGCACCTGGACGCACCAGAACAATTGCAACTTTATCAAAAATTCAAATCGAAAACATCAACATTTATTGAAGATCTAAATAACAAAAAATAAGTAAATAATCTCTGTTGTGAGGATGAATTGAATTGGTTTCTCCCGGGCTACAACGCCAAGTATTTTGCAAAATCAAAGCAAAAACAAGAAAAGAAAACTAAAAAAACACAAAACTTACAAATAAAAATATTCCAATAACATATAAATTAAATTATTATTAAAATTCCATAAAAAATTAATTTATAAAAAAAAAATAAATAAATACAATCAAGTATTTTTTTCTTACCCATGTAGTTATTAACGAAGACAAATATTGATAAATGTGAAGATTAAAGTTTGTCATCAATCAATCACCTCGTTATTACTTCAGTAAAATCTATATAGCTGCTAACTGTTGGCACGTCTGCCAGTCGAAGCTGCAGCTGATGCTTTGCAATCCGAGTGGTGAAGACCGTTGCTAGGATACCTTCATTTTTACCCACAGATCATGCGCATATGCTGCGCCATTGATAAAAATAAGTCAACACTACTTTCTTTTCAATGCCATTACCAAATGCAAAAATTTATTCAGTCAGAACTGTACACCGAAAGTCTTTCTTAGCTTTTCTCCCCACCAAATAAAAAATATCTCCACGAATTTCCACAATATTTACCAAGAAAAAAAAACTTTTTTCCATCCCGTATAAATCAACTTTGTTAACAAGTGAAAAAGTGTAATAAATACTAGGGTTGCACCGAATATTCGGTTTATATTCGGTTATTCGGCCTATTCGGCCTAAAAACCAAATATTTTATGTATTCGGCCGAATATCAACCTGTTATTCGGCCGAATACATAATAATGATAAAATTAGAATCATTTGAATTTTTCAGTGAAACAACTTCACATTTATAGGTCAAAATTGCATTTTCCATACAAAAAATTTTAATTTTTTCTATTAGATTGCAATTATTACCTAAAAAACACAAATTTTACAATAAAAATTCAATATTTATTTAAAAAATGATATTTTTAAAGCAAAAATTGCATTTTTTCTGTAAAAATTGCTTTTCAGAGGCAAAAATTGCACTTTATAGGCAAAAATCACACTATTGAGGCAAAAATAGCACTATTGAAGCAAAAATAGCACTATTTTTAAGCAAAAATTCACTATTTTTAAGCAAAATTTCACTATTTTTAAGCAAAAATTCACTATTTTTAAGCAAAAATTCACTATTTTTAAGCAAAAATTCACTATTTTTAAGCAAAAATTCACTATTTTTAAGCAAAAATTCACTATTTTTAAGCAAAAATTCACTATTTTTAAGCAAAAATTCACTATTTTTAAGCAAAAATTCACTATTTTTAAGCAAAAATTCACTATTTTTAAGCAAAAATTCACTATTTTTAAGCAAAAATTCACTATTTTTAAGCAAAAATTCACTATTTTTAAGCAAAAATTGCATTTTTTTCAGAAAAAGGACACTTTTTACTTAGAAAATTACATTTTTTGGGTAAAAGAAATATTTTAGAACGTATAAACTGCATTTGTTTGATAAAAAGTAAATTTTTTCAGCCAAAAAAAGCTTTTTTTCAACTAAAAAATATTTTTTTTAAATATTCGGTTATTCGGCCTTTTTGGTATTCGGTGCAACCCTAATAAATACTTTTACATTCACGAGTTTGGAACCGGAAGTTTTCCCACTTCGCCACCAGAGCACACTAATCCTCCAAAGGTGTGTCCAATAATGATGAGTCCAACCACTACTTTCACCAGGTGTGCTAAATATTCCCTATGCCATGGTAATGTAAACTCTCGAATTCCAGGGCCGTTACAGCAGGCTCAGTGGATGCTTAGAGTTGCCACTGGGATTGAAGGGACCATTACACCCAGTTGTTAGGATTTGTCGAATCATGCTTCTCGTGTAACATTCCTGAACCTTGAAAGCTCATGGCACAACATCGCCGTGCCATGCAGTCACGTATTCCACGCACATTACAGCCGGGGAGTTAATAACATGTAATGGCACTATTTCGCCTGCGTGCTTTAAGCAGTTTCAGACCTTTGTGTTTTTGTGTGCATAGAGTGGAATTTACTTGCGTCGTTAGACCATTGGAAAATTATGACGAAATGCATATTGGGCCCACAATAAGAAAACTACAAATTAACAATATTGTTTTGAATTCTCGCAATTTGAATAAAACTAATTTTGATGTAAAACTGATTGAAATTCTGACTAAACTGAACTTTTTACTTGAGACGAATAAAAATCATGCTTGATGGTTAAAGACAAGATTTATTGTGTATTTTTTGGGGTTTACATTTGGAAAAACAGAAACAAAGGTCAAACATGATAATTAATGACAAATAACCGGACTTCCGTACGTGCGTCATACAATCTCGCACAAGAAAACACCGCCTGGATGATGGCTTCACTGCATGAACGCGCGACCCCAAACATCTAAAACTCGTCAGTTTTCACAATTGTAATGTTATTTTGCAATGGGTTTTCTCACGATAGTATCACATGACCTCATTTCTCCAAAGGTCTATTTGGCATCAAGATGCTGGGCGCAGAGTTCTATTAAATTATCGGCATTTGATTCTATCTAATTTATACAATGTTTACACGCACGGAATATTTCGAGTGAGATGAAATATTCCGTGTGCACAACTTGCAACCAGCTACCCAAGAAGGATGATCACTCGCCTGCAACACAGGGCACTCAAGACAGATTTCGCGCATTTAACAGGGATGACATAGTGCTGTGTTCTAGGGATTTTCTTTTAGAATGAAACTGTTCATATACCATTTAATAGTGTGAAATTTAGCCATTCATCGGTCATGTTCTCCGATAAGTTAATAATAAATAAAATCTTTCATTGCACATGTAAATCCATATTTAGAAATATGAAGAGACTCAGAAGGAGGAAGTGTGCAACGGCAAGTAAAGGCCAAACTTTGAAAATTTCAATGCGCATGCTCAGAGAGTATTGACGAGCATGTGGTTTTGACACACCCACTCAAAACAAATGCCACGGAAGAGGGGGAAATCAAAAAATGTGCAATTTTTGATTTCAGCGCAAGTAATTTACGCCCGATCCGCACGCTCCAAGCTAAGAATTCAAAAACGCCAGTGCGAAAGAATGAAATCAAAGAGCGCCGCCGAGCCGCATATCAGTTTGGGCATATCTACCCTTCTTTAATCACGTTTCCATGCTTTTCTGATTTCACCGACTGTATGTTAAATACCCCACCCAGGGAAAAATCTGCTCCTTTAATCAATACAATTTTTTTTTATATTATTGGATAATGAAATTCAACGCAAGTACAAAGAAAATATGAGCCGAAAGCTTAAAAATCTCTTCACCAGGATAGGTTTTTAGGCCATGAAACCCATAAACCATAAGAAGATTTTTGAGGATCAAACCTTGCACTTGCACCAAGAACATGCTGCCCGTGTGGTCGGTGGTTGGACTGGGCTGGGTTAAAAGACAACCCAACAACCTAGGCCAAAACACGATGAATGCACAACCCCTAGACAACCGCAATAAAGATATAATCAATCCAAACTGTGTGTTCTCTGTGTTGTTATTAATCGTGAATGATATCCAAATGCCCATGGCCCTCCCCTGGCCACGAGGTGACCGACCGCCACTCACACTTTCAAACAAATTCTTTCTTCATACTCCGTATTAATTTGGTCCGGCCAACTACATGCTTTGATCTATACAGTAGTTTGGAAATTATTTTTTCTTTTGGAAATAATTTAGTTTTGGCACTTGTCTGTATTTATTTCTATAAACAGCTAAACTAGGCATTTTTGTAACTCCCGGCTTATGTCGTCTGCAACCAGAGCGGTTTATAACCTACACCCACATTCATTGGCTGCAGTCTTTCCACGCCAAATCACCACAAGAGAGCACTACCTTCACGTATCTCTACATTGTAGCACAGCCTTCTTCCTAGCGGCCACTGATCATATCACTTGTCTTGTTTTCAAATCTCGACACTCGAGAGCATCATAGTACAAGCGGAAGCGAGAAAATTCAGAGTGAGATGAAAACAAAAACAAAATGGAAAAAATGAACACGTTCATTTGTGGATGAATTTAAATGAATTATAAAAAAACAAATTTTTTATTGTGATGGTTTGGAAACTATACATATTCCGCCACCAGAGCGTGCTAACCATCTCTAAAGCCACCAAATCGTGCCAACTATACTCTGACCGACCTTAAGAAGGATCCTAACTCACAGCCTCATTACTCCTAATTGTTGAAGGGGTCACACCATTAGGAAAAGTAGTTTTAGTCAGTTTTAAATTTTAATCGATTTTTATCAATTTTTTAAACAATTTTTATCGGTTTTTATCAATTTTTGACTATTTTTTAACGATTTTAATCGATTTCTTACAATTTTTAATTGATTTTGATTGATTTTAATCGATTTTTAACGGTTTTAATCAACTTTAATCGATTTTAGACAATTTTTTAACGATTCTAATCGATTTTAATCGTTTTTTTAAAACAATTTTAACGATTTTAAAAATATCAATAAAAATATTCTGTGATGGATCGCGAGTCTAGGTGGTTTAGAAGCGTTTGAAAGACGCCGCGAAACAGTAAATTCACACACCCTGGTAGTTTCGTACCTGCCGTAAATCGAATGTGCGCAGGAAGTGGCAGCTAACACACTCTCAGATACTGTGCACCACACTAATATTTATTTGTGGCCGGGTATCCCGAGCTGTAAAACTCGGGGACAGAATGTCCGGTAGTCGCGTCTGAACCAAAACCCAACGCGTGACCCGCCAACAATCGTGTTTTCACACGAAGGCAAACGAATGCACGTCTCGTAGTGGCTCATAAGCAACCCCAAACTGTCGAGTTTGAACGAGGATGGGCAATTTACTCGTGCTTATACAACGCACGGGCCCTAAACCTAACTCTAAACCTGACTTAATGCTTAATTAAAGCTAAAGCCCAAATGGCAGGCGGCTAAACTAAGCTAATGCACGCGCACGCGAAATAAACGACACAAACTTCGAACTTATGGCCAACAAATCCTGTTTGGCCTTGGATAACGCGTCACGGCGATAAAACATGAACGAAAAGAGGTGGAAAACAAATGGTGAACGAGTGGTGTAAAACCGTGAGTTAACACTGAAAATGAACAATGAGAGCCCAACGCCGTATTCCAGAACGTCGGGGCGGAAGCAAAGCCACGAGTGAGCTTCGGAGTTAAACCTCAGCCATGAGCACTGGCTCCAAAGGAGCACCTACGCGTTCGGGATACTGAGATCAACTGAAGAAAAAGAGGAAAAATAGGGTGAGAGGTAAACTTGGACTCAACCAAGCTTGACCAATCACGGAAGAATCAAGAGCCAATCAGTACAGTCGGTGCATACTAAGTGTATGACTAACGTCGACGCGTACTGACCAGAATAGATATGCAAATAGACTTGCGTCGAAATCATAAACTAAAGAAGAAAAACTGGGAGTAGATAAGAGAAAAGTGAAAGAGTGAAGAGAAAGTTAGGAGTGAGTAAGGGATAAGATAGAAGGAAAATGAGGAAAACTCACGTATCAAACATAAACAAAACAACAAAGGTATGAGAAATGACAAATTAGGTTTAATACAACACAAACACGGGTTAACAATGCGTAAACTATACGCGTAGGAAGCACGGGCCGTGACAATTCATATTGATAAAAATCGTTAAAAATTGATTAAAAAATCTATTAAAATCGTTAAAAATTGATTAATAAATCGATTAAAATCGTTAAAAATCGATTAAAATCGTTAAAAATCGATTAAAATCGTCAAAAATCGATTAAAATCGTCAAAAATCGATTACAATCGTCAAAAATCGATTAAAATCGTAAAATCGATTAAAATCGTGAAAATCGATTAAAATCGTGAAAATCGATTAAAATCGTTGAAATCGATTAAAAGCGTTAAAAATCAATTAAAATCGTTAAAACCATTAAAAATCGATGAAAATCGTAAAAATCGATTAAAATCGTTAAAAATTGATTAAAATCGTTAAAAATCGATTAAAATCGTTAAAAATCGATTAAAATCGTTAAAAATCGATTAAAATCGTTAAAAATCGATTAAAATCGTCAAAAATCGATTAAAATCGTCAAAAATCGATTAAAATCGTTAAAAATCGATTAAAATCGTTAAAAATCGATTAAAATCGTTAAAAATCGATTAAAATCGTTAAAAATCGATTAAAATCGTCAAAAATCGATTAAAATCGTCAAAAATCGATTAAAATCGTAAAATCGATTAAAATCGTGAAAATCGATTAAAATCGTGAAAATCGATTAAAATCGTTGAAATCGATTAAAAGCGTTAAAAATCAATTAAAATCGTTAAAACCATTAAAAATCGATGAAAATCGTAAAAATCGATTAAAATCGTAAAAATCGATTAAAATCGTTAAAAATTGATTAAAATCGTTAAAAATCGATTAAAATCGTTAAAAATCGATTAAAATCGTAAAAAATCGATTAAAATCGTTAAAAATCGATTAAAATCGTTAAAAATCGATTAAAATCGTTAAAAATCGATTAAAATCGTTAAAAATCGATTAAAATCGTTAAAAATCGTTAAAAATCGATTAAAATCGTTAAAAATCGATTAAAATCGTTAAAAATCGATTAAAATCGTTAAAAATCGATTAAAATCGTTAAAAATCGATTAAAATCGTTAAAAATCGATTAAAATCGTTAAAAATCGATTAAAATCGTTAAAAATCGATTAAAATCGTTAAAAATCGATTAAAATCGTTAAAAATCGTTAAAAATTGATTAAAATCGTTAAAAATCGATTAAAATCGTTAAAAATCGATTAAAATCGTGAAAATCGATTAAAATCGTTAAAAATCGATTAAAATCGTTAAAAATCGATTAAAATCGTTAAAAATCGATTAAAATCGTCAAAAATCGATTAAAATCGTCAAAAATCGATTAAAATCGTAAAATCGATTAAAATCGTGAAAATCGATTAAAATCGTGAAAATCGATTAAAATCGTTGAAATCGATTAAAAGCGTTAAAAATCGATTAAAATCGTTAAAACCATTAAAAATCGATGAAAATCGTAAAAATCGATTAAAATCGTTAAAAATCGATTAAAATCGTTAAAAATCGATTAAAATCGTTAAAAATCGATTAAAATCGTTAAAAATCGATTAAAATCGTTAAAAATCGATTAAAATCGTTAAAAATCGATTAAAATCGTTAAAAATCGTTAAAAATCGTTAAAAATCGATTAAAATCGTTAAAAATCGATTAAAATCGTTAAAAATCGATTAAAATCGTTAAAAATCGATTAAAATCGTTAAAAATCGATTAAAATCGTTAAAAATCGATTAAAATCGTTAAAAATCGATTAAAATCGTTAAAAATCGATTAAAATCGTTAAAAATCGATTAAAATCGTTAAAAATCGATTAAAATCGTTAAAAATCGTTAAAAATCGATTAAAATCGTTAAAAATCGATTAAAATTTAAAACTGACAAAAACTACTTTTCTTGGTGGTGTGACACTCCACAGTTAGGAGTAATCAGGCTGTGAGTTAGGGTCCTTCTTCAGGTCGGTCAAAGTATAACTTCTTAACTATAGACTATCATTACTAGATCTCTTCCATACAGGATGGCCAGTGATGCGAAAGCCTCTCAAATTGTTATTGTATAACGGCTGGATTGCTCGTGTTGTTGACACAAGAACTCAAACCAATCACGCCGATTAATTTATGATTTGTTAGCTTATATTTTTTTTAACATTCAAGGAATGGGTTGATTATGATGAAACATTGAAAAAAACAATCAAAATTTACGACGTAACTCATAAATTTGTTAAACTATGATTTCTATCAACATTCCAACAAATACAATAATGTTCAAGTGAAATCGCACAATAACTTTTACCCACAGAATCAGCTAATTCTCATTGGCTGGCTGCTTTGCCAGTGTATTCATACAAATGATAATGATAAAGTGATCATCTCAGCCAATCACAACTCAAATGAGTTCCTCTTAGCAACAGACAAGGCGGCCTTTCAATGAACATGTCCGCTCAAAGTGAATTAATTGGAAGTTGGGCTGTTGGGAGCTCACTAAGGTCATCAGTCCCATCCATCTTTTAATAAAATGAACATATTGTCAGGACTGTTCTTTGAAGCGCTTTAGTGTAATCAGCGCCCTCTTTCAACAGATGCACGAGAAATCCGGCTGTAATTTGCCCACTGACCAACGAGAATTAGTAAATTATCTGGACGGATAGTGTTTACATCGATCCGAGCCATCGCTATTTTGTTTTGGGTTCACGGTAAGTTCACACAAGCAGTAGGGAAGTAAAGGTGGAAACACAAGGAAACAAATAAAATTCCAAAGCTTGCTAGTACACGTTTAAAGAGGGAGTCACTTGACCCGCTTTTGGCTTACCAGCTTAACTAGCTAACTCAAGCTAGCTAGGTAGCTGCCAGAAATTCCCGCCAAAATCTCCTCCAAGCATTTCCTCACGATACTGATTGGCTCTCAAAGTCACATGACCAAAACACCAGCAAGCTTGAAGCTGGTAAATCAAACTCAGTTTGATCGGAGCGGGTGAGTACAAGCTCGCTTCAAAACAAAGCTTTGAATAAAAACGCAAGCTTGTGTTTGCTCAAGCGAGCGAGTTTTTAGCCGCTTTTTCAAGTAAAAGCAAGTTTTGAAATTTTACCAGCTCCCTTGTGTTTCCACCTTAAGATAGTAATGTAGCCATTATTTCAGACAAGTTCATACCAGTTGCAGCAAGAAATATCAACCAGGCTGCTAGTGTGGTTTGAATATAATGAGAACCTAGAGTAGCTTTTAAGACCATTAGAAAATAAACAAATGATTAAATTGATTAATAAACTTACAAATTAACCTAATATTCGTGATGTACAATGTCAGTATTTCGATGATTTGATTGTTGCCTAGATAACCAGAAAGGATAATGTCTTAAATTAATGGATTTGTATACAAGTTTTAGTATATTTACCCCGTTGATATCCTGTGTTGGCTTTATGGCTTCTGTTGTCATCTCCGCCAAACAAGCACTTGACAGAGCTCTCTGAAAATGCAGAGAATCAATGTGAGTTAATATTGACCAGAAATCCTATTTACTCGACTGCCCACACTCGAAAATTGTACTAATTAACACAGCGTAGATGATTAGTTCATCAACCCAAAACTAAATTAAGAGTAGCTGAATAATAGCCGCGGCTATTATTCGAGGCTATTATTTAATGAATTTCAAAATTATAATAATAAATAAAATGTTTATCTCCCTAAAATAGGGAGAGTGTCCTTCAGCAGCCGAGACCTGTAAGGAAGGACATCCCAGAAAATAATGAACGATAATAGAAAACTAAAGAATAAATAAATTTAAATTAAAAAAGAAAAAATTAATTGAAATTTAAACACAGTCGGCAGTGGCAAGGTTATCAGGATGATCCTCAGCAGCTCCTACGACATAACGTTGCAGCCAATGGAAACAGAGGATTCTGCAAGGTGTCTGTCTGTGGCAAGACAACCACAGCTGACACATTACAACTCCAGTAATGAGAGTAAGGGTGACTGGTCGTGCTTCCAAGATGACGAGCGATACGACGATCACAATGGCAAAACGAGACGACGTTGCGCTCAGGTGCGCAGGGACTTATTCGGACCACACTGCCCATGCGGTCCTCGGTTGGTCTGGGTTTGGTTGCTGAAGAGCATCCCAACAACCTAGACAATAACACGATGGAGACACAACCCCTAGACAACCACGACAATAAAGAATATCAATCCCAAACTGTGCTCTCTGTGTTCTGTATTAACGTCGTAAATAATGTCCAAACGCACCATGGTCCTCCCCTGGCCACTCCCAAATTAAAAGTTACCTTCGTAATAAGAGCTGTTTTTCGAAACGAAACTTTAGCATTGAAGCATTATTGTGTCGTACTATAACATGTTATAGTTATGACTTGATTCGTCAACAGTTGTGCTCGCCACAATTTTTTGAAAAATAGTGGTTGTCTACCCTTTTACATAGCTCCATTACACCTTTTTTTGAGGGCCTTGGAGACCCATACATCCAATTTAGAAAAGTTTCCTGGGATATAGACGGTCTCAAATCTATTTAGTTTTTAATTTTATCTCATTCTGTTTACAAGTTATGAGAAATATTGTAAATTGCACTTTTTGGAGTTTTTAATTTTTTTCTCTTTAACTATTCATTTTTTTCCAACAAACTTTTAACGAAATAATAGCTCTAACAATCCTTTAAATCCTCCTAAAACCATTTTTTATTGTGAAAAATAGTTTCTGAGAAATTTCAAATATTAAAAGTTTCAAAAATAGGAATATGCCATTTTTTTTGGCAAGGAGTTGTATTTTATAAAAGTGTTCCAGGCAAATTACTGAAGACAGGACTGGCTAAAAGTTTTGCAGAGCCTCAAGAAAAAGCTATAAGTAAGGCCCCTAAATATTTGCAAAAAAAGAATTCTTTTTATCGAAAAGTCATATAATTAAACATACGTTATTTCCAAACATAGCGACATACTCCACAAAGAATTCTATTATTAAATTTTCTTAGAAATTTGAAAGTGCAGGACCTCAGTCTGAGGCTTGAAATACCAACATCTGAAAAACAAACAATGAATTCAAAAATCTGTTGAAAAAATTAAATAGCAAATATTGGACTGTCAATTCAATTTCCACATCAACACTGATTTTTTTTTTATCTTTGAATCAATCAACCATTTTAAAACTTTTTGAAACATTTTGAAATTTTAATTTCATTCCAACCACCTAACAACAACAATACTAAAAATAACAATGCCACTTTATGGCCAGCGCTTGATTATACTTGAAAATTCCATAAAAGTTGGCAAACTCTTCCAAATTCCCAAGAAGCAAAAACTCTCGCGAAACTAGATACCCCATTCATTCACAACTCAAAACGAGCCAAAAATACCCGAGTGATGACTCTGACGACATATAAGTTCCGAAAACATTTTTACACGTCTGCACAACGCTCGCCATTGCTTACTCTTGCAGCACACATATTCCTAGTAATTACACACCATCTGCAATTTATATATAAACACTTTTAATATTGATGAGCCAATAAATCCCGTGGCTTAATTCCATATTTCACCAACAGATGGCACCAAGTGTCCCAAAACAAGCAGCACACAGCTCACGAAGCAAATAACATCGCTGCATTTGACGATAACTTCTTATTCTCAGCAACATTTGTAAATTCCTGCCGCGAATTATGCCAGGCGGATTTATCCCACAATTTCCGTCGTTTCCATCCAGCCACAATTAAGAGGAAACAATATATTGCAGTGAGTATATCATACGATACAGCCAGGTTTGATTACACTGATGCAGACCAGATGATGCTGTCATGTGAAGCATCAGTTTAGGGAGATAAGTATTGGGACACGGGTCAACCATTTTGGATATGATTACACAATTTAAAAAAAAAATTAATTTAATGCAGTTAATTTTAAATTGGATAATAGGTAATAATATTGTCAGGTAAATTATCATTTGTGTTGCTATTTTTAGACTTTTTAGGCTTGTCTTGTCATTAATCAATGGCAATTCTTAGCCACAGGTTTAAATTTCATAAATTTTTAACTTTTCTTTCTTGCTGCTTAGATATGAATGGAATACAAATGGAAAGGGTAAGATTTATTATTATTTTTTTTTTTAAAATAAAAAAAAAAATTGAAAAATATATTTTAGTGGAGAATAAAATCAATTTTTGATTGGAGTTCAATTCCACACAAGTCAGGTCTTTAGCCTCACCCAAGGTGTCTGTTTTTTAAACCATTTACAAGGGGTCTGATATGAGGCAGGCGGAGCTTAGCCGGTGCTGTGTGGTGTTGTTTTATTGGGTCTGTTTTCAACCCTGGTTTGAGACTACAGCATCAATTTACTGAGGAGTACAGTTGATTTTTGCCTTGGAAAGATTCTATGAACTAACGGCCATCAATGTAAGTTATATAAGTAATGTTTAAGTTAATTATGTACCGTAGTACATACACATCATGGATTTTTTTTTATTTCAAAATATTTTATATAGTGCCTTCTGCGTTCAAAGTATTTATTTACTGTTTTTGTTGTCGCCTGTTGCTATGGCAACGTGTTTCTTACTGAGAAACCCTAGATACTAGTCTCGGTTTGCTAATAATGAGGAAATATTGATTGTTGATAAAATTTCAAATTTTGATTAAAAAATAAATAAATTAATCCAAATTAAAATGTGATGAAGATTTAATACCAACTCCTTACGGGAGGATTTCAATTAAATATTATTTATTAATTTTTTAATAATCAAATTTACGTTTTGATTAATTAATTAATATTTTGCGTCATAACTTCGCAAAATTTAGAATTCGCAGGGGGAAAAACCGCCATAAATTAGTTGCACACTATTTATTCTTAATTTCGCACTATTTTTAATTCTTTTCCTCACTACTTTTTTCCGCACTATTTGTACTGAATTTTACACTAAATGTTCTTTATTTGTCACTACTACCGAAAAACGTTTTTGTGGTAAAATCGATAAATCGAAGATTACATAAAATTTTAATTGTTAGTGCTAAAAAGTGAGCTTAAAATACCACTTAGCAGCTAGAATAGCTCTTTATTCACAAAGCAAAGAGCAGAAATAAGCTGTTTGCTTTGCTTGATGTTTTATTTGTTTTGTTTAACTCTTTTATGTTGTCGCATCATAAAGCCGCTAATACTTCGAAGAATCAGGCCATGGGACTGAATTTAGATTTTCTTATTGATTTTTTACACTGACAGTAAAATATATTTAGATTTTTCAGTTTGCTATTTTAAATATTCAGAGAATACTATTTTTGATATGACATAAAATATTGTTTACAATCTGATCTCTGGTTTAAAGGGTTCATATGTTTTAGTTGTTATAGCAACTGAGTGCTGTCTGCTTTGCATTGCTGCAGCCCCTCATGACATACGGAATACATCCGGTTAATTACAGTTCAGTTAAATATAAAAAAGGCTGAGTAATTAGTATCAATCTATTTCATTAAATCCTAATTTACTAAATCTACATTTTGAATGGTTTATTTTTTCTTCTTCAAAGAATTAGTTTAGCATAAATTCTGCGTATATGGTATATGGCATCAACGAAGAAAGCATACTTTTTGGAATATGTTTGACCATGTTGATGGTTGTTTACCACGCACAAATGATTAAATTGTTTGGTCTGAGCATTTGTGAGTGTGGACAGACGCCATCAAGACTAGGGTCATCCAGATAGTGCCAGAAAGACGTCACGTTTTACAGAAAATGACATAAGAAGCTGGTTTAAGGGTCAATTTTGACTTCCAAAAGTGTTTTTATTTCCTTTCTGAAATTTCATGTATTTTCATTTAACATCATAACAAACTATAAAAATAATAATGGATTTAAAAATTCCAAAATTAAATTTTCACAAAATTTCTTCGTTTACCTACAACTTTGAATACTATCTCAATTATTTTTGTCACTCTCTTTCAACGAATACCGAATTGCTTAAATTTAATTGTAACCGTTGGTAACCAGTTACTCTTTTGGCTAAATAACTGTAACGGAAGCTAGTTATCAAATTGCGGTAACGCGGACAACCCCTTGGCTGTTAAGTCATTCCCAGTAAAGTCCACAACTGATGGGTTGTGGACGATACTGCATATGACTCAACAGCCGTTTACATGCACCGAATATTTGAGTGGTGAATAATTCGAATTGTTGTGTTTACATGCAGAAAATAATTCGTGATCGCTTTCGGTTTTCGACCAATGGGGAAGTGCTGGAAGCGATGCGCTCATGCGCAATAAAAATAGTTCGAGTTCACTCGAATTAAACAACCTTCTGCGAGGGATTATTCACTACTCGAATAATCCTTGTCATCCCTGTTTACACAACAGTTGTGCACACAGAATATTTCATCGCACTCGAAATATTCCGTGATTTATCATAATCTGAATTATCAACAATTTATGCAAGTCATTGGCTGAAATTTCTTACCAGCCACAGGAAATGATGTAATTTACATCACTGAAATGATAATTTAGTTCCAATAAGTGGCTTATTGATAAGTTACTCCAATTATGACTTATCAATAAGCCACTTGAAAAATATCATTTCTACGATTTGTAAGGACTAGGAACATGTGTTCCTATTTTGTGTGTGTCCATTTCAGACATATTTAACAAATGGAAAAGTTGTATTTTCTTTTTAAATGTTTTAGATGTCAAAATACAAAAGAACAGACTTTGAAGAAGACGACTTAGCAAGTTCAAATGGCAGTATAACAGCTGAAATCCCCTCATTAGGAAGAACACATATTAGATACAGAAGCGGTTATGACTTATGGGCCAGCAGGACAAAATTAGAAAAGATTTTCATTATCACTACGGGTTGTTTAAGTTTGCTGGTAATTATCTTGGCTGCCGTTATTGGATCACATCACGACAAACCAATCCAATATAAATTTGTACATTTTACGCAAGTGAACAATCAAACAGGTAAGTGAAAATTGACAAATAATTATCATCAATAAATTCAATTTTTTTTCTAACAGATTCTAATTTGTGTTTGACAAAACAATGTGTCACAGTTGCCAGTGCATTATTAAATTCAATAGATGCAAGCATCCATCCCTGTGACGATTTTTATCAGTATGCATGTGGAGGATGGATTAAGAAAAATCCAATCCCTGAAGGGAAATCATTTTGGGGAATATTTGATCAGCTGTGGCAGGAAAATCAACTAGTGATGAAAAATGTTCTTGGTATTTCAAAATATGCATAAATATGCAATTATTATTTTCTTGCATGACTATTTCTTTACAAATAAACTTGTAGAAGCCAAATTGAACAGTAATTCGAGCAGAGCAGAGTATAAAGCGCAAGTTTACTACAACTCATGCATGGACGCAAACAACACAGTCGATAAGTTAGGCGCCAAGCCTTTATTGGATGTGATTGCAAAGGTATGTACCATCATGAATTATGAATTGCATCTGAGAGGGCTGAGGGATAGAGCTTACTTCAAATTGGAATAAGTTCGATACGGTTTGGAGGTTTCTACCATGGTTTTCTGACTATTTCCGAAACTTTCAGACACCTATACTCCAAACTGATACAACGTTGTGCTAACTCCTATTGGTTGAGCCGTATCACTGGTGTAGTGGCACAAAAAAGTAGCCCATAAGACCAGAATTGTTATCTAACTAGGAAAAACAACCAATAAAAAACTAAACCTTTGTTTACCTGCCAAAAGAAACCAACAAACTATGCTAACATTGTTTGATTGATTAAAAGAGGGAAAACCTTATTTTAGCAAATAAAATAAATATTTTATTACAAAATAAATAAAATCCATCATTCTAATCACTTTTTACCCTGAAATTCATTGAAAATACACAGAACTACTTTTTCGCGTAGTTGAGCACAGTCCACTGTTAGGCGTAATCCGGCTCAACCAATAGGAGTTAAGACCACGTTGTATCGGTTTGAAGTATAGCTCTTGCTGATAGACATTTTTTTCCAATTACAAAGTTGTAGAGCACCATTTAATTAGTCTAAAAATGTGTAAACATTTAACAGTTGCGGGGAAAATGTTTTAGAGAAATAATGAAAAGAAACGCTTAAAAGCTTTACGGTGTTCACTTCAAAGATGAATTAACATCAACAAATAGGAGCATTAAGGTTTCTAGGATACCTTTATACACAAACTGATCCATTATTCCATTTATGTGATGAAGTAAGCCAATAACATTACGAGAAAAACATCCCCAGACCATGACACTCCAAGAGCCGGATTTAGGTATTGCGGGGCCCCCGATGGGTGTGACCCATAAGCAAATGCTTATTTTGCTTATACATAAATCCGGCCCTGGACACTCCCACCTTTAAATGATTTAAGGAAACAACAATTTATCTTTTGAAGATTGTACTCACCTTATGAATTGATTAAAGTTTGCTGAATTTTAAATTATTGTTTTAAGGTAGGGGGATGGAATATCAGTGGAACATTCAGTTTGGACAAATGGAATTTTCAATCAGTTTTGGAGAGGCTTCTAACCAACTATAATATGGGCGGTTTCTTCACATGGTTGGTTGCAGAAGATGATAGAAATTCCTCCACGTATATACTTCAGGTATGATCAGCAAATTTTGTTTCACCATTTACAACTGCGAGCCGAGCTCCATTAACAGTTAACGTTCTTTCATCCAAGTAGATAGACCAAGGGGGGTTGACTCTACCAACTCGTGATTATTATTTAAATAAAACCAAAAATGATACGGTAAGAAAAAGTAATTGAAACAAATGTTTTGTCAACTTTCAACAAATTGCTTAGGTTTTAAGTGCTTATCTTGATTTCATGGCAACAATTGGAGTGTTGTTAGGTGGAAAAGTAAATGAAACACGACAACAAATGAAACAAGTGGTCGAATTTGAGAAACGTTTAGCAGAGGTACAATACCAAGAAGGAGAAAACCTTGAAGTCGTTATTATAACATAAGTTTTTACATGTAGATAACTACACCGGCCGACGAACGTAGAAACGATGAGAAAATATACCACAAAATGAAAATAAGCGATTTGATGCAATTGTCACCGGCAGTAAGTAAACCGGAAATATTCTATACTTATGTCACCCCCATTTTTGCGTAAAATCACTGCCAAATTTATTTTTCTATAAAAATTATCAATCTGTTAATTTTAACGAAGGGGCTACGTTCACATGAACGTATTATTTTCATGACGCGCTGTGATTGGTTGAGAGATGCATTTAAATACTAACAGTTGGTCTACTTTGTTAAAAACAGATTAAGTTAGATCTGGGGGGTCAAGGGGGGACTATGCCCCTTGTAAGAAAAAAAGAAGGTAAAACCTCGAGAACATCAAATTTGAGAAAACTTACGTTGAGAAAACAACAGTATAGAGAAGAAACAGTAGGGCAATGTTGGGCGGTTCCTTTGATGTTGGTGGCATGGAGTTGACGTCACGAAACGTCACAAAATATGAAGAAATGGTGTTGCGCCTCTAGTGGTGGTACTGTACAGTAAATTTGAACACCATCGAATTTCTCCTTGGAAATTTCGTTTTTTTTCATAGTTATAAACATCAATCAAAAAGCACACTGATTTCTTAATTTAAAAATGAAAACCGATAAAAATAGTTAAAATTTTAAAATTTTAAAAATTTTAAAAATTATAACTTTGGATTTCTTATTGCATTATTATTGCAATAAATTGGCCCACAACCGTTCAGTTTCATTATAAGTTGCAAATAATGTTTTTATTGTGTTTTTTGGAAACACGAAATAAAAATACTACATGTGCAGTTGTGCACAATACAAAACTCGAGGTTGATACTAGATAGCCGCCAGGTGGCGTTAGACGCATGCGCAGATGCAACTACAAGCCAGGGATTAACACACATTGCCCTACTGTCTCTTCTCTATACTGTAGAGAAAACGAATCGACATCAATGGATCTCAGCCAATCACAGCGCGTCATGAAAATAATACTTTCATGTCGGACGTGAACGTAGCCACTGCTTAATTTTAAACGAATTCTAATGACAAAATTTATTTATTAAAAAATTGATTTGATTCCAGATAAAGTGTAAAAGAAATTATTACAAAAAACTGATTACTTATGGCACGCACCATAATAATACAGTCGAAACTCTTTATAACGAATCGCTATATAACGAATTATCGATATAACGAATACCTAAAAGTGGCTGGTTTGGTTGGCTGGCCATAGAACACCATGTTAAATAATTTCGATGTAACAAACTCTCGTTATAACGAATCGATTTTTCGGGTCCCTTGCGATTCGTTATAAAGAGTTTCGACTGTAGTGCATTATATAAAAACAATATTCTGAAAACAATTTTTGTTTCAATTTTACAAGATTAATTGGGTTCAATACTTCAACACCTCCTTCCAAGTAACAAAACGGATAATAACTGCCAACGACAGCATAGTCGTTTATGCGCCGGAGTATCTCAAGAACTTATCGGACGTTATAAGCACATATTTAAGCACAGATGATGGAAAAATGTAACACAATTTTCTTGTTTAACTTACTATATTATTATTTCTACATTTCTACATTTATTTTTCAGCGTTATCAGTAATTATTTGATTTGGCAAACTGTCAAGTCATTGACTTTATATTTATCCAAGCCATTCAGAGATGCTGCTAAGATTTTAAGAAAGGCTTTAGTTGGATCCGAGGGCAGAGAAGAAAAATGGAGACATTGTGTCAGTGAAACAAACAATGTGATAGGATTTGCTCTCGGAGCAATGTTTGTTCGCGAAGTTTTCAAAGGAGAAAGCAAAGATGTTGTGAGTTGGATGCAAAGCTAATTCCTGATATGATTTCTATCTATAATTTGTGCAGGAAAATTCATGGTCTAGGATCAAGTTGACTAGACGTCCCTGTTAAGGTGGGTTCACACTTGTGTTCACACTAGACGCAACGGAAGAAAACTGACGCAACGCAAGCTGCTTGCGTCCAAAAATTCTTGACGTTGACGCCAATTCCTGCTTCAACTCCGAGTTGAAGTAAGCAACGCAACGCGAGGAAAGGTCTTGCGGCCAACCAATCACGATCGACTTCAACTCTCGTCGATTCACGTTTGGTTGGTGAGACTTTGCCACATGCAAACAGGCCGTCATTTTCGGATTCTGCAACTAGTTCTAGAACTAGATCCAATTCCAGGTTTCATTGAAACCATCCGATTGGACAGACGCAGCATCAATTGTTGCAGCTCTGTTCACACGTGCCCTACAGTGTGAACAGACTCTGCGTTGCGTTTGATTACTTTTTCCTTGCGTTGCGTTGCGTCGCCCCTAGTGTGAACACAAGTGTGAACCCACCTTTAAGGATACTGTGTCCTGGTGGTATATTTATAAACTGCGGCCAGAAGTGACTAATGTATACAACAGAATTATTAACGCAGGATGGAAAGTTCCCTGCTCAGATTGCGCTTACCTCCCCTTAGTCGGTCGTAAGCAAAACAAATCAAACTAATACCCACAAAGAAGATAAATTCAAAATTTTAACGCTATAAATATTCGAACTATTAATGCCTGGTCACGAAATCAGCACAGGGATTCCCGAAGTGCCTGCAATTTGTAAATGTGCGTCCCTGTGTCCTGAAAAACTTTCTCGGGATCCAGAAATGACCAGGTTTTTAAGAAATCAATCAAACTCAACGACTTCTTGATTATTAAGAACAAGAAGAAGTAGGTGGGAATAAACACATGAATTTTCCTACGTCTAATCTGAAATGTCATGCATTGAAATAACTTGATAACATCTATCATTTGTTACACTGCAGGCTAAGAAAATGATTGATGAAATCAAGACCGCTTTCAAGGACAATTTGCCGCTTTTGAAATGGATGGATGATGAAACAAGACAGTTGGCTAAAGAAAAGGCAGATGCTGTTACAGACATGATTGGTTTTCCAGAATACATTATGTTTCCTGACCAACTGGATGCAAAATATGCAGGAGTTAGTAAAACCTGATTTTTGTGATATCCAATTTCTTTTCTCATACATAAACAATCCACAGTTGGAGTTCAATGAGAGCGAGTTTTTTGAAAATAATGTAAGAGTGAATATGTACTCGCTGCGTAAAACTTTGGAGAGACTGGACCAACCGGTAAACCGGACTCGCTGGGGTATGACACCGCCAACTGTAAATGCATATTACACCCCGACTAAAAATCAAATTGGTATTAAAAATTTTAAATAACAAAAAAAAGGCATAACAAAAGCATATTGTCTACATTTTTAGTTTTCCCAGCTGGAATTTTACAAGCACCATTTTATGATTCAAACTTTCCCAAGTATTGTATAAAATCTTTTGTTCTTTTCTAGTGAATTGACTTCTTATCATATGAACTGTTATTTTTAAGATCTCTAAACTTTGGTGGAATGGGTGTAGTTATGGGCCATGAATTAATCCATGCTTTTGATGATGAAGGTAATAAGTGTGCATGCTAACAATTTTCAAGCTGTAAACCTCAACAGTTCTTCTGGATTTTATTAAAAGGACGTGAATATGATAAGGATGGGAATATGCACCAGTGGTGGAAGAATGAAACGATTGAGAGATTTACGAAGCAAACAGAATGTGTAATAGACCAGTACTCCAATTATTCCGTCAATGGCGAACACGTAAAGTCTTCCTATACTCTTGTTCGACTCAAAAGGGTGCCCTACTCCCATTGGCCGAGCCGTATCACTGGTGTAGTGATCCAAAAATGTAGACCCAAACACCAGAAATGCATTACAATGTACAGACATTGTAATCGATTGCCTAGGCAACGACCAAAAATTCAAACTTGTTTCCTTTCTAGACATAATAACCGATAAACAGAACAAACATGAGTTTTTCAGTTATATGTGCATAGAAATGTTATTTCCAAAAAGGAAATAACATTTCTTTATAAAAATAATCAAAATTATATCAACTTAAATGGTAATAGCAATAACAAAACATAATAAAAATAAAAACTACTTCTTCTATTGGTAGTAATACAAACTTGAGGTAGGAGTAATGCGGCTCGGCCAATGGGAGAAGGGCACCCTTTTGAGTCGAACAAGAGTATACTACTGTATTTCTTCAAAAATGAATCTAATTCTAAGAAATGATTCCTTTACTTCCGTTATTATTCAGTTTCGGGCTATGATAATATCAAAAACAAAAAATTTTTTCTTGTAGATAAATGGAAAACAAACTTTGGGAGAAAATATTGCTGACAATGGAGGACTGAAAGCAGCTTATCATGTATAAATAAAAATAACATGACTGCAAATCAATTTAAATAATTTAAATGTGATACACAGGCTTACGACGCATGGCATCTTTTTCATGCTGATGAAAGGCCCCTACCAGGAGTTAATCTCACACAACAACAGTTATTTTTTGTTGGATTCGCACAAGTAAGCAAAAGATTTTCAGCAAATTAGGTAAAACTTGTAATAACCAAGTTTCCGATCCTAGGTGTGGTGCTCAGTGAAAACCAAAGAAGCAACTCATCTACAAATTCTAAATGATCCACATTCACTTCCGAAATTTAGGTATATGCCACTGCAGTTACCAGCAAGATTACAGAAATGACAATTACTGTATTACCCCGCTTTAAAAATGAAAACACAAGGGGGCAGGTAAAATTCCAAAGCTTGCTAGTACAAGTTTTTTACAAGCTCACTTCACCCGTTATCGGCTTACCAGCTGGCAAACTCAAGCTAGCTAGGTAGCAGCCGGAAATTCCTGCCAAAATTTCGTCCAAGAATTTTCTCACGATTCTGATTGGCTGTCAAAGTCACATGACCAAAACAGCGGCAAGCTTGAAGCTGGTAAATCAAACTCAGTTTGATCGGAGTGGGTGAGTACAAGCTCGCTTCAAAACAAAGCTTTGAATAAAAACGCAAGCTTGTGTTTGCTCAAGCGGGCGAGTTTTTAGCCGCTTTTTCAAGTAAAAGAAGCTTTTAAATTTTACCCGTTCCCTTGTGTTTCCACCTTAAGCCGCATGCCACTGTACTACTTGGGATTACCAACTTTTAGTAGTTTCAGTCATAAAGCTTATACCAGCATGCCGGTAAAAAGTGAAAAAACAGGTTTTTTGTTTTTTTGTAATTAAAAGAGCCCATTAGAATAATTATGATAGAATTTGGTACAGAAATTTAAGTTTTCTTGATATTCTGAAGGGTATTATTATAATTTGGGTAAATTTATAAAAATTTAGGCCAATTTCTTACATTTTGGACATCTAAAAATTCCTTTAAAGCTTGTTTTGGTTCAATTCACATTGAAAAAAAATCATACTCATTTCTAACGACATGCCGGTAAAAACGGGTTTTACCGCCAGTTTGGTCAAATTCCAGTTATACCAGCATGTGGCTTAAAGCGGGGTAATACGGTGCCTACATACTCCCATGGTTAATGCAATAATGTTTGTTATTGCAGAGTGAACGGCGCAGTATCAAACTCTGTGGATTTTTCGCGTGAATTCAAATGTTCACCAAAAAGCGCTATGAACCGGCCAGAAAAATGTGAAATTTGGTAAATTTTTTAAAAATATATTCACAAATCACATTTATAACCTCAAAGATAGCTTTTACTTATTGTAAGATAATTTGTATACTCAATCAAACCGTGAAATCTGTCCCTGGTGACCACAAAACCAATGATGGCATAATAAAGTGGTCACCATCACAGGTTTCAGTGCATTATATTTATTATTTCATTATTTTATACATAATTCAAGCTAATTACCACCACCTTAAAGTAACAGTCACAACGTGAATGTAATAGCAGTATTACACTGTAATGTCTATCTATTTACAATATATATTTTTGTTATAATGTACCACAGTACGTAGTCATTTGTGCATTGAACGTCCTAGTCCACAATTTCTCCTAAATATTTTACAAAAAAAAATATTGTTCTTATATATTTTTACTAGTCAGAATTTGATATTGTATCTACAATTAAAAGTCTAATCTATTTTTAATACTAATTAAAAGTTGATTGTGCTAATGGTAGTCTTTCGATGTTTGCAATTTTATACAATTTTTTTTTGCAACAAAAATGTTCTGTTTGCAACTTAAAATATCAATTCTGTTATATAGTGAACGTCTTGTAGACCAAGCATAAAAATAGATTTCCTTTCAGACTACATCTGTGCTTCTTTTCATGTCTGTTTTACAGCAACAGGTTATTCCGTCTGACTAGCTAAATTGACACTAATTATAATTGCAGCTTGCTTAAAATCAAGCTGCCAAACAATAATTATAATTTTATCCTCGACAAACCAAATGGAAATTGGCTATAATTATGTGGTTAGTATCAAAGAAAGAAGAAAATATCCACACACACATGGTCAACAAGAGGGTGGGGAAGCCAGTAGAAATTACTGTGTCCAGTTCCAAGTTACAGTTTGTTTTTCTCACAAGTAAGTATTACATTACTTGTCGATTGTTTATGACGTTCAATGTAAAACCGCTGAACTTTTAGCCCCTGAATTATCTCTCCTGACAATTCTGTATGAGGTGACAGACAGACAACACACGGCATTGGGAGTATCAATCCAGTGCCGGACACACTACACCAGGGGTCGGCAAGTAATTTTAAGTGGGGTCAGGATACTATTGAAAATTTTTATCGAGGTCCAGAAAAAAAAACACTTAAAAACGTTACTAAAAACCTAAGAAAACGGAAAAAACACTTAAAAACCAAATAAACCGAGGGGCAAACGTCGCTAAAACGTCACCGCGGTCCAAGTTTCGACCTTCCGCGGTCCGTATCCAGACCGCAGTCCGCCTGTTGCCGACTACACAAACGGCCTATATTAACTTTTGTCTAGCGGTCAGTGTTCCCACGTGTATTCCCATGTTGCATTGCTACAACCCAGTCCAAGATCAACTGCTGACCATATAGCCAAACAACAGCGTACGCAGTAATTTTGTTTTTCTATTGTCTTGCCTTCAGCATGGAATCGCTGATCTCCAGGACTAACAACTCCATCTAGGATGAACCAGCTGCCTAGGGTCAATCACTGGTTGGAAAGTGACCCTTGGCCGCCTCATGGTCGCAAATGTCAGGTTAATTTTTCTTTGTTAAGCTCAATTGTAAATACTACACAGAATAAGATGTTTACACCAATGAGCAGATGCCAGAAAATTATTTCAGGAAAAGCTAAAATTTTTAAATCCTTAACTTTTTTTTTTGTAAAAAATAAATAACCAGTCAGTAAAATTACTGTCACAATGATTTTAATTTCACAAACTTAGCAATAAAAAATCCAACAGTCTGCTGTAAAAATTGTTCACTTTCACCAATCTCTTCCTCGCATCGAAAATCGAACCGCTGCACTAATTGCAGCTGTTCTTCCGTTAAACTTGAACCTTCCAATCCACATTTCCCCAAATAAGGTACCTAAATTTCAAAAATAAATTCAACAACCACCATTAAATATCAATAAAACATTTCCTAACCTGAGGTACTAATTCTAGACATGGAAATGTCTTCAAACCCCACGCAACCAACTGTTCATTTTCAGCTAGCGTAATAGTACAGGTACTGTAAACTAAAATTCCTCCAACTTTCAACAGCTGAACAGCCTGAAAATTCAAATCAAAAGAAAACAAAAAATCACTATTCCAAACTACTGTAAAAACAATCCTACCCTTTCTGCACTTTGTGCTGATATTTCTGCTTGCATTCAAGAAGAAATTATCAGCGCAAAGCGCAGAAAAGATATCGAATGCAGCCTACATTTGCAAACAATTTCCTTTGCAAAGATGAATACGACTTCAACTGCGGAATCGACAAGTCAATGCGAAACTGCGGTCTTTGACCTAATCCACTGCACGGCGCGTCTAATAAAATCCGATCGAACGTTTCCGGGGAATACGGTGGATCTTCGCAATCTTAATTTCCAAACCAAAAATAAAATATCAAAAAAAAAAAAAACCTCCTAAGTAACAACGAAAACTAGGGTTACACCGAATATTCGGTTTATATTCGGTTATTCGGCCAAAAAACCGAATATTAAGTATTCGGCCAAATATAAACCTAATATTCGGCCGAATACATAATAATTAGAAAATTAGAATAACTTGCACATTTCAATGGAAAGTTTCGCCTTTTTAGGACAACTACTGATTATGTTACGTAGTTTCTACTATATAAATTGCATTTCATCAGAAAACTTTATATTTTTCGATGAAAAAATGCAATTTTGACAAAATAATTTTAATTTTGGCTTTACGAAGTCATTATATGGGGAAAAAGTCGTTTTTACGATGAAAAAGTGACGTTTTTACGTTTAAAATGACGTTTTTACGTTTAACATGACGTTTTTACGTTTAAAATGACGTTTTTACGTTTAAAATGACGTTTTTACGTTTAAAATGACGTTTTTACGTTTAAAATGACGTTTTTACATTTAAAATGTCATTTTTACATTTAAAAAGCCATTTTTACATTAAAATTTGCGATTTTAACTGAATTTTTGTAGCAAATTTGACTTTTTAAATATAACGACGACATACAATGGCTATTTTCTTCAATGAAAAAACACTTTTCCACAATAAAATGACTTCTCCCACCATAAAATAACTTTTTTCACCGCAAATGTTTATTATTTTTTATTATTCGGTTATTCGGCAACTGTATTCGGTTCCGAATATTCGGTATTCGGTTATTCGGCTTTTTTAATATTCGGTGCAACCCTAACGAAAACCAACCGACAACTTTAACGTTAACGTCAACTGCCTTTGTGGAATCAAACACACAAGTTTTGACATTCGTCAACCCGAATTTCTCCGCATTCAAAACAATCTTATCAATTTTGGACTGGCTTTTGTCCAAAGCAATAATCTTCCCCCGATTTTTCACAAGTGTCGCCAGATGAACCGTCTTGCCGCCTAACGAACAAAATTATTATTTGTCAATCACTCCCTGTCACTTTCTTACCAGGAGCAGCACACATGTCCAATATCCTGTCCACTTTAGGGTCCAAAACATGACCACAAACAACCGAGGGTAAGTTTTGGAGGAAAAAATATCCCAAAAGCGAAGAATCCAAACTAGGACAGAGACAAATTGGCTCTGTCATTTTAACTGCAATTCCTCTATTTAGAAACAAACACATTTTTATATTTTGATGATTAAAGAGTCTTTTTTTTCATACTTAACATTCTGCTGGGTAAATATGTGTTTACGGCTTAAAACTGCCGTGCCGTAACCAATAAACGCTTTCGACTCATCGAATCTTGTTATCAGCCCTCTCTTACACTTCCCTTTCAAATCAACAAATACAGAAACTGTTGTTCCTGCTTTTAGACCAGCAGGAGCAGCTAAAACACCAGGTGCAAAAATGTGGGCACCTCTTAAAATCGCTGCACCACAGTGGATGTCCACTATCACTTCGGGTTGATTTTCTGGTGGGTTTAAATCAGTTTTAATAAGTGATGGAACCACCAAAATATCATTCACTGAAGGATGTTGTTGCACAGTGAATTTATTAGGATATTCCTAATGTTCAAAATAGATGAGTTTAAAGTATCTTAATTAATGGGGTTGTATTAAGGTTGCATCAAACATAAAAAAACGGAACAATTTTTTAAAAAAAAAAGCATTTTTCTTAATTTAAATCGCAATTTTTCTTAATTTAAAATGCAATTTTTATGATAAAAATGTTACTTTTACCGAGAAAATGAATTTTTTTTCGGTTTTTTGGCCGAATTGGCCGAATATTCGGTGCAACCCTTATTTGTATGTATTGTTTACCAAATTGAGATAGTTTTCCAGCTTCGTCTTGGCATTTTCCATTGATATTTCATTAGTATTTACTCTCAGAACGGTCAAAAGTGGCGGCTTTCTTAACCACTTAAATAATTCGGCAGCAAACTATTACAGAAAAGGTAAAGAAAGTAATTATTAAACACAGAAGGTTCGATATAAGCGGTGTAATTACGTCAGTGTTGCCTAGATCTTTTTCAATTTCGGTTTTCAATGCTTCGAACTTAAAATACGGGATACTATTCATCTCTGTCATTTTTATAACGTGCGGTTGTAGGCCGCCATTAGTTTACTACAAGCTGAACCATTCCGCCTTTTAGCAAAACCCATTAAAAATTCAATTCTACTAGGAATTAAATATTTTTGCATAAAATAACTTTATATTTGCCGCGAAAACATATAATCAAACAATGCAACAAAAGAAATAAATAAACAAAACCATTACTCAGCTATTCAGAGTTTAGCCAGACCAAGACCATCTAACTAACCCTTGGCCCAACACGAACAATTCAACTTCACAATCGCGAGATCTGATTGGCTCTCACGACCACTTCTCCCCTCTCTTCTAAATCCATATCATGGCTGGAACCAGCTTCCGACTTGTGTTTACAAACGTGTAAATATCGATACAATATTTACCACATTTAATATATAGATTCCAGATATTTATTGTTTAAATGGAAAGATGAGAATGGAATATGGGATGAGCCGGCACTGGCTAGTGTTGATCCTTATCCTAGTTGCCGGTGCATTAGAAACTCCAAAGCGGAAGAGCGATTCAATTCCGCCATGTCAGGCGTGCAGAAATGTCGTCAAGTCGTTCAAAAAGGCGCTGGAAAAAACATCTCGTGGCAAATATGAAGGTGGCGATGCCGATTGGGAAGAGAGGAAAATGGGCAGTTACGCAAACAGGTGATTAGGTTAATTTTTTTAATTTTTATTCATTTTTAATTTATTTTTAATTTTTGGTTTATTTTAGTGAGATACGATTGGTGGAAATTCAAGAGATGATGTGTAAGGATGTGAAAGAGGGCGCGGATCAGGTACAGTATGGTTGAATTGGGATTTTGCTAGTAAAATGAAGCAAAATCTAGATTATACTAAGGGAAATAAATGTTGCTAATTTAGGAATTGTCTAATTTCTAAATTAGCAACATTTATTTCCGCTGTTGTATAATTGGTTATGTGTGTTTATTTTTTATTTTTGTTTATTTTTTAGTGTCACGGTTTGGTGGAAGAAAGCGAGGAATTAATCGAAGAATGGTGGAGGAATGGGCAGAAAGATGAACCCGATTTTTATAAATTTCTGTGTGTCGATTCATTGAAAGGTGATGGCAATTCACTTTTATTCTCTACAGTTTTAATTTATTTTCCTTTCAGATGAATTTTTACACCTTATTTCAATTAATTATGTATTAAAAATTGATTATTGCAGTTTGTTGTCCAAATAATTCGTTCGGAAGTGACTGCAAACCTTGTCCGGGAGGAATAGATAATCCGTGCAGCGGGAATGGAAAGTGCAAAGTAATTAAGCGAAAACAAATCGGTTATGCGATCGTTTTTATACGTAGTGGTTTGTTTTTCTAAGGGTGCAGGGTCCCGCAAAGGAACCGGAGAGTGCAAATGCGACGGTGGTTACGCCGGCGACGTTTGCAATGAATGCAAATTGGGATATTTTCAGTCATATAAAGACGACGAAAAATTCATTTGCTCAAGTAACAATATTTTTAACCCTCGAAGGCATTTAGGGTCAACCACTTTCACCACTTTCTTGAATATATGAAGCCTAGTTGGTGAAAATTCGTTATTATCACTGTGTACAACTTGTACCCTCTATAACATTAGTAGCGAACTTAAAAACAACCTAAACGGCGCTTTAACTAATTGATCTGAAAAATGTCTCTGAATTGCACATTTTATCAGCGTTCATTAGTTCGTGAACGAAGTTCGTAAACTAGTTCACTTCTACAGATGAACGAAAAATTCAAACTCCGTTCACTTTTAGGAATAAACTTGAACGAAGTTCACGTTCACCACGTTTGATGATGAAAACGTTGCAAAAATGTTAGTTTAAATGTTTAGATGACATTTTCATCATAAAAACATTCATTTCTAATCATTTTTTACAACAAAAACAGCCATGAAAGCGATGGAAACGACTGCTTTACTAAAAAAAAGTTTTTTTTTGTCATCTGCAATCCACAAAATTTAACAAAAATCATTTTAATTTCTAAAAAAAAATCTGAAAAATGAACGTGAACTTTTGATTCAACTTCATGAACTTGAACTTGGTTCAATTCGGAAAAAATTTTAGTGATCGCAAACGCAAACGCGTTCACATGGTCATGAATGCGAACTTGAACGCGTTCACAATTTAGTGAACGAGATACAACACTGCCACCGAGGGTTAAGCAAACTTGGTTATCAAAAATGCATTTTTGCACATTTAAAATTTCTTTCAGAGTGTCATAAGTCATGCGAATCTCGATGTTGGGACTCCGGACCCAAAGGATGCGAAATATGTAAATCAGGCTGGAGACACCATGCTGAATTTGGGTGTCGGGACGTAGACGAATGTATTTTGCGCAATCCACCATGCAGCCACAACGAGTTTTGTGTGAACCTTGAAGGATCATTCCAATGCATTGGTATGTTTGTGTAAAATCAGATTTTTACAATTGTAATCATTGGATTCGCAATTCAGAATGCAACAAAGCGTGCGATGGATGCCATGGCGACGGGCCAGACACCTGCAACAAGTGCAAAGACGGTTATATCCTTAAAGATGAATTTTGTATAGGTGAAATGAAAGGTTGATTGATATACAAGGCAGTGTGGACAGTTTTAGTTATTTATTGCAAAGTTTTTGTAGTTTTAATTTTTAAAAATAAAATTATTTCCCTCCAGAATTCGAACGTTAAAAGCATTTTTTCTAAATTACACCCAACACAATAGGTGCATTCAATTCTAAAAGTGCTTTCAAAAACCGTTTTTCATCGTTTTCCGAAAACGATGAAAACGGTTTTAAACATTGAGCACAGATCCGGCCAAAATCGGCAGCTTTCGATCGCGCAAATGCAGCCGAAAATTTGGCCGCATTGGACGCGCAAATGCAGCCGAAAATTTGGCCGCATTGGACGCGCAAATGCGCCCGAAAATTGGGCGCATTCGACGCGCAAAAGCGGCCGAAAATTGGCCGCATTCGACGCGCAAATGCGCCCGAAAATTGGCCGCATTCGACGCGCAAAAGCGGCCGAAAATTGGCCGCATTCGACGCGCAAATGCGCCCGAAAATTGGCCGCATTCGACGTGCAAATGCGCCCGAAAATTAGCCGCATTTGACGTGCAAATGCGGCCGAAAATTGGCCGCATTCGACGCGCAAATACGGCTGATCTATTCGATTACAAAATGGCGGCCGGGAAAACGATTTGAAAACCACGAAAACCACGATTTTCTGGTTTTCATGAAAACGGTTTTCAGGAAAACTGATTTCCGAAATGTGACGTCAAATGCGTCTACATCCGGTGTGGGAAAATGGCGAAAACCATTTAGAATTGAATGCACCTATTGAAATTTTCACCAAATTTGTACAATTTAATGTCATTTAAACACTGACAATTCCATTAAAATGTCCAGTTTCCTTGTATTTTAACTATGAAAGCAAATGGACTAATTGTAGTTACTTCCATTTTCAGACACAGACAGTTACCAAAGATCATCCCGCATGCAAATTGCAAGATATATTACATATTTGGGTTTGTGTGTGGCCACATGTATTATATTTAAGAAGAATTTGCATTTAGCAGCAGCTGTTGGGACTGCCGTAGCACTCTACATAGCCGCGTCAGAATATTCGCTGAAAGACGACGATTACACGTTACCTAAATTTTTCAATGTTTGAAACACCGGTTGTGTCAACTAACTTTGTAACGTTCTTTCATGAACATTAAGACTGGTATAAATATCACGAACATGTTCATTTGTTGAGTTTGCATTGAAATAAAATACTTGTTATTAACTGTGGAAGTGGTAAACGCTACACTCATATGACGGAGTGCAGTCTTACAATACCAACATTTAAAAAACAAAAATGAAACCACCAGAACTCTCTTTTGGCTAAATTCTGGCGTCAAACCAAACAAGCTATATGCAGGAGGTAGAGAGTTGGATTTTACACGACTAATTTCAAAATTAATATATTACAAGATACCAAAACACTAAAATAATTCAAATGTCTGTCGAAGTGTGTAACTGAATAATCTTCTTGTTATTTCTCACCACCAATTTGCAACGGAGGATATACATAGAGTTAATGAACATGTGAACAGACCTACAATTACCATATGTAATAAATGTTGTGTATTTCTCATTTACAACACTTGAGGACAAACCAAAACGATGAAGACACATCAAAAACCAGGTTAAGCAGTTTCGTTCAACCTTGTCTCGTCTTCTGTTTTTGAGCGGATGCGCATGCGCGAAACCACTCTCGTTGCCGCCCAACTGATATTTTTCACAATCAAATTCGACAATCTAATTAATGCTGTTACGAATCAACCCAGATGTATTGGTTGATTTGATCTGAATTTACGCGCATGGGAAATGTAGCGCAAACCAGTGGGCTCGTTCGTAGATTTACTCGTTTGGTGCCGCCGTCAAATGTGGACATCAGGTGGGAAGTAAACCTAAACTCGCTGTAACACCATTATTTGTATTCGACGGGCTCAATCTCACTTTGTAGGTCTTTACGTTTAAAAAGAATGAGTATGCACTGAGAAATTAGCGGCGCTATTACGGTTAAAATGGAGATGCGCTGTTGAGGACGCGATGTTTAAATAATAGTGACATTCCCAGCTCACTCTAGAGATGTGACTCTGTCGAGAGAGGCATGAGAAGTCATTGTTAGATGGAAAACAGTCACGAGGTAAACTTGAGTCATATGATCGGGTCTAGGTAAGTGGGTGAGGGGGTGAAAGGTATAAACTAAGTCTGATTGTTATAAATAATGAAATGCGCGACGTGAATCAGCGCATACATTTAAGAAGGTGAATCATCGGTTTTAGATGAGAAGATAAAGTGGGATAAATAATAAAACTAAAGATGGATCAAACCAAGTGGGAAATAAACAAAAAAGAAGGGTGGGTAACCTGCCCGTGACAGAGCGTTTTGTAAAATTAAAAAGTAAATGAAAAATTTCGAAGAAAACTAAATAAACTGACTAACCTTAAACGAATGTCATTTGTTTATTTTTTTCTATTTATCGACACCAGAGTGAACCCGCTGCTCGGTCTGCTTCAAAAGGATGCTTTTGTTGATACGTGTTTTATTACAGCAAAATTTTAAAACATTGATGTGTTTTTTTTTTATTTATAGTTACATAAAATAGACCAATAAAATAAATTAGCAATAAAACACAAATCCAAATACTTTCAGATTGTGGCATTTATTTTTTACATTTACAATCTATATCAGTCCTAACCCTAAAACAGTAGTGCATCATCTCTTTTTTTTAAATTTTTATATTTTTTACTATGATAAATATTTTCTTTCTCATTTAATTAAAAATCGTATTTCTACTTTTTAAAAATATAGTATATTAATCATTTCCAGAAATTTATTGCACAAACTCACACATTCACTTGAAATTCTTTTTAAAAATTTCCTATACATCAATCAATTTTGCTCGTTTACGGTACCTAAATACATCATTCTTTAATTATATTATAATACTGACCCGAAATTATCAGAACTGTGTGGATTCAGCACTGCCAGCACTGTAGAAAACACATGTGTGGAAAACTCAATTACATAACTCGTACGTGAGTTCATTTTTCCTCTTTAGTATTTCCAATGAGTTCCAGGTATTTCTTACATACCATATTCCAATCCACTACATTTTCAATTTTAGAAGGACCTAACGGAAGACCTTGTCTTCTGTTCAGCGCCAAAGTGCTATTATCTATAGAAAAAAAAAAGATAAAATTATCAAATCATCAATAATTTTTTTCCAAGATTTTAGTAGGATAACATCACGAGTCCTGTGAATGGCGGACAGTCGCCTCATAGCCAGGGGATGACCATGGGGCGTGTGGACACCATTCACGATTAAATACAAACACAGAGAACACACTGTTTGGGATTAATAGTCTTTATTGCCGTAGTTGTCTATGGATTGTGCGTCCATCGTGTTATCGCCTAAGACTACCCAGACCAACCACATGGGCCAACGGCCAACGAGTTGCTTCAAGTCCCTGCGAACTTGAGCACAACCTCGCCTTGTATTGCCATCAGACTGACACCTTGCAGAATCCTCTGTCCCCATTGGCTGCAATGGGCGCTTCCATTGGTCGAGAAACGACGAGTGATATTATCTTGATAATTTCATAATTCTTTACCACTTGGAGCTACATGGGCACCTCGCTTGAGAGCTTTGGCCCAATTCCCTCCCGCACGACCAATCCCAGGTGCGGCAGGTGCGGGTGGTGCGGCTTTCTTGAATTTCAATCTCTGGCAGAATTTTGGCTTCTTGCAAAATTTTCCTGAAAAATCCGAAACTATATAATTATCCTTCACCAAATAAAAAAAAGATTAATAATTTTTTATATACCCCTGTGTTTCCATATGATAAATGTATAATACATCCACTGAGTTAGGAGATTACATGGTGATGGGGTAGGAAGCATTTTATTCATATTACGAATTAATTTAGCTCTGCCGTATTTCCACTCCAAATCCGATTGTGCCTGTGTGAATTAACAGATTTGTATTAAATATGAAAATAAGAAAAATGTTAATTTTTTTTGAATTACTTGAATCCGTTGGTAAGTGTCAGAAAGCATAGCAATCAATAGATTGACAAGAACGACCAAAGTGACCAATAGGTACACATAGCGACTAAGTTTAAAATAAACGAACGCAAAATCCGGCGTTATTCTTTCGCACGGCCGAGCAGACTGTTCCATCATTCCGAACATTCCTGTGATAAGATACTCAAAACAAAAGAAGACGTTGTGAATTGGATTCTTTTTTTCGTAACATTCTATTTCGGTTGTGTTCGCAGGTGTGGCTGTTATTTGTCCGATTGCCATAATCTACAAACACAAATATATCAATAAAATCAATAAAAAGCAATAAAAAGCAACAAAATATCAACAAAATCGATAAAATATCAACAAAATCAATAAAATATCAACAAAATCAATAAAATATCAACAAAATCAATAAAATATCAACAAAAGCAATAAAATATCAACAAAATCAATAAAATATCAACAAAATTAATAAAATATCAACAAAATCAATAAAATATCAATAAAATCAATAAAATATCAACAAAATTGATAAAATATCAACAAAATCAATAAAATATCAATAAAATCAATAAAATATCAACAAAATCAATAAAATATCAACAAAATCAATAAAATATCAACAAAATCAATAAAATATCAATAAAATCAATAAAATATCAATAAAATCAATAAAACATCAACAAAATCAATAAAATATCAACAAAATCAATAAAAAAATTAATAAAACACCAATAAAAAAATCAATAAAATCAATAAAAAGCAATAAAAAGCAAGAAAAAGCAAGAAAATATCAACAAAATCGATAAAATATCAACAAAATCAATAAAATATCAACAAAATCAATAAAATATCAACAAAATCAATAAAATATCAACAAAATCAATAAAATATCAACAAAATCAATAAAAAAATCAATAAAACACCAATAAAAAAATCAATAAAAGCAATAAAAAGCAAGAAAAAGCAAGAAAAAGCAAGAAAATATCAACAAAATCGATAAAATATCAACAAAATCAATAAAATATCAACAAAATCAATAAAATATCAACAAAATCAATAAAATATCAACAAAATCAATCAAAAAATCAATAAAATATCAACAAAATCAATAAAATATCAACAAAATCAATAAAATATCAACAAAATCAATAAAATATCAACAAAATCAATCAAAAAATCAATAAAACACCAATAAAAAAATCAATAAAATCAATAAAAATCAATAAAAATCAATAAAATATCAATAAAATATCAACAAAATCAATAAAATATGAATAATAATCGTGAGAAGAACGAAACTCACTTGGAAAGTGAAACCGAAGAGAAAAATACTGAGAATGACGAGGAACCTTCCTAGATCACTTAATAAATTTCGAATAATGATGGTCCACGGTCCAAACAAATAGTGAAATGTCAAGTAATCAAGTAACAGTGTAAAACTGAGAAAAAGTGATATGCCCAGGAACTGATTACGGATGTAGATTATTTTCGCTCGTTCTTCGCGGTCGGAGTGTTCCAACAGGCTGAAAATCAACAACGCAACGATATGGATGACAATCCCCACTGCACAAATGGCCAAAATGACCACCTTCAACCAGCCCAGCCCAGCCCGGTCACCCGGATTGGTCAATTCCGACACCAACATGCCGGCCAACCAAATCAACAGCACGTATTCCACCCACTTCGGTGCCAGCGAGCTGCGAAGATGCAGTGGGTAAATGGGAAGCGAGATCGTGAGGATGAGTAAAATGATGAAAAATATATGCGACACTAAGTAGGACATAAATTTGATGATGGGCGTTCGGTTGTATCGGTGGTTCAGCGGTAGAGAGAAAGTAACCCACACCGGAGGCACGAAGATGAAGGCGAAAAACACGAGCACGATCCGCCACGTGCCCCACCGCAAATTCCCCATCCACACGTCGGTCAAGTATTTCTGCACTGCCGGATGCGCGACCACTTCCTTCTGCTCCAATTCGATGAGCACGTCGAGAAAAGGAATGTTGCGCGAGTCGACGGCTCTCAGGATGCTGCCGGCCGAGTTGATACTTGCAGCCAACGCCAACAACTCTTTGGCCATGTTTTCGCAATAACTGGCTGCCACTTCTAAATCTTTCGCTCTGTCTTTCTCTTTGGTCGATAAAATCGTGAAGTTTCTCGCCAGTTTCACCGCGATGTCGACCGGTGCTTTGGAAACCAAAATGAACTCTTCGATGGGCTTGTTGTTGATGTTTTTGCCGGAAACCATCAAATCGTAGATAAACTAGCGGTAAAAATTAATTTTTTTTAAAATAATTTATTTTTTAATTAATTAATTTTTTTAAAAAAATTTATTTTTTAATTAATTAAATTTTCTAAAAATAATTTATTTTTTAATTAATTAATTTTTTAAAAATAATTTATTTTTTAATTAATTAATTTTTCAATTTTACCTTTTTGTCTTCGATAAGCGTGTACGGATTCATGTCTTTCTTCGTTAGGTAACTCACAATGTCGTTGTGGCCAGAAGCAGCCGCGTAGGAGAGTGGAATCTTTCCTTCCTACAACAAAAACAATCTATTAGTAATACACAAACAATACAAAAAATAATTTATTTCATTTTTCTACCGTGGTCTCGGTTTTTGTCGAAGCCCCACTCTCGACTAGCATCTCGACCACCTTTATAAACCCGTGCTTTGCGGCGCAGTGAAGTGATGTCATTCCACTCTATAAACAAAACAAAAACCATTCTTAATAAACATCAAAGATTCAATTAAATCAACTTACAAAATCAGCGGCGTCGATTTCGGACCCTTGGCCTATCAGCATAGAAACCATATCCAGATGGCCGTGTGTTGCAGCCAAATGCAACGCAGTTCTGCCGCGTTTATCTTGTAGATGAAGCTGATTGGTTGATTTGCTTAGAAGAAGTCCGGCCACTGCTGTATGTCCACCCTGTGCCGCCATATGCAAAGGCGTCGTAGCCTAAAAAAAAATTTAACAAAAAAAACCATTAAATTAAATTAAATTGTATTATATTATATTATATTTACGTTAACATTGGTAGGAGCATCTGCTTGAACTCCGGGAGAGTTGAGTAAAATACGAACGATGTTTTCGTGCCCCCACTGAGCGGCCAAATGAAGCGGTGTTAATCCGGACTGCGATCGAAACCAAAATTCATGATTAATGCACACTGGATAAAAAAATTCAATTCAATCTCACGTCTGCATGAGCATCTTTGAAGAATCCCTCGGTGAGTGCGGCTGGCGGTTCACTTTTCACCGTCGCTGGGATATAAGTAAGCAGTTCTCTCACAACATCGGTTTGTCCATATTGGGCAGCCACGTGCAGAGCTGTGAGTCCGGTCTAAATCAAAATCAACCAGAATTATTTGAGTACAGCACATTAATGTCATCAAATTTATTTCATATAACCTTTTTACTAGTAACACGACCGGACACTGCAGATTTGAGCGCATCCAACACATTCAAGTGTCCATGTTTTGCGGCTAAATGAACTGCTGTCAAACCTTCCTGAAATTCAAAATAAAATATCTTGTCATTCTGCAGTCTTGGACGAGGCAATTGAACCCAATCAGGCCACAACAAAATCGCCCAAATTGGGCCCCAAAATTGCGCTGTGCTGCACTGCATTGCATTTTGCTGCACTGCATTGCACTGTGCTGCACTGCATTGCACTGTGCTGCACTGCACTGCACTGTGCTGTACTGCATTGCACTGTGCTGCACTGCTCTGTGCTGTGCTGCACTGCTCTGTGCTGTGCTGCACTGCACTGCTCTGTGCTGCACTGCATTGCACTGCTCTGTGCTGCACTACATTGCACTGCTCTGTACTGCATTGCATTGCACTGTGCTTCACTGCACTGCACTGTGTATGCGGCCTGTACTTACTCGGTTTTCGTCGTTCGCTGACGCGCCAGCTGATAAAAGCATTCGGACCACGTCATCGTGGCCCCCCTCTGCAGCTAGATGTAATGATGTGGAATCACTGGTCTATTTTCGAGTTCATTGCGTTAAATATTGTTATTTTGAAGGCAATATCTCGTATTACTTTATTTCTCGCCGTAATAACCACCACTTTGTTGAATCTCATCAGTTCTTCGATCACAGCTTCACTGCCTTTCATGGCAGCGATGTGAGCGCATGTGAATCCATTCTATTAGCAAGATAATTTACCGTAATTTAATTTAAAAAACAAAACAAATAACACAAAAATAGTTCTTACTGAGTTTGCCATTGTGACAAGTTCAGGTCGATGTTTTAGGAAAAGTTTGACGACATCAGAGTGGTCATTTTCGGCGGCTAAATGAAGTGGAGTTTGACCAAGCTAATAAAAAATGGAATCACAATATATTAATAATACTCCGTAATATTTTTAAAATTGATTTCGACTGTACTTCATCCGTGGTATTGGCATCAGCTTTGAGTTCCAGAAGTGTGCTGCACACTTGTAATTGGCCATTTTGTGCCGCCATGTGCAGCGGAGTTTGTTTTGACTAAAAAAATTAATTTAATTTTTATTTTTAAAAAAAAAAAATTTATTTAAAAAAAAATTACGAGAGAAAAAGCATCCATCATGGCCCCATTGCTCTCTATGAGTGAAGTGACCAATTGGTTGTATCCGTTCATCGCAGCCAGATGCAACGGAGTGATTCCCACTTTAGAACGTGCATTCACGAACGCCTTGTGCTGCAACAGGACATCAACCACGGCTCGGTGACCTTTTTCGGCCGCCACGTGGAGTGCTGCCTTGCCGCTCTATAGTCATCAAAATTAAAATTAAAAATAAATAAAAATAAATAAATAAACAAAATTCTACTTCATCAAACACGTCGACTCGGGCGTGATTTTGAAGGAGGATCTTGACGACTTCTAAGTGGCCTTGTTCACTGGCCACTAGAAGAGGCGACCAACCATTCTACCAAAAAAAAAAATTATAAATATATTTTTGGATTTTTTTTAAAAATTTTTATTTATTACTCCTGCTTGTTTGTTCATTGCCGTTTGCAGCAAATTGGCAGAGATATGGTGAGTCATTTCTAGCAAGACGTCTGAATTTCCTGCACGTGCAGCGTAATGTATTGCGGTTTCGTTCGTCTATTTAAACAAATATATAATTTTAAAAAAATGCTAGTTTAAGTTACTGTGGTGTATTTGCACCACAAGGAATTGTGCAGGTTTAAGCGCAGTAAATAAGTACATTGTATTGGCAACAATACAGTGTATAAAGCATCATGCAGCTTCCATATTTTCCCCTAACAACTGTTGGCCAAGTAATGATAATAAAGGATTTTTTCTTCTTTTAGTGAAGTGAAAGAAGAATGAAGTTTTAGGCATAGATTTTGGTCTTGTGATTTTGTTCTTGGAAGCAAAGATACAAAAGTGGTGCCCAACGAGGCCCAGGACCCAGGAAGTACATGTGAACTCTGTATCTATAATTTTTTCTGGTTTACAAACAGTATTCTGTCTTTTCTTTCTCTAACTGCAGAGGTTAGGCTTGGAAGCAAAGGTGCAAAAGTTACAAAAGGAACTTAACTGCTTTAGTCATCAGATTAATATCGCCGTCGAGTTCCATCAGGGTACGCACAATGTCCACATCTTCGTTGGGATGGTGAACTGTGTCCTTGGTGATCTCGGCTGCATAGTGCAATGCACTTTCATCTTCCTTTTTATTAGAAAATAAATAAATTTTAACTTTAAAATTTTAAAATTTAAAAAAATTTTAAAAAATCTTAAAATTAAAAAAAATAAAAATAAAATAAAATAAAAATAAGATAAAAAAAATTAAGTTTAGAGATAAATTTAAAATAAAATCCAAATCCAAAAAGTTTACTAACACATGTTTGCAAGTTGACCAGTCGGGCGGCGAACTCTTTGGACCGGCCTCCATAATTAAGTAGCGCTGCGGCCACTGGGTAATGGCAATGGCGGACGGCAATGTGCAGTGGACTTTCACCCACCTGAAAAAATAAATCCAAGTTTTAAAAAAAAATTTAACATATAAAACACAACTGTAGTCATGGAAACCAACAGATTTTTTCCAAAGAAAAAAAAAGTTGCGTGGTTGGCGGACCAATCTCTGTAATCTATCGAGTAATTGCAGGCACACACAACTCTCGGCAGTCAAATAAAATACGAGGAAAAAAAATTGCGTGAGAGTTTAATTGATGGCACGCAAAATGAATGTCAAACGACAGGGAAAACGACGCTGGGAATTTACGAGTTGATCTTGTGCCTCGTGACCTCTTTTGCGTGAAAGTTATCACTTCAATAGTTTGAGGTCAGTGGAACACGGGTTTAATTCGATTCCGGCCAAATGAGCAATTAAAAGCATCTTCCTTTTCAGAATATAATGAATAAATCAATATAAAAATAGCTTACTTTTGATTGGAAGTTCGGATTGGCACCATCTTCCAAAAGCAGTTCCACCATTTGCAAATGGCCGTAGCGAGCAGCGATATGTAGTGCCGTTTCGCCATTCTAAAATTAAAATTAAATTTTTTTTAAAATTTAATTTAATTTATTTTTGGAGAAATCTTACTTCTCCAGCAGCATTTACATCCGCTCCACTTTTGAGCAACATTCCCGCACACTTTTCACCTCCATGGACACGAGCCGCGATGTGGAGAGGAGTCTCTCCGTTCTATAATATTGAAGCATTGCAAAGAAGTTTCAATAATTAAAGGGGCAATAAAAACGCATTGCTTCTAAAAATGTCTTTATTGCTTAATTAATATCTGGTAAAACCATTAAAATTTAACTTTGTGTTTTAATTACTTTTAATTATCCAATTTAAATTTTATGGTTATGTTTAGGAGTCAATAAAGTACATTCAAAGTTTGTATGGATTTTTCTAAACAGCAAAAACAGAAGTTTGTTTTGTTTTTGTGTCCGTTCACAGTTTTATGAATTTCATAATTTAATTTTAATGTATTTTTAACCAAATGGAAAACCACTTTTAATTGTACCGGTACTTTATTCTATTTACGCATTTTTTGACGTACAATGTAATTTACGCCTGTTTCTACTAAAAATAGAAAAAACAGAAACCTTGGATGCACTTATCGCACTGCAAACTCATAAACACAACACGCTGTAAGCGTAGAATAAAAATATCTCACTTTTCCGCCTTTGAGATCGACTTCAGCTCCGTGGCCGAGCAAAATCTCAACCACCGCTGGTCGACACGCTTCCACCGCGATGTGCAAAGCGGTATAATTATCCTACACAATCCAAAAAATAAAACAAAAACATTTAACACTTTCAGCACTCGTCCAAACCCATTTTCCCCATCAAACTAACATTGGTCTTAGCGTCAACTTGTTCTCCTTTAAGTAGCAACGCCAGCACAACAGGAACGTGACCATATTTCGAGGCGGTGTGAATAGCGCGCGCACCAGCCTTAAAAAATAAAAAAAAATTAATTTTTACTTTTATTAAAAATTAAAAAAATTTTAAAATAAAATAAAAAAAAATTCAAAATAAAATAAAAAAAATTTCAAAATAAAATAAAAAAAATTTTAAAATAAAATAAAAAATTCTTCTCCTACTCTGTTCGGCATTTGGAACGGGACTCCCTTCCTCAGAAAAGCAAGGGCCGTGTCGGGATGTCCACTCATGCAGGCGATGTGTAACATGGTGTTGCCATCCTTCGTCCTCTCTGCAACCGACGCCTTAAACTTGTCGGTTAAAATGTCGACAACTTGTGTGTTGCCTTTTTCGGCTGCCACGTGCAGTGGCGTCCGATCGAGTCGGTCGGAAATGTTCGGATTGGCTTTCGCTTGTAATAAGAAACGCATTAAAGGATCGTCGCCGTCCACAGCTGCTAAATGCATCACTGTTTGTCCGTCATTCTATCCACACAAAAAAAAAAAAACACAAAAACAAAAATATTTAATTTTCTTTTATCGTTCGTTGCCCTCGTTTTCACACCCCATTCTCAGGTAGTAATGGGCGTGGCCTTCAAATGAGCCGCGACCCTCACCTGGATGAAACTGAACCGCAAATCGATAGATAAATCAATCAAAGATTTACGTTATGCAGTTGTAGTGGGGTACGCGAATAAGGTCATCTCATCAACAACTTTATAACAATTGTTTACTTTTAATAACGCAGATGAACACGAATACCACGTGACCTATTTGATAGATTACAACTCACATTTTGAGCATCCACCTGCGCTCCAAACTCTACGAGCATGCGCAATATATCCAGGTCGTGTTTCCTGGCTGCCAGGTGAAGCACAGTGTCACCTGTACCCTGCAATAATGATAAAATATAATGCAATCAACAAAAAATGCAATTCGGAAACAATTATGTCTTTTCGACACGAAACTAAAGTACCCGTTTGGTGAGTTTAAGTTGACTGTCCGCCATTATCGACAACAATTCCTTCACGATAGTCAAATGACCGTGCTCCACGGCCAAAAACAATGCCGATTTTCCATCCTAAATATAAATATTGTTATTTAGAAATAATTTTTTTTTATTTTTATTTATAAAAACGCACTTTATCTACGACTAATCTGGATTCGCGTCCGGAAAGTCGCAAAAGTTGCTGTAAAACTTGAACTGGTAACACGTAAGTTCGCGAGCATACAATGTGTAATGCCAATTGCTGTTTGGGCTAGAATTTATTATAAAAAAAAATTATAAAATTGAATTTATATATTTTTTTTTATTATTATTTTTTTTTTTACCCCTCCCACGATGGTTCCGTCAGCTCTTCGGTTAATGAGCATCTTGAGCATTTCTTCTTTCCCCGAAGTTGCTGCAAAATGCAGAGCAGTGAAGCCATCCTGTGCGAAACAAGGGGGAGCTTCTAGAATTTTTCTGTTTATTTTCTGTTTCAGCATAATTTAACACAACTTTTTTTTTTTTTATCTAATGACTCATAACTGTGATCTAATTCCAGTGAATTCTCCCGAGTCACATAACGCAATTTTTTCTTTAAATATTGATCCAGGAATAATTTGAAATGGGTCACGACTACTACCCCATTATTACACATAAAGATTTTTTTTTCTCATTTTTTTTTTATTTTTTTTATTATTTCCTTTAATTCAAGTGGGGGAATTCCTCTGTCGAAATATCACATCACAATCAATCATAACATACTGGATTGTTGACTTGAATGCAATAAAATACAATAAACATCATCAAAATAAAATTAACAAAAATAAAAACAAAAATCAATATCGGATAACGACACCCAAGTTGCTCATTTCAGTCACTCCAAAAATTGTAAAAATAATTAAATAAATAAATAAATAACAAAAACTACCTTAGCTTTATCGTTTAAATTGGCTCCAAGATCCAGAAGTCGTTCAGCAATCACCACTTTATTGTCTTTGACAGCGAACATGAACGGTGTCAGTCCACCAGTCTGCAACAAAACCCAAAATTAATCAACAAAAGTATATCAACAAAAAAAAAACAATTAAATCAACAAAAAAACAACATAAAACCAATTAAATCAACAAAAAAACAACATAAAAAACAATTAAATAAACAGAAAAACAACATAAAACCAATCAAATCAACAAAAAACCAACAAAAAACCAATTAAATTAACAAAAAATTACCAAAAAAACAATTAAAGTACGAAAGATTAACCCAATTAAATCTAGAAAAATCAAAGCAAAAACCAATTATGAATCACCTCATCTAATCCCCCGCCGAAATTAATCGACCCATTCGCGGCACTTCCAACTTGCGCCCTTTCTAAATGTCGAATAATTTGCTCGACCCCCGGCCAATCTCCTTTCTGACTGGCCGCCAGCAGCCGTTGTCCGACAGGCACCGATTCCTTCTTATCCGGTGCCAAAGACTTGGGTCCCACACTCGGAGTGGACGTTCCAGTGGACCCCGACGGCTTTTCCGCAGCAGGTGGAGCGGGGACAGCAATGGGCACGTTCGACGGCGTCGGTCCAGCATCTTTGGCGACCGCTTGGTCTTTGCCGTCGGTCACTTTGGGCGCCACTTTGCTTTTCGTTGTCGCGGGCGGCGGTCGATCCTTTCCGTTCGCAGTGTCGGACACTGTGGCCACCGGGGCCGGGGCGGCTGGGGTCTTCGCCGCGGCGGTCGCGGGCGGCGGCCGATCTTTGTCGTTCGTCGGCGCGGTGTCGGACACTTTGGCCGCGTCGGTCTTCGCTGTAGTCGCGGGCGGCGGCCGATCCTTGTCGTTCGTTGACATGGTGTCGGATACTTGGTCGTTTTCATCCGCGGGATGATTGACTAAATCGTCATCGCGTGTTCAGGGATGTTCCCTTTCGAGCAAAACACCTGGCCTCTCTTTCCCATCAAAGCCACATCGCTTCTACGTGCTTATGGCAACCAATCACGACCGATCTAAACTTAGTTTTTTTACCACAATGCTTTGCGCCAAACTTCGATCTCGATTTTTTTTCCCTTCTTTTTTAGATGAGGAATACGAGTGAGTTGTAATCAGTGCCATTTCCGGAACAAAGTAGCATTTAGCAGAATTTTAATATAAATTCCCAAAAATTGTAATAAATTAATTAATATTGCGATGATTTGATGAAAAATTGATTATTTTTTCGTGTCGTTTATGTGGAACAAATGGAAAATGTTAATCTGAAATTAATAGTGTTGATTAGACAAAGTTGGCGTTAGCGCCATCAATTGATTGTTTTTATATTTTTAATATCGATTTTCTGGTCTCCATTATAAGAGCTTGGGTAACTGATTGTGCATTAACGCACGGCAGGGAAGCCGACCAAGCGGCGGTCGATGTCAACTTTGTCTCGTGGAATAAACACAAGTAATGACACCAAATTTCATCTGTTTATTTGCCAAAGAAAATACCGCGTGTTGAAAACATTGCACTCCTTGTTTTTCATTAATCACACGTGTCAGCATTGTTTATTTATTTTTCATCACAACGAGAGCACGTGTGAATTTGTTTATAAAACGGCCCAACAAATTATTATTATTTTTTTAAATATATTTTATTTTTAAAGGCTTCCGGCGTCCGTAATGAAGCAAAATATTAATTAATAATGATTAAAAAATGTTGTCTCTCATTTTTTTATAAACTACGCACTTATTTAACATTTTCTCTCGTATTTTATTTATTTCATTCGCTTGTTTCGCCCTCGTGTGTTGAGAATTTTAAATACACAACCATAAGATGCAGCCGCCGCGGTGCAAAGCAATCCCTCGATGCTTCACTGCGGTACACGGCGCTCAATTGCGTGCAAACTGCCAATGATAATGCACGTTTTAAATAAACTTTTATGAGGATGTCGATTTAGCATAGCTACTATTTAAGACCGACACCAATTGCTGCCGCACAAGACCGCTTTGTACAAAGCACAATTTTCGACATAAAAATACTATTTTTAAAAAGTGAACTAATAATTTATTTTTAAAATAAATATATGTACTCGTATAGTCACAAAATACTTATATTAGGTTCCTAAGAAATGAAACACTTGTGTCCTTTAAATTTGGTTGATATTTCATATTTTATGAGTGAGATTTATGATATTTAGAATAATTTGATATCACAATAAAAAAATTAAATTCTTGATTTACACTTCCAGTCATTTGATATTGTTTGGATGAATCTATAGTTCGATGTTTATGTTTAAAGAATGCACACATACGGGTAGGTTAATTGCAGATTTTAATTAATTTCCTCAAATTAACACACTATCTGACAGAAAATATAAATAAAAAAATTTCCTAATCTTATTCTTCACCGAGTAAAAAATATATAACTAAAAATTGTTAGTTTTCTATCATGCCCACTGGCCGCCGAAAACGTGGTTTGGGGATAATAGGAGTGCACATACCAAGTCCAACTTTTAGACTGTTCCACCAACTCTTCTACAATAATTTTTTTAAAAAACATTACTATTTCTACATTCCAAAGTCAATCAACTGGTAATATTACTGGTCTGAGTGTGCACTCCAGTCCATGTTTGCAGCCACATAGAAATCTTCCAGAACAATATTCATACTTCTCACGCAAATACATACAACTGGAAAGAGACACAACACAAATATTATTGAACAATTCCAACACAAACAATTATTGAACAATTCCAACACAAATAATTATTGAACAATTCCAACCCAAATAATTATTGAACAGTTCCTACACAATAATTATTGAACAGTTCCTACACAATAATTATTGAACAGTTCCAACACAATAATTATTGAACAGTTCCTACACAATAATTATTGAACAGTTCCAACCCAAATAATTATTGAACAGTTCCTACACAATAATTATTGAACAGTTCCAACACAATAATTATTGAACAATTCCAATTATTTAATAAAATTATTACCGTCTTATTATTCCAAAACTCTTGCAGCATTCATTTCTTGCGCAGCCCCTATACGAGTGGCATAATTTTGCATTGGCAAAAACACACTAAAATACATTTCTATAGCTAAAAAAATCAAGATTACACAATTTCCAGGAACGATACACTCACTCTCAAACAAATTGCTAAACATCCAACAAAATAAATATATCTCATAGTGTCTTATCACATAAAATGAGTAGAGCCACTGCAAGCTGCGTGATGGCTGATAAATGATTTTCTTTTTTAAGTTTAACCAAATACGAAACGTGTAAGTACTATTTCAAATCGTGTTAAATCCGGGAAATAAAAGGTTAACGATATCTGATTTCAAACTATTACTAATGCTTGAACAAGAGAAGAAAAAAAAATTGCATTTAAAGCCAAAACCGAGATTTTCAGATGAGAAATTGCTAACACAGGTCAAATATTTAATGCAGATATTTATTTAGAGTATATAGTACAGTCATTTAGAATAAAAATAACATTGGATTGAAACAAACACGATGTTTATGGTTAATTAATTCCATTTGACATCTTTAAAAGGAGTGCAGATTCCGTTACCAACTTTAAAGGTGTTCCAAGCACTTTTCTAAAGTAGTAAGAATGTTTGTTTATTATTAACAACACGTATTGTGCAATGTGTGTGTTGTTATTTACTGTACCTCTCTTTCTACGCACAGATATCCAAGTTTGCAACCGCAAAGGAATTTTCCATTGCAAGTTTCACCTTCATCTCTCAATTCCCGGCAACTAAAACAAAATTCGAAAGTAATCTTTACAATTTAAGTTATTTATTTGTAGTGTTTTCAGAAATTACCTACTGGTTATGCCGAAATCTTTGCAACATTTATGCATCCCACAATCCATGTGTGAGTCACATGCATTGGCACTGGCCAGCTGGAAATGCATTATTAACATTCTTTACAGTCTTGTTTATCCAAGTAAAAATATGTACAGTAGGTAAGGTTTCTGTACTTACCAAAACCACAACACACAAAAGAGAGTAAAAGTATTTCATGTTCAGCGGATGGTGAATAACTGATTAATTTGTGTGTATAATAGCTATATAATCACATTTAGTAAAGTTCATGATGCCCAGATTTAAAAAAAGCTCACAAATCCGGGAAATTAAATGTTATCCGATTAGATAATATCACCAAAATGTCATGTGGATATGTGCATTCAGAATTTCTGATTATATGGTTTTTGGCACGTAGACAACTGAAGTGAGACAACAACAAGCTTAAACTATAAATGTGTGTTAGATTATTTCATTTTTGTACCTGTTTGTAGTTTATTTTTTAGGATTTTACAAGTAAATACCAAGTAAAATCCCCTCATTTTCACCCAATAAACGAATTATGGACAACTGCAATATCTGTGGTCCAGGAAGTTATTTCTGGACCAATGCCACCTATATGAAAACCGTGTGCAACTACACCACTGATTAGGAGTTCTAAAAGGGAAAGTGCAAAAATTTGATTAGTTTCCATATCGAGATCTTTGCGACCATCGACCATAAGTTAAGGATTGCGAGAGAGTCCATCTCCAATTTCGTTATCAGCAGCCAGAACGTGTTCGATCGAGTAGTTGTAAGTGGTCAGGAAAATAGCCCAACGATGCAGACGGGCAGCAACAATCTGGTTGCAGCCCTTCTTTTCCCCAAATATCAAAACGAGCAGCTTGTGATCAGTCCTAAGCATCATCTTTCTGCCAACAAATGATGGTGGAATTTACGAATTCCGTACACGATGGCAAGGCCCTCTCGCCCTCTCTTTCGATTTGCGCGTAGTCTTCTGAGCGCTGGACAACAACGAACTGGCAAAAGCAATTGGTTGATGAATTCCGTTTTCTAAATGTGAGATGAAGGAGCCCATGCCCACCGGAGAAGCATCCACGATCAGATACAACTGCTTTTTCGCGCCGTAATGCGCTAAAGCTGATTCGACCGTTACCGACGTCTTGACCGTCATCCAAACTTTCTGTTGTTCGGGTCCTCACGTCCATGGTGTGTTGTCATGTGTTAAACGATACAGTGGTTCCAGGAGCGTTGATAAATTAGCAATGAAGCGGCCATAATAGTTGACGAGCCCCAAAAACGACTTTAGGGACGACTTTAGGGGTAAGCATTTGGGAGAACCACTTTATTAACGGTTCGATTTTAACATCCCGCAATTTTGAGCAAACCATCCTACTTTAGCACGTGCATGATCGGTGTCGCCCACTTGGAGGAAGCGACAGGCGATATGATGCCTAACGACTGGAGTCATCAAAGCTCTTCTTCCACGCATGGCTTCATCGCGGGCGGAACTGGATAACTTTTCAGGAAAATAGGACTGCGGCGTTGATGTGGCCAGCGGGAAAACTTCCGCATCCACCAGTTCACCGGTTGCCAACAGCAAACCGAACGTTTCGAGCCAATCGCGGCCAAGAAGTGGAATTGGTCCATGAGTTGCTGCACACAGCGATAATCGGAAGGCGTGGCCACGGTGCCACCGGAACTTCGCACACCCTTTCCATTTGGAGTGTGGCACCACCGTACGTGTTCATCCTGATTGGAAGGGGCTGCAATGGAAAATTTGAGAAAAATTTAGTACCGTATACGTTTCAAGATTAACAAATGTAGCTCCTGCTCTGTGTCCGAAAAACGGCGAAACAAAGTTCCAAAAATTCACAAAACTTTACGAAACTTGCTTGTAGAGTTGTCGTTATGTTCTGCGAAGGTTTTTTATCACATCCTCTTCGCCAATTAGTATGTATTTATTACTAATATGGAATTGTGGTTCTTGGTGTAATTGAAGAACAGGTCAGCCATTGAAGTTGGTTGAATTACAAGTGTTTTATTTTATCCTAATGTTACATAGGGGTACAGCTGGGTACGCTGGGGGTACAGCACCAATTACAAACAGTGATTTAAATACTAGCAATGCAGTGAAGCGTGACACACCGAATCCCATTTGACATTTTCTTGACGAGTGCAGATTCCGTTTCCAAGTTTAAATATGTTCCAAATACTTTTCTAAAGAAGTAGGAATCTTTGGCTTGTGTATTGTGCAATGTGTTTGTTGTTATTTACTGTACATACCTCTCTTTCCATACACATATATCCATGTTTGCAACCGCAACGGAATTTTCCATTGCAAGCTTCACCTTCATCTCTCAATTCCATGCAACTAAAACAAAATTCGAAAGTAATCTTTACAATTTAAGTTATTTATTTGTAGTATTTTCAGTAATTACCGACTTATTATGTCAAAATCTTTGCAACATTCACTCATCCCACACTCCATGTGTGAGTCACATGCATTGGCACTGGCCAGCTGGAAATGCATTATTAACATTCTTTACAGTCTTGTTTATCCAAGTAAAAATATGTACAGTAGGTAAGGTTTCTGTACTTACCAAAACCACAACACACAAAATAGAGTAAAGGTATTTCATGTTCAGCGGATGGTGAATGACTGATTAATTTGTGTGTAATAGCTATATAATCACAAGTTCATGATGCCCAGCTCACAAATCCGGGAAATTAAATGTTATCCGATTAGATTTTATCACCAAAAGGTCATGTGGATATGTGCATTCAGAATTTCTGGTTATATGGTTTTTGGTACGTAGACAACTGAAGTAAAACATAAACAAGCTTAAACTATGAATGTGTATTAGATTATTTCATTTTTGTACATGTCTGTAGTTTAGTTTTTGAGTTTTTACGAGTAAATGCCAAATAAAATTCCCTCTTTTTCACCCAATAAACGAATTATGGACAACTGCAATATCTGAACTCAGCAACTCCATCCCTCTAAGCGGGGCCATGGTCCAGGAAGTTATTTCTGGACCAACGCCACCTACTGTATATAAAAACAGTGTGAAACTACACGACTGTAAGAAGACCAATTTCCCCATATTTCTACTCTCAAATTCTGAATCAAAATCAAGAGAAACCATCTCATCATACTGTTTTTGGAATCACAGAACAATTAATTCAACAATATACACATTCCAATCTACTTACCGATGTTCAAATGCTCGAAAATGGCGTCTACCTCCCAGAAAGCAATGCACGAGTGTCCACCCACAAGTCCCTAGCTACGTAATTCATTCCCGATTTTCACTTGTTTGTGGCCTCACCATGCTTCCTTTTTATCTGCCATTATCTCGCTTTATGGTAACCTAGCAGCTAAATCTAAGTCGTTATAGTTACATTGTAATAAATAACGGTAAAGCGCTCCACACAAGCCGCGCCATCTACCGATTAAAAATAAAATGTACAGCAATAGGAGGCTTGCAATTCAGCTATTCATTTTCCTCGTGAAGATGAGACAATTATCCCAAGCCCGAAAGGACCATGGAAAAAAATTCAAGCATTTCACGATGACATTTAAAAAGATCCTGAGTGGACCAGAAGCTTTTTATGTCCAGAATGGAAATGAACTAAATGTAGCTAACGATTTAAGGAATGTGGATGTTAAGGATTGTATTTTCTATTACCTTGGGGGATTTATAATCAGAAATTTATTAAACACAGGCTGTCTTAGAGGATTCCCCCACAAAATTCTGAAAGCCTGTTAACTGATCTAAGATCAAAAGAAAAATTGCTGCATCCAACTCCAAATCTTATTAAATTACTTTCATTTATAGAAAATGCTATTGAAAATAATTTAAAAGATTTCTCAACCGATAATATTTTTAGTAAAATTAGTACGAATTGATTTTCATATGGGAAGGATCCCACTGTTACGAACTCCTTTACAAAAATTCAACTCGACACATACAGCACTGCATTTCAACTTCACAAACAGTCATTGAGGATAAAATTACGATCAACCAGCTAATTGAACATCTCGCTCTATGTGGAGAAGCATATATGGTAATAGCACTGAGTGAAGATGCAAACAAAGTTGTGGAAAAAGTTAAATATGACCCTCAAACAAACCAGCGTGTTGGTTTAGTAAAATGTGGAAATTTTCCATTTACTTCTTTCTGATGTTAAGGAATACATGGCCCTAAATCAACAGGCCATTGCTGCACAGATGACAGCACAACTACAACTACATCAGCCAGTGAGAAGTATCATACCGGTAATTCAAAACGAGGTAGCCAGGGAGAGTGTGATAAAACTCCCAATGTTGAACATAGAAAAATACAGTGGCGGCCCAACGCTACGGAAGGCGCGGTCAGTTTCGAATTGCTCTATGAAGAAAAAACTTTTATTATCGTATTTTTTATATTAAAAGGAAACTTTTGATTTAAATCTTCGAACCAACTTGTATTTTTCTTATTTCTATACTTTAGTTATTGTAAAATGAATTCCCGAGTGAATATCCAAGATTTCGAGTTCCAACTGATCGAAGACAATGGTCTCGTTAACCCTGTGGTTGGCCATTCGTCTAGCGACGAGGAATCACCTCCTCCGTCGCCTAGAAGGATGAATTATAAGCTGAATGTGCTGACGGATAGTCTCACCAAGTTGCAAAATCTGATAAAGATCATGGTCACGGCTCAACAGCCAGCGGAAACGACAGTCGGTCTACCGCCGAGTGGCCTTGTCGCTAAGAGCGGGACGGTTAATATATCCGTTCCGACACGCGTAAACGGTTCAAGTAATAGTTTGAATCCCGTTTCTGCGACCTCCCCTGTCGTCACAGGCGGGGCGAGTTCAGCCTTGCAAGGGACGGGAGTTATTTCGAACCCCGTGCTCCAGGTTGCTTCCATTTGCGGCTTTCTGGAAGCATCGAAACAAGTGGGCTCGGATGTGTCATTCGGTATTCCTTGGCCCACTAATTTGGAAGCCCTGGTAAACAAGACTTTATTTCTGACTTCGTACGAATGTCGTAAAAAACTCGCGGAAAAATTAAAGATTCCCGAAAATGCCAAATATTTGGACCCACCCAAGGTGGAAAGCACCTTCTTTGCGGATCTCCAGCCCTTGGTCAAAGGCAGATAATTCAACTTTAAAATTGCAAAAAACAGTTTTAAAGACTTGCCGAGGCAATGATCGACATCGCTGCCGGCAATTTCGACACGGCCAAGCAGATCGATAAGACCAAGGTTTTGAAGAAGATTGTGAATGCGAAAGTGAACTGGAAAGTGGCGGAAAGTGAGAAACTGATGTGCTAGCCGACGCCGTTGGAGACGTTGAATCGAATTTTGGGCCCCGCATTCAATGCCCGCTAAATGGCCGTGGAGAAACCGGTAGAAAAAAGGGAGAGAGAGGCTGGGGAAGGTGTGGAAGGTGTGGGCGACACGAATGAACAGAGAGATGCGAGGATGATACGGCATGAGGTTGCGTTTGCGGTCGGGGCGGATGATTTTGCGGTGTTTCCGCGGATTTCGAGGATTTTGAAGGATGGGATTTTGAGTCGGGACAAAAGGAGTGTGCCGTTGAATGTGGGGAATGATGAGAACGAAGAATTCTTTGTTTTCATCATTCCCCATATCCAACGGCAAACTCCTTTTCTCCCGACTCAAAATCCCATCCTTCAAAATCCTCGAAAACCGCGGAAATATCGCAAAATCATCCGCCCTGACCGCAAACGCAACCTCATGCCATATCATCCGCGTATCTCTCTGCTCATTCGGGTCGCCCACACCAAATTGATTCCAGTATTACTAAACCAAATTCAGGAATTCCAAAACCGAATTCTGTAATTACAAAACAGTGTTCTTGAATTACAAAATTACAAAATTGCAAAATCAAATTCTGGATTAATCAAACCAAATTACTGAATTGGAAGAAGAAATACGCGAGGCCAAAGACACGATACATACTTTTAGTTTAAACGGACGTTTGGAAGCGTTTGGAGGCATGATGGCGGAAAAGAACTCAAAAGGCATAAATTACAGCAGAGATTTTTTCAATTGTATTAATAGTTCTTTATATTTTTCTCAAACAAATATTTATCGTTTTTGAAATTTATATTAACGCAAGCATTCCAGCTACCCCTCTTTGTGTTTTTATCAACCCATTGTGCCGTCATTAATTATTTCCATCACAACCACATTCAGCGGGAGTTAAGAGGTGGCAGGATTTTCTGGGTAAAAGGCCAGTTATTGACGATCCTTCAACTATAAACATCGACCCTACCTTCCAACTAGCAGTGGCTAAGGTGGCAAATTTAGTCATTGCTTGCTTCAAAGAAGGAAAGTCACTTTCGATTATCAAAGGCAATCAACCATTTGCGCCATTGGCATCATCCATCCAATCATCAGATGAATTACTAGGGTATTAAATGGTGTATTTAACACTACGTTAACTAGATACGTGGGTTTGGCACTAAAATCACTAAAACAGATATGGCCTCATGAATCCCTAGACTGGAGAAAATTACAAGAAAAAGTGGCCTTTTCTATTAGCACTATGAAAAGGCCTGAGGATGTGCCACGAAAAGTTATCTGGTATTACAGAAAAGGTCTTGAAGCAGAAGTTAAATCAATGGATTGTTTAAAACCTTTTAATTCCCAATACAAATTAACTGCAGAAGTAGCCATTTTTCAACCATCAAATTTACAATACACACTCGAGTAGGGCATCACACAAATTTTCGAGTGGCCCAATTTCCCCACAACCTATCCATCTGCCCTTTTAAAGCCTTATTGGATTTTATGAAAAAGACTAAAACAATTTGGAAAGGAAGTCAATTGTTTTAGCTACAAAATCCATTTCTACAGGCTGCTGTCAAAGATGTCTAAACAAACCCGTTTTCGCTTCAGAATCCAAGCAATCAAAGAACTATTTTCCCTTATCTGTGAGGACATCACAACTACTGGGGATGAAATGTGGACAAATCTGCACTCAATTTTATGTCTGGACAACTCGAGCTAAATATTTTAAGAAATCTTTTACTTTAACTGATTTAGTAATTGTTATTTCAATAGATTTCAGGGTTGTGCAATCCGTATGTTGAAGAAACACTTGTTGGAACAAGTGACAAAATATAAAAAATATTTATCTGAGGATTTTATAACAACAAATGCATGTCTGGAATTGTATCTGAATACGATTCGGAATTAGGTAACAAATCATCACCACCACGACCAATCAAGCGACCATTAGTTCCAACTTTCCCAAAAGGATCTTATGGGGATGATTTGGTCCAGGGGCAACCACGAGGAGGTAGAGAGTTGGAATTGCTGCCCCCAATTAAATTGAAGGAAAAAAATTCTCATCACAAAAAATAATAAAAAGATCGATAAATAAAATTCTAAAATCCTATGAAAACGGATTTTAAAAGCAAATATTTTAACACATTGAAATGAAAAATGGCCATACCAAATACATCATCAACGTGGTCAACGGGAAATTAACGCTACAATTCGCCTATTTTGACATGTAACTTAATTGATAAGTTTGTAATTAAACTAAAATGAAAGTAACCGTAAACCTACACCAAAAACTCGATCCGATGTTAAATGATTAGGATAAATCAAAAAATCGCAGCAAGAAGACGCGTGGTCGACCACCAACTGGCTCGAGCAGAAGCGGAAATGAAACAACCCAGCAGGATGAAGGTAGGCGGATTTTGATTGGCTGCCCCCAATTACAAAAATATAATAAAAAGATCGATAAATAAAATTCTAAAATCCTAAGTGAATGAAAACTTATTTTAAAAAAAAATATATTTGAACACATTGAAATGAAAAATTGTCTTACCAAATACACCATCAACGTGGTCAACGGGAAATAAACGCCACGAACAATTCGCCCATTTTGACATGAAACTTAATTGATAAGTTTGTAATTACACCGAAATGAAAGTCACCGTAAACTTACACCAAACACTGGATTCGATGTTAAATGATCGGGATAAATTGATGATTGAAAAATCGCAGCAGCAAGACGCGTGGTCGACCACCAACTGGCTCGAGCGGAAGCGGAAATGAAACAACCCAGCAGGATGCAGAATCACTAGTTGTGAGTGTTCGGACGGACGCCACGTGGTCGGGGGAGAGCCACGGAGGCGCTGGACGCAACACACACGATAAAACAAACCACGAAATACACGGAGACACAATATAGTTTTAGTTATGGCTTTATTAGATGTCTAGGGGTATGATTGTAGTGTCCCATAGTGTATTTCCCAAGGCGGCGGTTCCTTCGAACCGTCCCTAATCAGACCGCGTGGCACGGCGGCCATCGGCCGCCATGACACACGAGGTCGGTAATCGGTTTTGGGCCACGCCGCCGAAGTTACGGTTAACGTCCGGCGGACGTGGCGCAACTGGACGCTCAGGTCCCGGCGGGCGACAACGTCGCCACGCCGATAGTTCGGGTTATCTTTGCAGCCAGTTTCGGAGGCGGTCGCGATGCGACCGTTCGCCTTGCTGGTTGATCAACAACTCTCTTGTCCCTACGGGGACCAACCACTTCCGGAAGGGCGACTTCCGGGGCCCGATCCTGCTTGACCAAAGGCCCGCAGCTCCACCTGGTTGCGGGGGACCGCAACAGGCTGCGCGAGATACGAGAGGCGCTGGAGCTGCGCCAAGTGCATTGCCGTTGCAGTGCAGCGACCCGTGCGCAGGGGCAGCTGGTCACATTTCCCCCCCCTGGAAAAAGGTAAGTACGAGGGGGTACAACGCAATCACTGAAGTGGTTGTTGAAAGTTAACACATCGCATTACTTTCTTTTTTCAGATTATCAGATGACCATATTTCGGACGAGCCATCAGCTAGAACGAAGATCACCGGTAGGAATGCACTTGGGAAAATAACAACACTACAAAGGAACACACACACACTTACCCCCAGGATGGAAAACTTGTACAATTTAAACACTATTGAAAAATAAAAATGTAAAATAACACTTGTAATTTAAAAATATATATGAATAAAAAACACTTTTTGAACTTTAAAATCTAACATTTGTAGTTATTGAATCCATTTAACATTTAAAAGGTAAGTATGCTAATTTTAACACTTTGGAATAATAATAAAAAAACTTGTTTTGACAATAAAAAAAAAAAATTATTTCTGGCACTATAAAAGTCTTAATAGGCTTGGCCAAAATCTCCTTTAAAACGACGGCGAAAACTTCACTGCAGCGATTTCCCCGGAGTGGGTGGCGTATCGTCGTTTTTTGGCTCTTCTTCAGTTTTGTCGTCGACGAATTCTTCTGCTAGCTTCTTGCGTGACTTCTTATTCGACTTCTTTTTCACGGTGGTAGCTTTGGGCTCGGGAACGACTGGCGGTGGTGGTGGCGGCGTGTGCGACTCCTCGTTCGATGCGTTGTCAATTTGCATCGCGGTCTCGATCGTTGCTTCGGCGGTGACTACATTGTTGCCGCAAACTGGTGGAGGATCCGCGAATCCCTGGAACACGACGTTCGTCGGGCGTTCTCCAACCATCGGCGGCATAATGACAGCCGGCGTCGCCGCTGTATTGGCACCAAACATCGTTTGCGGTAGTTGGCAGGCTGCTGGAAAAGCGATTGCGGCCGCCGTGGCTTTGGTCGGGATCAGGTTCACAATACCTTGGATTGGTTGAGGACCGTACTGTCCCGCCCAAGCTGTTCGTAGCTCATCGGGAGTTTTTTCCGTTTGAGCTGGGATTTTCTTAACGAGTGCGCGTGGCGCATTCGATGTGATTGTGGCCGATGGCGCAGTCAATTGCTGATGAGCCGCTTTCTCGGCGTCTCTTTTCGCCATTCGGTCCTTATGGTCCGCGTGTTTTTTCGCTCTGTACCGAATTTTTGCTTCGGTGTTCACGCTTCGTTCACTCAACGTAGGATTTTCGATCGCCACAAGTCGTCGCATTTCCAGCAATTTCTCCGAAATGTTTGGACGGGCGGTCGGTGGTTGGTGAGGAGTTGGGGCGACGGTACTTTGTACGGTCGCTTTTGTCTCCTCGGCAGCCTTCTTTTTAAGCACAAATGGCTTATGTGGCGGACGAAGAACCTTCTGCGACGTCGTCGCTGCGGGTTTCTTCGTAGAAATATTGGTAGAGGCAGTCGGCGGCGGTTGAGAGCGTACGCTCTTTGTTGCCGTTTTCTGTCTTTTCTTTGGGGGTTCCGTCGGTGTGGCATTCGCCGCACTCGCTTGTTCCCTGTCTGCGACTTCCCTTTCGCGGTCTGTGCGCGATCGGACGCGCATCCAGTTAATTTGTCGGTGATGTTGTGGAATCGGCTGACCGGGCAGCGTCATGAACATGACGAACCATTCCTCGAGTGGTTGGTCCGTCAGCACGATTTCGTCTCCGCCGCAGTTCATGCACGGGATTCGCGACAGATTCCACAGCGTGATGTAGCCGAGGCCGTTGCAGACTGGGCACTGGACCCATTCGTTGTTTCGGTGATTTTCCATTGTTTTTTCAAACTTTTCGTCTCGATTTTCCAGAGAAGTTCCACACGACTGGTCAGTGGCGATCGCAGTGAATAAGTGATTTGATCAACGAATGGTGGTGTTTAAGTATGGAACCGGAAGACGTCCTGCGAACGTTTAATTGGCGTATGGACCGCGGATGTTATGTAAACAGTCTGTGATTGGTCCAAATGGGTCTTCCGATTTGAAGTATCACCTAGCGGTCAATCACGATATCGAATCGACAAAATATGATTTCTCGAAGGTCTAATTGAATCCGAATTTGGATTTGGTCGAGCTGTCGTGGGTTTTTGCAAGCCCACTTGTGGCAACAGCAAGGTCTTTTTCGGTTTTTCCAAAAGGTTTTACTGGTGTTGGCAACTTGGTTGCGATACCAGATTCTGTTGGTCGCACTGGAGTTGGCAATATTGTTGCTGTTCCAGTGTCCACAGGTTGGTTTTCAAGAACTTCTTCATCTTCCTTATCTAAAATGGGCTATCGAGCTCTCTTTCCAGAAGAAATAAGTCTTTTTAAGTTTCCACACTAGTGCATGTACTTATTAATTGTAAAATCATTGATTTTACAAGACTATAAGCATTTGTATTGGTCACTTTAGTGATTATATATGGTGCTTTGAAATGGTCTCTGCGAGACGAAGCTAATGGTATATCCATTTTTCTCAAAGGATGGATTTTTAGCAAAACTAAATTCCCAATTTCAAACTTTCTAGAATTTTCAGCATATGGTCTGAACTTGTCAAATCACAGCTAAATCCTCCAAATCGGTGTTCTGGTAACAAAAACAAACTGGTTTTTACCACAAAACATCTTGATTGTCCACTTGCAGAAGGACAAGCTCCGAGCCCGCCGCCACTTTGCATTTGTAAAGATGACAAAAGTTGCGAGCGAAATCCGGCGCAGGCAGCGTCATTCCTTCTGCGAGTTGGTTCTTCAATACTCGAAAAATGTTGCATTTTTTCAAATACATAGTTTAAATAATTTAAAATAGTGAAGAAAAATGGGTTTCTTGAGTAATACTCAATTTTGGTCACAACGTGGCCTTTATTGCAATGACCGATTTCAGAGTCTGTGGGAAAAACCACGTGAGGATCTGGCTCTGTGGATGAAATGTCATCAAAATAGAAAGTCCTCCATGTCTTTTTCCGTTGGAATCAAAACTATAGTAAGAGCGCAGTCGTCAGTTACTCGGGGGTTTCTGTCGACTGTGACTCCTCGTTTCCCGACATTTCAGGCCAGCCACCAAATTCATTGGCTGCAAGCATAGCCTGCATCATGCTGTGTTGGGCAGCGGCGATTGTTTCCATTGCTGCTTTAGCGGCTTCCACTTTAAGGGGGCAATCCCTTTCAAAGTGTGCGCCACCGCAGCCCCAGCAACCGCCAACTCTTGGTTTGGTCGCATAGTCTTTGAGCCTATTGCTCGGGACTAGCGCCTTCTCGTTGCCTTCTGCGGCCTTTGTTGCTGCTATCGCAGCATTTTTAGGCGCAGGGAACAGTGTTCTATTGTTTGGATTTCTCAATCCAAACGGAACAAATTTCGGTTTATCTCCACCCGCAGCATTTGGTATTGTTACCATTTGCTGGTTGGATTTTTGAATTGGCGTAACAGTTTCTGTTTTTGCCGCCTCGATGATTGCTGCATTTGTCACAGTTTCCTGATTTATAATCGCGGCCTCCGTAGCAATGCAAGCTTTCCTGAGCGACGCCCAAGTGTTCTCCAAATTAATGGCATTTGCGACCATGTTCTTGGCCGCTGGGCGCAGAATTGCCAGCACTTTTTGAATTTGCTGGCTCTCGTGCACAGGAATAGTCAATTGAGCGTATAACTTCTCGAGTCTTATCACCACTTGGGTGGCAGACTCATGAGACAGTTGCTGTGTTTTAGCAATTTCTGCTAAAAGCAGCGCATCGCTCGGACGAAAATGGGTGATAAATTCATGTTCGAATTCCTCCCAATTCGTTTTGGCATGAGAAGAGAACCATGTGGCCGCATCTCCTCGGAAAAACTTAAACAAATGCTCAGCAAGCACTTGGTTCAGATAGGGCAAAGCAAAGCGTAGAGAACGTTTTAAATCAATAAGGAAAGACTTAGCTTTCGTTTTGTCCCCTGCAAACGCTTCAATTCCAATGGATTTGACTCGTTTACTTAGCTCTACTTCATCCATTGGCCTGGGAGCAGGCATAGCCTGGTCAGTTTTGTGAAGAAACTTTTCTCCCCAAGCCAGAAAAAGAGGATTTCCAGTCGTAGGCGTTGAGCCTGTGCTGGATCCAGAGTTTGGTGTTGTCACGGTGGGAGAAATCGTGTTTGAGATTGCAGATTGTGCTCTCAAATTCGATTGTCCAGCCGCCACCACGCTGTCAACGATAGCTTTTTGACTAGCTATCATCTTCAACAAGCTTTCATTCGATAATTTCGCAGAGTCTAACTCCTGCAAAGCATGAGTTAACCGGTCGCTAATATCACCGAATTCCGTGCGCGTTTGCGTTAATTGACGCATAGTGCTATCCGATTTGTCTTGGAGTTCCACCAAGTGATCGGCTACTTTCAGAAGCGTGTCTTCCCACACTTCGTAGGTTGTCATATCATCGATAACTAGATTAAAGACGTTGCAAGTCGTTTCAAGCATCGCTTGATCCAACAATTTAACTTTAGGGACTGACATATTGTCGTTTGAAGAAGCAATCGAATTGTTATCCGAGTCGTTCAAATCTGAATCCGTTGCGGGTGTGGAAGAATTAGGTGCAGGAGAGTCCCACGTGGTCTTACCAGTTCTGGTCGCTGGCATTGACACAATGTGACCAAAAGGCAGGACCGCAGCTTGCAAGTGAACAAGTGGAATTAAGTCACGACCAATGAGGAGACAGGAGATTGGGCTCAAGTAGCCATTCCTGAGAAAGGGATTAGTGATGTCACTTCCCCCCCCCTGGTTTCCCATTGGTAGAAAAATTAAATTAATTCATGGAATTGATTTCCCAGAGTTCCAAGAAAATGTCAAAATTTAAAATTCCAATCATTCTCGAAAATTCCGAGATTTCCACATGTTTTTCTATTGTTTTCAGGTCGCCATCTTGATTTTTTGACAAAAAATAAAACTTTGACCAATATAAATGCCGAATTTTCTCCATTTCTGAAGAGAAACAACATTTTTTGAAAGCAAATAGAAATTTGTTTGGAACTAGAAGTTCTGAACCAGATCAAAATGGTCTGATTCCACAAAAACATGACTTTTGTGCTTTTCTAAAAAAGCACGAAATCATGTCTGTAGAACTTCGAAATTTTCAAACCAGTTAATTTTATCATTGTTGGCAACAAATAACAAAATCAAACCGCGCTAGCGCGCAGACAAACCGATTCCTGATGCCTCGCAAGAAGAAACAGAGGAAGAAAGATAAGAAAATAAAAATAAAAAATTACAAAATACTGGGTGTTTTTTAATCTAAAAGACACTCAAAAAGTTCCAATTTTTAGCAGAAGGTTTTTGCAGATATTTACACTACGGGGATATTGTTGCAATCTCTTCTTCTGCCCCAAGAGACCAACAAACGCGCCCGCTCACCCCTTTCGGAGACTCATTCCAGTCTGCACGAGGCTGCCTTTCGACAGAAACGTGCCTACACTGAGATGTCTGTTCATCCCAATGAAATGGTGTTTTTTGTGGAACAGTCAGTTGCACTTAAAGTAAGAAGGAAATGCATCTTCTGTCCCTAGTCGCCTTGGGTCCCACCCTTCAGCCGCCATTGTGAAGCCATATCGCCCTCCATTTGACGCTGTATACAACCCGGCATTTGAGGTGATTATTACCGCTGTCAGGTGTGGAGTCCCAAGAAAACCATGAAAATCATAGATAGGGAAGTTTAGAGAAAAAGTAAAAAATGAAAAAGATGTAAAAACAACTAATTTCCAAATTACAGAGATTGCTCCAGACTGTGGTTCGAGCACAGTCCTTTAACAAACTGCAGTAGCCCAGAAATCAAGCAAGAGTGAATAAAATTCAGAAACAAAAGTTACAGGCTAGATTCCCAATCTTTTTTCAAAGCTGGTAGCTACCTGAACGCACAGATATCGTTCCTACGCCCTAACGAACTCTCTGTACCATTTGAGCACTTCACCATCGGTATCCCCGTACCTCCGGCAGCTCTCCCTGCTGTCCGTGTCCCAATTTCAGCAACTCTTGGGTTAAATACGTTAACTTGCAGTTGCCTACCAACCAGTACACGGGACAGGGTAGGATTATGACCGATGTGAACCCGGATGAGCGCCTTGAGCAGCCACAACGCAACCCATAAATTATGAGTCGCAACAAAAATCAAGGCAGTCTTCCCATGTGTGCGGACACTTCGCTGCTACTCGGGTCCAACTACACGCCAACTCACCGCACGTGACTGTTCCCGCGCCAGCGACCACTAAGCTAGCAACCTGCATCCAAGCGACTAAACGTCCTACAAGAAATTTGGTGTCACTCAAAGCTCAGTTCAACATCGCCTCCTCGCCCGGCCCATAATGGAACCAGTGATTGCAGCGTGGCACCTGGAATATGACCGCTTCTCCCCCGTGGGATTTGGTTTGCTGGTGGCCACCAGCGCGCCTCCTCCACGAATCGAGTTTGAATACGCTGCAGACTGTCCCATTACTTTTACTTGGGCTGCGCACCAAGAAATAAAAATAATAAAGAAGGTTTGGAATTATATTCCCCTCCCAACCACTCAGTTTTTTAGGCTAAGCTAGAAAGGAATAGAAGACCGTTGGAAAGTGTGGCTAGTGTAAGTCCCGGCTTGCCAGTACCCAGGCAAGCTGGACATGCAAAGCCACCAATTTTTGTCTGATCAGGGTCCAATGGTCAGCGATTAGCGGCCGTTTCGCCTGCTGACCCCCTGTCACAATCATGACCAAGGAAATTTCCCCCTCTAGTTGAAAGAAAAAATTCATTTAATATTGTGCTTCGCACAATCAGTAAATTAGAATAGTATTCGCAAGAGAATTCAAAATCCTGGACGGGCCCACAATTGTGAGTGTTCGGACGGACGCCACGTGGTCGGGGGAGAGCCACGGAGGCGCTGGACGCAACACACACGATAAAACAAACCACGAAATACACGGAGACACAATATAGTTTTAGTTATGGCTTTATTAGATGTCTAGGGGTATGATTGTAGTGTCCCATAGTGTATTTCCCAAGGCGGCGGTTCCTTCGAACCGTCCCTAATCAGACCGCGTGGCACGGCGGCCATCGGCCGCCATGACACACGAGGTCGGTAATCGGTTTTGGGCCACGCCGCCGAAGTTACGGTTAACGTCCGGCGGACGTGGCGCAACTGGACGCTCAGGTCCCGGCGGGCGACAACGTCGCCACGCCGATAGTTCGGGTTATCTTTGCAGCCAGTTTCGGAGGCGGTCGCGATGCGACCGTTCGCCTTGCTGGTTGATCAACAACTCTCTTGTCCCTACGGGGACCAACCACTTCCGGAAGGGCGACTTCCGGGGCCCGATCCTGCTTGACCAAAGGCCCGCAGCTCCACCTGGTTGCGGGGGACCGCAACAGGCTGCGCGAGATACGAGAGGCGCTGGAGCTGCGCCAAGTGCATTGCCGTTGCAGTGCAGCGACCCGTGCGCAGGGGCAGCTGGTCACATAGTCACTAGTCACTAGTCACTAGCATAATATGTCACTAGTCACTATAGTCACTTTGTTTTAGGTACCTTGAGTCACTACACAAGTGAAATGGCTCGGCCAATGGGAGCCAAGCTTCCAGGGGGGCCTTTTGAGTGTGGAAAGAGAACAGCAGAGACCGCAGCTCCGTCTACCTTATAGATATAGGTAACCATTGACAGGCTTCATCAGTTTTGACCATCGGTTTTGACTTTACAGTCGGGCATCGATTTTCAGAACACCGGTTGTACGAACGATCGGTTATCCGAACATCGGTATGGTAAGAATTTTTTATATCGATTTTTACCTATTTTTACCTATTTTTACCGATTTTTATCGATTTTTACCGATTTTTACCGATTTTATCGGGTTTTTATTCAATTTTTAATGGTTTTTAACGATTTTCAACTATTTTCAATCAATTCAAAATTACAAACACAATTCAAAAAAGAAAAAATTTATTGTTATTTCAGAATTGGTACCATTTTACCCAAAATTCGCGGTCGTTATTCTATTATCATCCTGCATCTCGCCGGCTTCGTTGATGGATCGCAAAGTTCGCCATTCGGACATCTTCTGATAGTACACGTCGAAAATGGACTAAATTGTGACCGTGTATCAATTCTGTGTTCGTCGTCTGCCGGTCGTGCAAGCGCGACACGATTATCGCAGATTGACAAGACACATGAAAGCACAACCAACACAAACATAGATTTCATATTGAATTAAACGAAACGGGCAAACCAAAACAAATTACTACAGTTCAAACAAATATTGAGTCACCAACTGAAGTATTGGCTTCTTTTATACATGTTCAAGATAACGTAACACATTCGTACCTAAACCACGCAAAACCGTTCGCAAATACAAAAAAAAAACAGAGATTGAAAGCAAAATTGATTATTACATCACACAAATTACAATTTTATTGGTTTTTTTAGATTCAAAGTCGCTTAGATACAGAATCGTTACGTTTTTCCTACACTTGAAGGTTTTCTTCATCGACACTGTGTTGCACATTAATTTTTGCGCTACAACTTCTTTGCAATTTGCAGATATGCAAGCACAACTGCAACAGAAAACAGAATTTTAGTAAAAAAAAAAAAAATAAACATCACAAGTTACAATGTAATTATTACCTTTCCACGACACGAATTTTTCACACGTTTCAATAAATAAACAAAAGTCATTTTTCCACTTCTCTGCAAATTTCTCATTTCCTTTCAACACCTCAAAAACACATCCACGTAATAACTTGCTCGGTAAATGACTAATTATTTGATCCAAAACGATTTATATAGACTATAAATGAGCAACATGACTTCGAAAAGAATGTGAAGAACCTTGACTAGTCCAGCCATTGTAATTCCATACCATAATGTAAAAATCTAATTTCCAAAAAAACACAAAAAATAATATACAAAAAAATAAACCAAAAAAAAATATAAACATACCACAAAAAAAATTTAAAAATGAAAAACCAAAAGAAAAGAGCAAAAAAACGACATCTAAAACCCCAACAACGAACAACGTGCACAAAACCAAACACGCGCGGCGCAATTATCCGAAATAATGGCGAACTTTATGCGCGGAAAACACACACCCGACCGTCGTTCATCGCGAATCATCACCCAGTGAGTACCCAAACGCCATCCAACCCCCTTTTAACGAACCCCCTTAATCCCCCACCAGCTTCGACGGCTTCACGATGACCAACAACCGTCTGGACGGCGTCGGAGTGGTCAACTTCGTCAACGGCAGCAGCTACGACGGCCGCATGAGCAACGGCACTTTACACGGCCAAGGAAAATACACGTGGAAAGACGGAGTCGTCTACAGAGGCGACTTCGACCGCGGCCGCATGAGCGGCTCGGGCCGATACGAGTGGCCGGACGGCAGTTGGTACGCGGGGCAAGTGCGGAACGGACAAAAACACGGACAAGGCTCGTTCTGCGACGGCACCCAGTTCGTTTACTACGTCGGCAGCTGGAAGAACGACAAAAAACACGGCCAGGGAAGGCTGGACTACAACGCGGAAGGAACTTGGTTCTACAACGGCGAGTGGTACGACGACAAGCGCAACGGCGTCGGCGTGCAGCACTTCGAGTCCGGGAGCATTTACAACGGCGAATGGTGCGACGGGTTCTCGCACGGCTGGGGGGTCATGTATTTCCACAATTCGGACCAATTATACGAAGGAATGTGGCGGAAAGGACAAAGAGTGAAGTCGTATTTTTGTGTTTTTGTATTTTTTTTTCAATTTGTTTCTTAGCACGGGCACGGAGAGCAATATTGGTTGATGGAAACGTCGCCGAGCGTATGTTTGTTTCAGCACCACATGTACAAGGGCGGGTGGTCGTGCGATAAGCGCACGGGGTTCGGTATTTTCATGTACGCGGACGGGTCGAAGTACGAGGGGTACTGGAACGACGACAGGAAGTGCGGGGAAGGGATTTTTTTCCATAAGAACGGCGCGAGGTTCGCGTATGATTTCGATGAAGATAAAATGATAGCTAAAGTGGAGGTGAATGGCAGGAAAGCCATCGGGCCGTTCCAGGTGCTGAATGATGATGGCGTGCTGTTGTTTTGTCCGGATGTGGATATGGCGTTGCCCAAATTGGACGGGTATGATTGGGCGCCGGAAAAACAAAAGGTGGTGGACGGAAAATGGAAATTTTTTTTTTTTAATTTTTTTTTTTTTTTTTTTAGATACGGAATTTGATTTTGACTAAAATAACGAGTCTGAGGTCGATTTATTACGTTTATAGCGGTTTGGGGAAGACGGATAACTCGATATCGGCCGGGGTTTTGGATTGCATGAGGTTTTTGCAAATGTGTCGGGATTTGCAGTTGGACCGGTTCGGGTGGTCGCTCGGACGGGTCATGACTGTTTTGAGTAGAAAATTAAAAAAATTAAATTTTTTTTTTTATTTTTATTAATTTTTTAATTTTTTTTTTTAAGGGACCGGTTCGAATCGTGTTTTTTGGGCGTATAAGAAATTGATTCCTTGGAAATTTGTTCGTAAATTGATTATATTGTCGTATTGGTTGTTTAATGAGAATAGCAGCAAGAAGATTTCGGCGGTCACTTGTCTCAATTTGTTTCTGACAAATCACATTGAGCGTTGGAACAAGCAGTTTCACGGTTGATATATTTTTTTTTTTTTTTTTTTTTTTAAATTAAATTTAATTAAATTTTTTGAAATTTTTTTTTCTCGAGTGAATCGTAGGGGTGTTGTTCGCGGATCCGGGTCGAACGCCTTTTGTGATTGATTATGTCGATTCGTTGTGCAATATTTATCTGAGACTTTGCGCTTGTTATCAGGTTGAGTTCGCGTGATTTTTCGGGGTTTAGGTGGTTTGTTTTGATTATTTTGTTTGTTGATTTCAGGGCGGAAACCAGAATAAAAACATCAACGTGCGCAATTTTTTGGGGTTTGTTAAAGAAGTGGGTTTGCTCGGAGTGGGCAGTCTGAGCGTCAAGAATTTAGTCGGGTTACTCGTCGGGTTAATGCCGTGTTTGAAAAATGAAGGTTTTTACGACTTTGATTTGGAGGTATTGCCTACATCGAAACACAGATACATAAAATGCTAAAAATAAGAGAAAAATGCACAAATACCCCCAAAAAAATCTAAAAAAAAATCAGAAACATGCAAAAATACCAGAAACAAGCGAAAAATACCAGAAAAAATGATTACATTCCAGAAAAATACGAAAAACCCAGGAAAGTGCTGAAAAACCCACGAAAATGCTGAAAAATCCAAGAGAGTGACACAAATATCAGAAAATACTAAAACAAATATCATACAAAAGCGAATAATACCAGAAAAATGTGGAAAATGCAAGAAAAATGCGAATAGCAGAAAAATACATGAAAAATACAAAAAAACTGCTTATAATACAGGAAAAATACAAAAAAAACTGCTTATAATACCAGAAAAATACATGAAAAATGCGAATAATACCAGAAAAAAACATGAAAAATGCGAATAATACCAGAAAAATACATGAAAAATGCGAATAATACCAGAAAAATACATGAAAATGCGAATAATGCATTAAAAAATACCAAAAAATTGTAAAATACCTTAAAAAAAAACCTAAAAAATCGCTATTTTTACGCATGTACTTGCAGCTTTGAAATTCATTTGCACACATAGAGAAATTAAATTATAAATTAAATTTCAATTCACGTTAACTCGTGATTCCAGATGACATTTTTGGACTTCATCGACGCAATCCTACTGATAGGCGACGCCTTTTATTCCAAATTGTCACTGAGTCAATCCAAAGAGATCTGCGGTCGATATGTTCTGACCGAAAGCTCCGAAAAACTCTTAATGACCAACATAACCAAAAGCAGAGGCAAAACCAGCGCGCGAAAAGTCATGCTGCGCATTCTCCAATTCAAAGCCACCATCTCCGAAACAGTCTCCGAACCCCTAGTCCACTCCGACAACCGAATCCTAATGCTAGCAAAGGACAAACGCCCCCTGGAAACCGAAACCGACGTCCCAGAAGTGGTAAAAAAAAAATAAAAAAATAAAAAAATAAAAATTCCAAATTTCCCATCCGATTTTTCCAGGTGGTCGTGCGCACTCGTTCGCAGAGCCAAACCTCGAGTTCGGAGGGTAATTTGTACCAGAACGTGATGCGCCATTTCTCGTTCGACGAGCTGGGCGACCTCAGCGGGTCAAAAGAGCGCGATTTGTGGGCGTTGAAGCTGCGCAGGTTCCTCGACCACTTGTTCCTGCCCGTCGCCTACGTCTGGATGGTCGTGCACACCAAAGTGCTGTGGGTGCGCAACGGGGAAGCCGAACTAGCCGCCATCGAGTCGTTCAGCAACATCATTTTACCCGACGGTGGTCCCAGCACCATCTGGTTTGACGAATCGTAACGATTTTTATCGATTTTTCATTGTTTTTGTTTCGTTTGTTGTTGTGAATAATAAAAAATTTGCGAGATTGTAATGGAGGATGTTCAACACGGGTTGGTTTACCGAGCTTCGTCGAGAATTGGCGAGAAACCGGTGTTGAGGTTGACGGAAGGAGGACGGGCGGTCGCCAATTACAATCCGGTGTATCTGCCGGCGGTTTCCGTACCCGGGTACAGCGGGCATTGTCCCGGGTATAATTTCCGTGTGGGGAAAACTCATTCGGCGAATTTCGGCGTGTTTGAGAACGAGCAGAGGGAGGAGACGTTTCGAAATGGGTTCAGATTGAAACCGGTGAAGTGATAATGCGATGTTTAATTCGAATAAATGGATGGAAAGTGTGGTTTTTGTTTTATTTTGTTTTTGGTTATAGGGTATGCTTTCGTCGTATTGTCGCAAACCAATGCGGTATTTGCATCAAGGTAGTTCAGCCAGACTCAGTAAAGTTGATTATGGGCGGTATCAACGCATGTTTAGTTTTTACGAGGTATGAATTGGTTATCAGTATTTAAGTAGGCAGGTTCAGCATTGACAAGTCAAAATGTTGTTTTTTGTGCAAAATTATCATTTTGAGCCAATAAAATGTAGTTTTTCATGCAAAAGTATCATTTTAGCATCAAAAAATGTAGTTTTTCATGCAAAAGTATCATTTTAGCATCAAAAAATGTAGTTTTTCGTGCAAAAGTATCATTTTAGCATCAAAAAATGTAGTTTTTCAATGCAAAAGTATCATTTTAGCATAAAAAAATGTAGTTTTTCATGCAAAAGTATCAGTTTAGCATCAAAAAATGTAGTTTTTCATGCAAAAGTATCATTTTAGCATCAAAAAATGTAGTTTTTCTTGCAAAAATTCCATTTTCTTAAAAAAATTCATTTTTTGCATGTAAAACCACAGTCTTCCTATTTAAAACAATCATTTTTTAACCTAAATTTTTCTTATATTTGATTTTTATTTCGTTTTATTTTTGCTCCTGTTCTCGCAAAACCTGGTGCTGGACCTGCAAATACAACATCTAGGGTCAACATCCGATCTTGAAAATTCATTTTTCCATAAAATAACATTTTAAAAAATTAAACTACACATTTATTTGTCGTTTTGTCTTTCAGCAAACCCAAGACCACCGTGACACCTACCGAGATGTGACCGGCACACTAGAAAACGTCAAGAAATTCCAAATCCCCAAACGCAACCGAGAAGCTTGGAAACCGCAATTGTTAACTAAATCACCCTAAACCACTTAAACTCCACTTCTAATGAAAAAAATTCACTTCCAGCCCTATGGACAGTTACTATTTGCACCACAACCGCAAGCCCGACAGCAAAGTCAACTATTTCGACCGATTCCACCCGTCCCGTCTGTACGCGCCTCGTCCACCACGCAACTACGACCCGAACCCACTAACACACCTTTTACACGGCACTCAATAACAAATGACTGTAAATTCCATTTATTATTAAAACAACAATAAAAAGTTTGCTTGATCAACGAGTTTCTCTAAGATTCAATTGGCGGAGTAAATTGTGCATCAGTTCTTCTGCGGTGTGCTGGTTAAAATGAATTCTCGAATTCTGTAGAGAAAAATGATAAATAACGATTTAAGAAAAGTACGGTAAATTAGTTACAACTGATTTATCTTCTTCGGCGTCGTCGTATATGTATTGCCACATGTGAGCGGCCGCAGCGCTGCTCAACGCAAAGGCTAAGAACCAACTGAGAAGGAATTTGTCAGTAATGCGCATCACACACGACGCAACCAACCAGAAAATCCAGTAAGAGGTGAATTGCACGACCAGTATTCGACGTAAAATGTCGGGAGTGACTAACAACAGAGCGCCCCCCGGAGAGATGCAACATGGTGGGCGCAAAATGTTCATTTCAAAAATTCATTTTGGAACGCAATAATTTACGTCCGTTGGGTTATTGTTGCGAGAGCGAGTACATGGCAATAAGCGAGGCAACAAAGGAGGCATTGTGGCTAAAGTCGAATTGGGGCAAGAGCATTTAATCGGAAAATCAGCGCGAATTTACACCGACAGAGAGTCGGCAGTGGGGCTTGCCAAGGGAGTTTCGCAACACCAACGATAAAAGCATATAAAATTGCGGGACTGCTTCATCAAGGACGAGGTAGAGCAGGGCGAGATAGAGTTGGTACATATGGGAACAGAAAAGATGATAGCCGATATGTTGACAAACCTTGTTCTGTAAAGAAACAGTGTTTGTGCTCGGAGGCTAGCAGGCTATATTAAATGTCAAGTTTTTATTTTATGTTTTGCTAATAATTGTTCTGTTTTCGTTGTTTTATTTAGTAATTAGCGGGAAGAATCAAGCGATAAATGAATTTGTGTATTATAATCAAACTTAGGGTTTTTCAACCCTCCGGTCGCCTTAGTTTTAAGTCATTTTGTTTTGAAGTAATACAGGGTGTCTCAAAAGTCTGAACCTCCCCAAGTAATTTCCAAAATACTTGAGATATCAAAAAACTGAAAAAAAACTCATACAGAAAATCATTCATTGCGAATCTGATGGCATCCTCAAATTTGACCTCAAAGGTCATTTTCAAGGTCATTCACTTGCTAACTTCTAAACCAATCAGGTTAGAGCAAAATTTCCAATTAGAAAGTGGTAGAGCATGGCCTAATTAGTCTAAAAACATGATTTACTAAAAATATTTTCCTACAAAATTTTTGAAAAAACCTACTAAAATGTACAGTAGATCGCTGAAAAGTTGAAACAAATAACAAACAAAACGGTCAGGTTAGTTAAATAAAACCTTTATTTACACATTGTGCACAACCTGCAAATTCAAGTTTTTACGTTTAACATGACGCTTAATTACATCATAATCGGAATAGTCAATATTATTACACTGCAATATTTTTAACGTATTCAACGGATTTTGTACTTCTAACAATTTTATGATGGAAGCAGAAGTAACCAAGGGGCAATCAAGAAATATTAAACATTGTAGCGCATTCAACTCAGCAAGTTCTAAAATTAAACCGTCAGAAAGCTGTGCACAATCATCAAAAAACAATGATTCTACACTTTTACATTGTACCAATAACGTTTTCATTTGTTGTTCAGTAACGACTGTATCTGTACAAGTTAAAGACAGATGACGAAGGTTTTGTAATGGAGCAACGGTATCACCTTTACTGAAAAATGTACACTCATCTAAAGATAATTTTTCTAACTTCGGCCAAGCGCGATCAATAAGTCTAATATTCACCAGTGTAAAATTGAACAGACTGAGAGATTTCAATCCTTGTGGCCACACAACAATATTAAAATCCAAATGTCCAAAATCTGTGCATACCAACTCTCTTAAATTTGGAAAATTTGTCGTCAGGGTAGGGATATGTTCGATACTGCCCACTGTAAGACTTTTCATGGAATAAGTGTTTCCAGACGACAGTTTGACTAACTCTGGAAATATTTCGTCCCAATAATCATGTTCAAACTCTTCTAAAAGTGGCAGTTGGTTGAGAACGAACAAACACCCCTCGGCCGTGGTACTAGTTGAAAAAATATTCAAATTATTGAGCTTGATGCAACAGCATAATGACCGCAGCCCAATGTCAGTAAGCTTTGAGCAATCCTCAAGGTTGAGCCCTTTCATCAGTGGACAATTCTGTCCGAATGCAGCAGCAATTTCATCCATGCATTCTTCTTTTCGACGCGAGAGGCTTAAATGTTAAAGTTTCGATAAATTTTTCAGCAATTTGACAATGGATTCAGTTGGCAGTATTGGAGCGCTATCGTATCCTGCTAAGTTTAAACGCACAAGGTTTTTACAAGTTTGGCCAATTTTATCGAGTAGAGGAGTGATGGAAATATCAAACAGATATAAATGGTGTAGTGACATGGCGCCAGGATGAACGAATGTTTTTGAAGGCAAACGTCTATTGGTATTTACAAATTTCTTGCACAATCTTTCATATACGGTATGTTATTCAAAAGCACGGGTGGTTGACTTGCCATTTGATCTTGGATCTTTTGCTTCCGAAATCGAGTAGCTACCACATTCAAACACAAACGTTCCAAACTCGAAGCTGATTTACAGCGTGGCATGTCGACTGTACAGGTCAGTTGAGAATGATAACGGTCCAAAATTACTCCCATAGCATAAAGCAACGTTCGCTATACGTATAACTAACGACCCCTATCGGTAGTTTTTCCCGTATATTTTTTTTAACACGCGGTTTTTCCACCAACACAACATTCACATTCAGTCGAATCACCAGCACCTGTGTAAACTTCTACCTAAATCATAAATCGTGAAGAAATGCCGATCAGGAAATCCCTCTCCCTCAAACATTTATGTCAAAAAACAATGGCCCGACACTTCGAGCAACTCAAAGACGAAATTGCAAAACTACGTAAATTACTAATCAAAACAGTTTTAATTTTAACAAAACCAAAATTTAATCTAAAAAAAAAAAAAAAAAAAAATCCCATTTATTTTAAATTTCATTATTAATTCGCAGCTCTGACATTAATCGACGAATTCTACAACGAAAGAAATTCCTTAGATTTCCCATTTACCAAAGCGCCGTCGCAAATCTTCGCGCACAGCCGAAAACGCGATATCGAATTCTATTTCAAGACCCGTGACCGTAAGAATAAAATCCCATACGACTGCGACATTATAAACCGAATAACCAACGTTTGCAAGGTAAAAAAACAACTCAAAAGAATAAACTAATCAATTTTACCATCTAAAATTCAATTTATTAGGACCTCCGACGCTTAAAAATAGACAACGTCGCCTTCGTTTCGACCACAGCCTGGAAAAAATTATTCTCCGCTATCACGCGGGTCGAAATCGTCGACTTGCGCCGCACGTCGTGTAGCGATTCAGTCCTCGCTACGATCGGCAGCAACTGCACCCAACTGCGCCAACTAAACGTAAAGATGTGTGAGGGAATCACCGACGCCGGAATCCGTAACTTGTGCACCTCCAAGCCGCAAACCATGAAAATCGAACAATTGAACATTTCGGACACGGAAATCACCAAAAAAGCGTGTTTGATTGCACTCCGGAACCTCCCGCTCTTAAAACGGTTCAAGTGCCGCAGTTACAAATTGAATTACGTGTCAGGCGTGTTAAAATCGCTCAAGGTCAACGAGCAAACGTTTCAAACGGTCGAGCACTTCGATTGCGGCAAAATCAAAACGACCGACGATTGGAAATTGCTTTCAAAAAAGTTCCCTAGTTTGTCCGAAATCGATGTGACCGCCGAATCGGGGGAAATCGGTTTTCACTCGATCACGGCGCTGGTAAATTCGTCTCCGTGTCGTTTAACGCGTTTGGTGCTGTGTTACGTCCAGTCCGTCGACCTGGCGGCGATCGGACGCATTTTTCCCGGCTTGCGCGTGTTAAAACTCTTGCAAAACAGTTATTTATCCGGCGATGCTTCCAGTTCGGTCGACTGCAGCGGCATGTTTAGAAGTTTGGTCAAATTGCAGTTCCAGGAATTCGGCGGGGGTCCTGGAATTTCCGAGTCGTGCTTGCGGATGTTGTTGGAGAATTGCGTTCGTTTGCAAAGGTTGGCGATTTTCGGGTGCGCGGCATTGAGCGATGAAGTGTTAACGGATTTTGTGGAGAGGAATCCTTTGCGGGAGTTGAGGGTAGTGAGTTTTCAGATGTGCAATGGGATTAGTGTGGATTCGCTGCTGCGGATTTTGGGCACGGAGAATCCGTTGGGGTTAGTGGTGGTTTCGAATTGTTCAAAGATTGGTAAGGTCGAGCTGGGAATTATGGAACGGTTTGTTAGGGATCGGACGATGGATGATGTGGAATTTAGCTTTGCCGAGTTTCCCGAGTTTCACGAGATTCACGAAGTTCACGAGGTTCACGAGTTCCACGAGTTTCACGAGTTCCACGAGTTTCACGAGTTCCACGAGTTTCACGAGTTCCACGAGTTTCCCGAGTTCCACGAATTTCCCGAGTTTCCTGAGTTTCCCTAAAGTGTAAACAGTTGTGTTTTACTAGATCTCGAAGCATTGCAGTAAAGCAAAAAATAAATTTTATTTTTTATTCATTTTTAAAAGTTTTTATTTAACTTGTTGGTTTCTTTCAACGTTTGGTTTTGTTAGCGTCGCCCTCGATTAATAGCCGCGGCTGAAAGTGGCAGTTTTACAGAACTACTTTTCCACAAAGTAGAGCACAGTCCACAGTTAGGCGTAATCCGGCTCAACCAATAGGAGTTAGGACAACGTAGTGAGTAAATAAATGATGTAGTACTTCATTTTATTTACAAGTTACTTCGTGTATGTCATAAAAAGCAATCGCTAGTAGTAAAGTCATCCCGAGTTCGTGTCTTTCGGACGGCTTTCGCATCGAAAAGTCATTTATCAAGTCGTGTGGTATAATTAATTTCTTCAGACTTGACTTGAAATTAACTTCTTTCTTGATTATCAACGATATCAAATCCAGGCAACTGATCCTCTCGTTGCCAACTCCAATTTGATAATATTTAGTAATTGTTTGCGGCTTGATTGTGTACACTGCGTGATGCCTCGACTGTTGGAAGTTAGAGTTGAGCAAAGTCAACAGGCTGGCTTGAAGCGCCGCCACATTCATCACGTGCGAGAACCCCGAAGTCTGTTTCATCTGGGTCGAAAGTTCTTCCACCACATAAACATCGGACTTGGCAAGATTTTGAAATGAAGACAAGGCCTAAAATTAAAATATTTAAAAAAAAAAATGTAGAATTTGTATTTTAGCAACGCATAGCAGGTTTTAGCGCCACGCCACCCCGCTTCAATGGCTCCACCCGAATTTCTCACATCACAAATTTACCCATTCAAACATTTGATGAAGTGGTGCTGGTTTCTTATTTTACTTTATTTGGTCCAATTGGGAGTCGAGGAATTCGTCGGGGGTCCTGGAATGGTTTGTGTATATGTACTTTTTGCACAAATTTCGGTTTTCAACCCTTGTGAACTTGGCAATAAATTAATTTTTAATTTAATTTTGATCGTTTTTAATTATTTTTATTGCTTTTTTCAATAGAAAATCAGATGTACAGGTATTCTGATTTCTTTATTAAAAAAATTACATCCAAACTGATTGTATTTATTTAAAAATTACATTAAAAATTATCAAATTCATTTCAAAGTAATAGCAAATGCATCAATATCCGCTAGCGGTAAACTAAAAGCACGTTGGCTGAAGTAAAATTTATAAAAATCAGGATTGTCACTTTCACTTCCATACTTGTAATGAACAACATTAAAAAGAGTCAAATCAATAATATTTGCATCGTTCAGAGCAAACAAAACAAAACTCATGTCACAACAAACAAAATTCACTCTTTGCCAATTCCGTCGTTGCAAACCATTCACCAATTCGAATATCTCTGCCAAAATATAATTTGCAAACGGTTCCTTAAGCGTCGGAACAGACCCTAGAAAAATATAGTCTATTGACAGCAATTTAACTTCATCATCGCTTTTCCAATTGCCGTTCATAGTTTTGAACAGATACAGTTTATCCCAATCCCTACCAGAGTAAACCAATTTTTCAATTGGAAGTTGCTTCAACCCTTCCACTAAAGTTTGTGCATCTTCGAAGACATTAGAACTAATTTCTAAAGTTTGAAGACTTCTACAAGTGGATAAAAAACCTAACAGGCGTTTGGTTTCCACCGTGCTGTCCACACATTGTTCGTCTGTGTCTAAAATTGATTCGTATATGTTTATATATTTAAGCGAATTAATGCCACACCACGCAGGATTCATCTCCACTAATTCCCTCACACCCGAAATGTTGCAAATCAAATTCGCAGGCTCAATCTCAAGTAGTACTTCTCTCGAAACGTCATCAATCGACAACATTTTAATGCAATTCCTGTTTGTCAACGGCTGCCTACAATTGACAATGCAATTTTTCAACTCCAGGTACTCGTACGTCTTCATTCCACCTTTGGTAAGGTCGCTTAAATCTATCGCTGTATCAAAAACAGCATTAAACGCGGTATTAAAGGTAAAATAAAGTAAACTGCTAGAATTAGCAATGGCATCGACCAGATCACAAAGGTCCAGATCGCCCGACGCTAACCTCACCTTCAAAATTCTAAGCTGAGTTTTTTTTAATAATGATATGGTAAATAGTTCCTTTTCGCGAGTTGCGATGTTGACCGAGAAGAAATAAAATGAGTTTTGAAAAAATAAATCGTCGGAGTCAAGACACAATTTAGGATTCGTGCAAGATAAGCTTACATCCTCGCAGTGTAATTTCAAAGAACACGTGACCGATTGTAACGACGTAAACGTCGATGCAATTCTTGCGAGGTCTTCTGTGCTAGGTTTTCTGTAGTTCAGAGACAAAATGCCAATTTGCAGTTCATGTAATTCGCACGCCAGATCAGTTAAAACATCATTTAAGTCTTCAATCCTATCTAAGGTGAGCTTGGCGATTGGAGGATGTAGGTTTTTAAGACGCTGTGTTCGAATCAAATTGTGACCATAAACACTTTCAACTCTCCCACATTCGATTCCGTATTCGATCAACTTTTCAAACCATTTCAGGCCAAAGCTGTCTTTGAGAAAGTTCATTCGAAGATCCAGGTGAACCGGTAGAAAATTGATAATGGATGGAAGTATTTTGTTGTACGCACGAGACGATGAACATTCCTTCATAAGCTGCTCAACGTATTGGAAGTTTGAAGAAAAACAACAAGAGTGTGACTGAATAGCATCGAATATGTGGCACGATTGGTCTTGAAACAAACCAACCATAAAGCTAAGAACGAGAGACGTACCCCGAGTACTCAAGTAATGTTTCAATACAGGTTTCAGAAGATTTTCCTTGAATTCAGACTCGTTGGATTTGTATTGCAGCCACATGTAATAGGCAGCGGAGAATTCCATAATAGACAGATGGAATGCTTCGTAGTACTGGTTTGATTGAAAACGAATCACTTTCTTGTGGTTGCTGAGAAATCCGAGCTTGTAAATTCGCTCGGTCAAACCATCACACTTGAACTGAAAATTGTTTTCAAGAATATGTTGCCAAGACAATTTTCCAAATTCTCCAATCAGTTTGTGCGTGCCCTCGTCCAGTGATTGTGAATCAAAGAGATCAAAACAATCGTCAAGCGGCGTTTCGTTTCTTTCGGAACTGTTCTTGATAATACTATTGAAGAGTATCTTATAAAGTTCAGTTCGTGATAGAAAAGTGTCCACATTTTCTTCAGTGTTTACGATAAACGCCAACAGAATTAAAAACAAAGGACAATCAAACAATTTATTTTTGGTGACTGTTGATTTTATATTAGCAAGTAAATTACTTTTGTTGCTATCGTCTGTCATAATAAACTTTTCTAAAAATTCCATCTTCTTTTCATTATTTGTAATTCCTAATATGGACATTTGCTTGTTGCAGAACTTGGACGACTTATTTATTCGTTTGAACAATTGTTTGCGCTCGTCTTTCGTCAATGTGAACAGTCCTGTTCTGCACGTTACCAATATTGTCGCTTCTTTATATTTTTGTTCGTACAGTAATTCAAGAAGAGACGATCTGTCTGCCACTGATAACTCATCTAATCCGTCAAATATGAAAAGAATTTGCTGTTCATTTGACGCAATCATGCCATCGATGTTATTATAGTCTTTGAAGCCACTAATTTGACCAATTGATTTAATCGCATCGTCAACACTTTGCTGCTGCAATTCTCGGAGAGGAAGCAGAAACACGAGTTCAAATTGACTGACATATTCTTTTTCCTTGGCCCAGTCGCATGCTATTCTTGTTGCCAATGACGTTTTGCCAGAACCAGGCTGTCCTTCAATAAGAATTCTAGACGGTTGTTGCTCATTGACTGGATTAAATATCTCTTCCTTTTTAATCATCTTGTCAGAAATGTCAAGTATTAGGTCAATAAAATAGTCATCAATGTATAAATCTTCTCTTTCTTCTAACCATGTGACACATGGCAAAGTTAATTCTTTGTAAAAGTCTCGTAAGCTGGTTTTCAAACCAGAAATATCTGAAATTAGAATAAAAAGAACATTCATATTAATTTTTCTCGGTTTATTTTTATTTTTCAAACTAAATGCGATACCTAGAGTTGTAATTTCTGGAGATGTTTGTTCATTGACTATTGCAGGATTCTCTGCAATATTAAATTGATTTGTAAACTCAAAATGAAAAATTTACAGTATCGATAGAGAAAGTAATAGGATGCTTACGTGGTGTTGTTCCCACCTCAAAGTAATTGACAATACTCGTTTTGGTTACTTCTGTGTGAATAGTCATCGCTTTTATACCATCAGTATTAACGCATACACTTCCCTGGCCAGTCAAGTGTTCATATTGTTTGTCAAGAGATGTTTGTTCATTGACTGGTTCAGGAGTCTCTGCATTCCCAGCATGAAGTGCTACAATATTAAATTTATTTTTAAACTCAAAATTAAAAATATGTATATACAGCAATTGAAGCAAATTTTACGGTATCGATAAAGAAAGTAATAGGATGCTTACGTCTTGTTTCCACCCCAAAGTAATTGTCAGTACACGTTTCGGTCATTTCTGTGTGAATATTCATCACTTTTATACCATCAGTATTAACGCATACACTTCCCTGGTCAGTCAAGTGTTCATATTGTTTGTCAAGAGACATGCTGATTGAGCTATGTAAACATTCAAATTTCATTTTTCATAATTTGGCTTTATGAACGTATATATTAACAAAAATTTAATAAATGGCTGAAAAACCTGGATGGAAAATTTTAAATTTACTTACAAGTTAGTGAATTGGTAGTGGAGCTTCCAATTGCCTTCCGTTAGATAATGAATCGTGATTCACGCGCATCTGGTTTTTGTGTCAACTGCAGATAACATGTAATATGTTTTAAGGACTTTGGACAAATACAGAACGAGAATGTAAATACGTACTTTCTAACAAGTTCACGAATTCCCTGTTAACCGCGATGTCGTTATTAAAACGTGCCTGTTTTTAGATGTTGAAGTGAAAAACCACGGTCAACTCTGAGCAAACTTTGAAGTCTGTTCATTTCCAAGATGCTTTGCCGGCTTTCACGAACACCTGATCACAGATTAGGAAAAAATAGAAAATAGTTTTCCCCTAATCAGTGCACCTGATATCCAAAGCGTCATGAGACTGCTGTAGTCAAAAAAACATTTGGCAGGAAGCCAAAATGGACAGCAGTCACAGTACATTTACACTTCCGCCAAAAAGGACTGTCCACTTATAGGACGTAGTTCTACGTCAAAACCGGTATCAAATAAACTGTCAATTCCATCGCTTATTCGACGTAAATTGGACACAATTTACTTATTGGTAATTGCAACATGAAGTTCCATTACAGCAATCCCAAGATACCAACCAACTCTAATTTAAAAATTCTTCGGCATTTATAAGCGGTCAATTGATCGGCAACTACGAGCAGTTATCCAAATCAATGACCAACCAAAGTGGTGGCGATGCAGCAAAGCCAACCTTACCTCTCGGATGATAATTATGACCAATTACACCCTTGTAGAACCATGGAACCAAACGAAAAGTTAAATCAGACCGATATGAAACGACATCTTTATTTCCAGACAAAGGTAAGTTCTTCCCTTATCTAGAACAGCATTTAGAAATGATATTATTTTAGGGCCCAGGCCACTTAAATTGTATTAATTTGGCCATTTGTCGGTCTAGATATTCATACAAGTTTAATCATATTTACTTATATAAATGTTAACTGATTTGAGAAACTTCCTGATTACTCACTTTATTTTATCTCGTGCACACAAAGTTCACAGATTTGCAGTACTACACTTATCTGACAGTACGACAGGTGATGATTTGGCTAAGTATTGCTGAAATATGTGATAATCTCACTTTATTTTGTCGTTTGTATTAAATAAATATCACCACTGAAAAGATAAATTGTGTTATTTTATTTCACTCTAAATTGGCTGGGGTGACCTTTGTTGCACCAAACTGAGCTAATTGCACAGAAAATCTGCGCAACTCAGAAGTGTGCCAAGCTTGGAACCCCAATTTTGGCACACTCTTGAATATACACTACAACTAACAACACCTTGTCACTGCTCAGCTCGAGAAACCTCGCTAGTATTGATTGTGTTACAGTTTGTGTATCTGAGAACTCTGCTTGCTTTGCCCATTGTGCAAAGCCAGCACCCAATTGCGCCTTGCGTGAATTAGCAACCGCTAAATTACGCCATCGAGAAGAGATGTTTTGACTCCTCGTGAACTACCGCCACCGTGAGCGCGCGAACGCTCGCCATCGCCGTCGTACGAGAAGTCCTTGCTCGCTGTGAACCATCGCCGTCGCAGGAGCCACCGAGAGTCACTCCAGAGTTCCGGCGCAGCCATCGTACGTTGGAGAAGACGAAGCCATCTTAACAATGAGCCGTTGTTATACACGCGAGTTGCGTGTTGCGTGTTGCGTGTTACACGCCATTTTGCCATTCTTTCATATTTCCATTATTTCCGCGACACAGTCGCATTTCATTATTTATTATTGTATAAATTACCATTGATTAAAGTATTGTTTATTTGTATTAAACATAGTTGTGTTTATTCCCCAAATACACCCCTAGACAACCCACAGACGCCAAACCCGATAAACGGCATATCACTTACGAGTTAACCTAGCTTAGATTTAAGATTAAGTTACGTAGTTAAATTCCCGGATCCAACAAATATTAGCGCTAGTCCGCCATCCCACTCCTTCAGAAGATAAAAATAGAAAAACCTGGTTGGATTTTAAAAATGAGTGAGTAAATAAATGACCACGATTTGACAAGTACTGCATCATTTTATTTACAAGTTACGTCGTGTATATCATAAAAAGCAATCACTAGTAATTAAGTCATCCCGAGTTCGTGTCTTTCGAACGGCTTTCGCATCGAAAAGTCATTTATCAAGTCCTGTGGTATAATTAATTTCTTCAGACTTGACTTGAGATTCACTTCTTTCTTGATTATCAACGATATCAAATCCAGGCAACTGATCCTCTCGTTGCCAACTCCAATTTGAAAATATTTAGTAATTGTTTGCGGCTTAATTGTGTACACTGCGTGATGCCTCGACTGTTGGAAGTTGGAGTTGAGCAAAGTCAACTGGCTGGCTTGAGGCGCTGCCACATTCATCACGTGCGAGAACCCCAAAGTCTGTTTCATCTGGGTCGGAAGTTCTTCCACCACATAAACATCAGACTTGGGAAGATTTTGAAATGAAGACAAGGCCTAAAATTAAAATATTAAAAAAAAATGCAAACAAGAATGTGGAATTTGTATTTTAGCAACGTTTGTCAGGTTTTAGCGCCACCCCGCTTCAATGGCTCCACCCGAATTTTCTCACATCACAAATTTACCCATTCAAACCAAGTTTGTGTATTTGAGACCTCTGCTTGCTTTGCTCATTGTGCAAAACCAGCACCCGATTTAAGATTAAGATTTAAGATTAAGTTAGTTAAATTCCCGGATCGCAACAGTTTTGATTGTGTTAATTTTAAATTTGTTTTATGGTTACCCTGAAGCCAGTTTACTGTCCCTTTGGTCACATGATTATCTGAATGTGGGAGATTAGAACTCCCCCCTTTTACATCTTTTGTTTTTAAGCAGTAGCTTTACTTTTCTCAAGGCGTGTTTTCTCCACCACAAGCAGTTTAAAACCATTTGTTGAGAACTTTGGAAAGACCATTTGTTTGCTGATCCATGTTACATTAACACGAGAATTAATATACTTTTATCATTCAGAGCAAACAAACAAAAAATCCATGTCAACAAACAAACAAAATTCACTCTTTTCCAATTCCATCGTTGCAAACCTTTCACCAATTCGAATATCTCTGCCATAATATAATTTGCAGTGTGTAATCCTGCCTGATGCTAACTCATTCGTCAGAACAAACAACAATCCATCGAAAAATAAATTCTATTGACAGCAATTTAACTTCTAATCAAAAAAATTCACTTCCAGTCCTATGGACAGTTACTATTTGTACCACAACCGCAAGCCCGACAAAAGGTTGGAAATCTCCAATCCATCAATGAAATAATGTATCCCTATGTTTACAGAGACATTTTAGAAAGAAATCTTGATAAACTAAAAAAATATTGGTGTTGGACTGTTGGTTGTAGGTAACAGGACAACAATCAAAATCACAAAGCTTTAGCAGACATTGTTGTAAGGTTTCTTGATGGTAAACAGAGTTTGTAAACTTACTTTTGCCTCTTACTTTTTAATGTCACTTCACAAAAAAGTTTTTTTCTCAGAAACTAATGAATATATTTTGATAAAATTTTAGATGAATAAAGTAGGATGTTATACAAGCATCCACTTAAAATTTCATTAACTTTCTTCTCTTTTTTCCCGAGATACAGGCGGGAAAATCAACATGATGTGCTTGTAAACTTACTTTTGCCCCCCACTGTAATTACTGCTTGTCACACTAATAACCAAAACGTTTCGCGGGATATTTTATTGTGTGTGTCCAAATGCTCACAATGTGAAGTTAAATAAAAGCCTTTATTTACACTCCGTGCTCAACCTGCAAATTCAAGTTTTTACGTTTAACATGACGCTTAATTACATCATAACCTGAGTAGTCAATATTATTACACTTCCGAATTATTAACTTCGTCAACGGATTTTGTATGTCCAACAGTTTTATGAAGGAAGCAGAAGTAACCAAGGGACAAGAAAGAAAACATAAAATTTTTAATACATTCAACTCAGCAAGTTCTAAAATTAAATCGTCAGAAAGCCGTGCACAATCATGAAAAAACAACGATTCTACACTTTTACATTGTACCAATAACGTTTTCATTTGTTGTTCAGTAACGACTGTATCTGTACAACTTAAAGACAGATGACGAAGGTTTTGTAATGGACCAACGGTATCACCTTCACTGAAAAATGTACACTCACTTAAAGATAATTCTTCTAACATCGGCCAAGCGCGATCAATGAGTCTAATATTCACCAGTGTCAAATCCCACAAACTGAGAGATTTCAATCGTTGTGGCCACATTACAATATTAAAATCTGAACGATCCAAGTTTATCCACGTCAACTTTCTTAAATTTGGAAAATTTGTCGTCAGGGTAGGGATTTGTTCAATACTGCACACTGTAAGACTTTTGATGGAATAAGTGTTTCCAGACGACAGTTTGACTAACTCTGGAAATATTTTGTTCCAATAATCATGTTTAAACTCTTCTAAAAGTGGCAGTTGGTTGAGAACGAACAAACACCCCTCGGCCGTGGTACTAGTTGAAAAAATATTCAAATTATTGAGCTTGATGCAACAGCATAATGACCGCAGCCCAATGTCAGTAAGCTTTGAACAATCCTCAAGGTTGAGCTGTTTCATCAGTGGACAATTCTGTCCGATTGCAGCAGCAATTTCATCCATGCATTCTTCTTTTTGACGCAAGAGGCTTAAATGTTGAAGTTTCGATAAATTTTTCAGCAGTTTGACAATGGATTCGGTCGGCAATATTGGAGCGCTAGAAAATCGGGGCAAGTTTAAATGCACAAGGTTTTCACAAGTTTGGCCAATTTTATCGAGTAGAGGAGTGATGGAAATATCAAACAGATATAAATGGTGTAGTGACGTGGCGCCAGGATGAACGAATGTTTCTGAAGGCAAACGTCCATTGGTATTTACTAATTTCTCGCACAATCTTTCATATATGTTATTCAAAAGCACGGCTGGTTGACATGCCAGTTGATCTTGGATCTTTTGCTTCCGAAATCGAGTAGCTACCACATTCAAGCACGAACATTCCAAACTCGAAGCTGATTTACGGCGTGGCATGTCGACTGTACAGGTCAGTTGAGAATGATACAAAGTCTGGAACAAATTCTTTATGTATTGGCGTATTAACGACATGTGAACGTAATGTTTATACGGAGTTGGCAATAACGTATACTGGACATTATTGTGACATTGTTGGCGATCAATATTGTTCATTTTATTTTTTTATTTTGGTGCAGTAAGCTACTTCAGGAATTTCAATTAAATTGACCATGTTATGGTTGATTTTATCAAAGACTACTTTTCTGTGTCAACTTTTTGCTTGTGTTATAAATTAAATAGCATGGGAGTAATTTGTTTTGTTTTTATTATTTTTTTTTATAAAGAATTTCTTTGACATTCTGAATTAATTATGACATATTTTAAAAAGAAAGTTGTATTTTCTTTTTTATTTCTGTGATGGAGAAAAACATGTGTATGATATCAATAGTTAATGTGTCCTGTAGTGCGGACGGAGTAAAACGGTCCAAAATTACTCCCATAGCATAAAGCAACGTTCGCTATACGTATAACTAACGACCCCTATCGGTGGTTTTTTCCCGCGGTTTTTCCGCCAACACAACATTCACATTCAGTGGTATCACCAGCACCTGTGTAAACTTCTACCTAAATCATAAATCGTGAAGAAATGCCGGTCAGGAAATCCCTCTCTCTCAAATATTTATGTCACAAAACAATGGCCCAACACTTCGAGCAACTCCAAGACGAAATTGCAAAACTACGTAAATTACTAATCCAAATATTTTTAATTTAAAAATAACCAAAATTTAATATGAAAAAAAAAACCAATTTCTTTTAAATTTCATTATTAATTCGCAGCTCTGGCATTAATCGACGAATTTTACAACGAAAGAAATTCCTTAGATTTCCCATTTAACAAAGCGCCGTCGCAAATCTTCGTGCACAGCCGAAAACGTGAGATCGAATTCTATTTCAAGAGCCGTGACCGTGAGAATAAAATCCCATACAACTGCGACATTATAAACCGAATAACCAACGTTTGCAAGGTAAAAAAAAAACTCAAAAGAATAAACTAATCAATTTTACTATCTGAAATTCAATTTATTAGGACCTCCGATGCTTAAAAGTCGTCAACGTCGATTCCGTTTCCACCAAAGCTTGGAAAAATTTATTCCGCGTCATCACGCGGGTCGAAATCGTCGACTTGCGCCGCACGTCGTGTAGCGATTCAGTCCTCGCTGCGATCGGCAGCAACTGCACCCAACTGCGCCAACTAAACGTAAAGATGTGTGAGCGAATCACCGACGCCGGAATCCGTAACTTGTGCACCTCCAAGCCACACACCATGGAAATCGAACAATTGAACATTTCGCAGACGGAAATCACGAAAAAAGCGTGTTTGATTGCACTCCGGAACCTCCCGCTCTTAAAACGGTTCAAGTGCCGCGGTTACAAATTGAATTACGTGTCAGGCGTGTTAAAATCGCTCATGGTCAACGAGCAAACGTTTCAAACGGTCGAGCACTTCGATTGCGGCGACATCGAAACGACCGACGAATGGAAATTGCTTTCAAAAACGTTCCCTAGTTTGTCCGGAATCGATGTGTCCGCTGAATCGACGGAAATCGGTTTTCACTCGATCACGGCGTTGGTAAATTCGTCTCCGTGTCGTTTAACGCGTTTGGTGCTAAATTACGTCCAGTCTGTCGACGTGGCGGCGATCGGACGCATTTTTCCCGGCTTGCGCGTGTTAAAACTCTTGCAAAACAGTTATTTATCCGGCGATGCTTCCAGTTCGGTCGACTGCAGCGGCATGTTTAGAAGTTTGGTCAAATTGCAGATCCAGGAATTCGTCGGGACTCTTGGAGAAGTTCCCGAGTCGTGCTTGCGGATGTTGTTGGAGAATTGCGTTCGTTTGCAAACGTTGGTGATTTTCGGGTGCGCGGCATTGAGCGATGAAGTGTTAGCGGATTTTGTGGAGAGGAATCCTTTGCGGGAGTTGAGGGTAGTGAGTTTAACGATGTGCGATGGGATTAGTGTGGATTCGGTGCTGCGGATTTTGGGCACGGAGAATCCGTTGGGATTAATGGTGGTTTCGATGTGTCCACAGATTGGTAAGGTCCAGCTGGGGATTATGGAACAGTTTGTTAGGGATCGGACGATGGAGGATGTGGAGTTTAGCTTTACTGAGTTTCCCCAGTTTCCTGAGTTTCTTGAGTTTCCCGAGCTTCCCTAAAGTGTAAACAATTGTGTTTTTTACTAGATTTCAAAGCATTGAAGTGAAGCAAGAAATAAATTTTATTTTTTATTCATTATTAAAGGTTTTTATTTAATTTGACATGGATGTTTGTTGGTTTCTATCAACGATTGGGTTTGTTAGCGCCACCTGTATTCACGTCTTTTCAATGTGTCATTTAGCATGCACAAATAAGCACAAATGACACTTTTCCGTGTAGTAGAGCACAGTCCACAGTTAGGCGTAATCCGGCTCAACCAATAGGAGTTAAGACATGGTAGTGAGTAAATAAATGATTTGACAAGTACTACATCATTTTATTTACAAGTTACTTCGTGTATGTCATAAAAAGCAATCGCTAGTAGTAAAGTCATCCCGAATTCGTGTCTTTCAGACGGCTTTCGCATCGAAAAGTCATTTATCAAGTCGTGTGGTATAATTAATTTCTTCAGACTTGACTTGAGATTAACTTCTTTCTTCATTATCAACGATATCAAATCCAGGCAACTGATCCTCTCGTTGCCAACTCCAATTTGAAAATATTTAGTAATTGTTTGCGGCTTGATTGTGTACACTGCATGATGCCTCGATTGATGGAAGTTAGAGTTGAGCAAAGTCAAAAGGCTGGCTTGAAGCGCCGCCACATTCATCACATGCGAGAACCCCGAAGTCTGTTTCATCTGGGTCGGAAGTTCTTCCACCACATAAACATCGGACTTGGGAAGATTTTGAAATGAAGACAAGGCCTAAAATTAAAATTAAAATATTAATAAAAAAAAAAATGCAAACGAGAATGTGGAATTTGTATTGTAGCAACGTTTGTCAGGTTTTAGTGCCACCCCGCTTCAATCCACCCGAATTTTCTCACATCACAAATTTACCCATTCAAACATTTGATGAAGTGGTGCTGGTTTCTTATTTTCAGAAAAGATTGCTTTCTCCCAGCGACAAACTTCGAACGGTTCTTTTTGCACGTGAGCCATTGTCAAGTGAGTAGGTCCTACCGAAAGAGCCGTCACTGTATTTACACACTGAAACAGAATACACAACAATCTTAACGATAAAAAATGTTTCGTAGGACAGTCGAAACTCTTTATAACGAATCGTGATATAACGAATTATCGATACAACGTACAGTGACTCAAAAAATTGTTCACATGTTTGTAGTAGCATCTTTAATTGGCAAAAAAAAGATTTATAATGATTTCCCAGAAAGAAAATATTTTAAATTTTAACACAAATAGCTCATGATCTTTCAGAAAAAGTAAATAATTTTTAAAAATTTCAAAAAACAAAAAAGATATGACCGAAAAAGCATCGTTCTTTCATGTGAACAATTTTTTGGCTGCTCCAATGTGATTGATTTTTGGTGTTGGAATCACTGTTATTGTGCACGTATATTCGAAATTGGGGTTATATAGCAACATTATGTATCATAGCTGTATTTTAAACATTAGAAATCATCATGTGCCCTCTCTAATTGGAAAAAAGACAAAATGTTCTAGCATTAGTTGAAAAAGGGATTTCTGTTTGAAAAATTGCTGCAGAAGTCCGAGTTAGCATTGGATGTGTGTTTAGAATTCGCAAAACATATGCTTTAGATGCAAAAAAACCAAAATTAGGTCGCCCAAAAATTCTAACAGCCACACAGGAGCGAAACATTGTTAGGGCAGTTACATCAGTTCGCCTAGATACAGCTGTAGACATGCAAATTGATCTTGCTAAACATCATAACAATGTTGTTAGTGCTCAAACTGTACTAAATGTGCTAAAGAGAAATACATTGAAGTCATCAGTCAATGTTAAAAAGCCCTTATTAACAGCTCGTCATAAATGCCTCAGAATGGAATTTGCCCAAAAGTACAAAGACTGGACAATATACCATTGGAGAAGGGTTATTTTCTCAGATGAAACAAAGATTTACCGTTTAGGAAGTGATGGACGCAAAGGGTGCTGGAAAAAACAAAAATCAGCACTACAATTGCACCAGATGATCCCAACAGTAAAACATGGAGGTAGTTTCTTAATGATTTGGAGATGCATAACTGCTAATGGAACATGAAATCCTGATAGTATTGATGGAATAATGAATGCAGAATTGTATTGCACTATTTGATGGGAACATTAAAATACTACAAGCTTAAAACGAAAAATGTAGTGTTTCAACATGACAATTGAAAAGAGAATTGAAAAGGTTTGGGACACAATAAGTAAAGGCACATGTCTAAAGTTAATTGACAGTATGCCCCAACATATTTCTGAAGTTCTCAAGGCAAATGGAGGTCATACACAACATTAAAATCCATGAAAGTTCTATGGCAAAATAATTGTTCACATGAAAGAACGATGCTTTTTCGGTCATATCTTTTTTGTTTTTTGAAATTTTTAAAAATTATTTACTTTTTCTGAAAGATCATGAGCTATTTGTGTTAAAATTTAAAATATTTTCTTTCTGGGAAATCATTATAAATCTTTTTTTTGCCAATTAAAGATGCTACTACAAACATGTGAACAATTTTTTGAGTCACTGTATACCTAAAAATGGCCGGTTAGGCTAGGTCAGCGGTCGGCAATAGGCGGAAGGTCGAAACTTGGACCGCAGTGACGTTTTAGCGACGTTTTTCACTCGATTTCTTTGGTTTTTTTTGGTGTTTTTTCTTGTTTTTCCTGTTTTTTTCATGTTTTTTAGGTTTTATTGGTATTTTTTGAGTTGTGTGTTTATTGGGGGGTTTATTTGGTTTTTAAGTGTTTTTTTTCTGGACCTCGATAAAAATTTTCAATAGTATCCGGACCCCACTTAAAATTAATTGCCGAACCCTGGGTTAGGTATATATTGAATTCTCGACATAACGAATCGATTTTTCAGGTCTCTTGAGATTCGTTATAAAGAGTTTCGACTGTATTCATTTTGCAAATAAATCTGCTGCATTCGCAAAGTCACTGTGCCTAATCGGTCTAATGGATAAGGTGGCCCTGGGTACAGGAATCACTCGTTATACACGATCTCGCTTGACGTGTTGTCGTTGTAACGCAATTTAAAAATGTTTAGTCTAAATGACATTTCGAATGCAGCTAGCATTCTTTGCTGAAATAGGTTAATTATCGGTCAAAGTTACGTCTTCAGATTGCGAAATCTCCGGAATACACATTTTCTTTGTTAATTTATAATTATTTTTCAGTGCCTTGATTTTTTTACATAGTTTGATTAAGTTATCCTTAGGTATTCCCTCTAACTAAAATAAAAATAAAAGAAAATGATATTATTTTAATTATTTTTAAATTTTAATGAATCATTGCTCACTTCTAACACGCTTTGTAAACTATTGAATTGTCCGTTTCTTTCCCGATATTCGCTGATTTGTTTCGCATTTTCTTTACTCATTTTCAACGACTCCATAACAGTCAAAGACGCGTTGTTTAGCACTCCTAAAATATGAGCGATTTGTTCATCGTCGTATTTTAGTCCAATCGCCGCCTTCGGTGCGCCGTCTGAGCCCGTGCAGTAAAACCGCAACGTACGAATCTGAAAGAAAAATATTTTAATCATGGTAAATTGTGTCGAATTATCAACGGTTTGTTTACGTACAATCCCAACGCGTGGAAACATTCTACCGGTGTGAAAATTACGAGTTGTTACCGTTTCTACTCACGTGACGCTAAGGATTCAAGAAAACCAGATACGCTCGTCCTGAACCGCAACTAAGTGCCATCTAGTGCGATAAAACGTAAACAAATTGTAAAAATAATGAATTATAACTTTAATAATAATAATAACAAAAGCAAATCTACTGACAAAATTAAAACCTTTAAAAAGTAATAAAAAAAACGTGTAAATATTCATAAAACTTCCGCAATGAACTTCTAGCAGTTGAGTAAATAACCGAACAAGCCATACACTGCAGTGAAGCATCCATGCGGAGCTTTACCCGAGTGTTGATATCTGTCTTTTCAAGGCGAAAAATAAACTACTCGTTTCATATAGTCGGCTATTATCAAATTAATTAAAAGTTCACAACTTTTTTCCTCCTATTTTATTTGTATGTTTATAAAAAAAAATTTTTTTAAATAAATAAATAATAAAACTATAAAATTTATATTGGAGAAAATATCTATTGATTTATTAATCAACAATTTTTACAGGTTGAAACATGCACTTCAAATGGTTAGAACAATTCAAATTCATGTATTTCAGATTCTTCATTCCTCGACTTCGCCTTCCTCTCTTTGGCGCCCTTCTTTGGCGCCCAATGCCCATTCAGGTTTCTCAGGTTTCTAAAACAAAATTAAATAACACAATAATGCAACTTAGATTATGCAATAATCAGATTCCAGAGCAATAAATGCGTATACCACAGTCTCTACGTCTTCAATGCTGAATTTGTTAGACTCGACTTTTTTCAAATTTTGGTGGAAGTTGATCTCAGTTGGCTTTACGATCTTAAATCTATTCAAAGAAAATAAAAAATAAAATAAAATAAAATAATAACAAGAAATTTAAATAACAAAAAAATAAAAAAATAAATTCAAACAAACTCACTTGTTTGGGTCGTATTTGTTCACCTTCTTTAACACGGGTTTAACACTAGAAAACGAGATATTCACACGTTACAATTAAATTTTTAAACAATTTTTTAAAAAATACTTACAATTTGCCTCTCAAATCGTTCACCTGGATGTTCAGTTCATTAATCTTAATAAAAAAATTAATTATTACAAAATTATTATTAAAAAATCATAGAAAACGTGTAAATGCATTAGTTAGTTTACAGCACAACACCAATTAACACGTGAACAAAAATGCAAAGTGGAGCACAATTTGTGAGTTGTGGGGTGTCATTTACTTACCTCGAAATCTCTTTGTCTTACAACGTATTCCAAATCGTACTTATTATCCTCGAGTACCGAGATACGCTTGTGGTAGTCTTGAATGATTTTAATAATGGCGGCTGAAGAGAAGTAAATAGTTTAAGCGACTAGACATACGAAACGAACGTTTTGTAACATACAGTAGACAACAATGACAAAAGCACATTGAGAAGTTGAATGCGAAGAAAAAAGCTGGTAGTTTTTGTACAGTAAAGCGTTAAGTTGTGTGAATTGAGTTATGTTGAGTTTTTAGTGGAAAAATACCTCAAGAATTAAAATCCTTTTGCTTCACTGCGCGCTCCAGATTTGGGCTTTTGGATGGGTTGTTATTCATTTATCCTTTTCTAAGTCTTTACACATTCAACTTGTGCTAAACCTTTTTTTTTTATAATATAAATAAATGGAAAATTCAAAAAAATTCAAAATTCATGAAAGAAAAATTCAAAATTCATTAAAAAAGTTCAAAATTCACAAAAAATATTCAAAATTTACAAAAAAATTCAAAATTTGCCTTGAAATAATTAAAAATTTATATATAAAAAAAATAAAAAATTTAAAATTTAAGAAAAAATAAAAATTGAAAACATTTCTAAAATCCAAAATTTACAAATTATCAAAAACCAAAAAATAAAGGAAAAAAAAAAAGAAAATTAAAACGTATAAACTCTTCAAGAACTTTGTTTACATGAACCACTATTGAACTTAGCTTACCCTCATTAGCTCCCTCGATAGATTTCGGCTCTCCGCATCTTTCTTTAATGATCTTTCGTCTTTCCATCGCCTTCTTTTCCTGTTCTGCCTTCAGCTGTTCGGCAGCCATTTTCCTCAACAACACCTATCAATCCCATTTTCTTCAATCTCACTTTCAATATTTTTCCAATCCACATTATTTTACCCTCAATTTCTTCTTTCTTTCAGGCGTCATGAAGCCCTTCTTTGCCTTCTTCGACTTTGCAGCTTCCTCCAAACGCTTTCTCACCTCGGCCTTCTTCCTCTCCTTATCCTCCCTCTTCTTGCGTTCTTCCTGCATTTCACAAAAATTCATTTCAATTTTCTTTTATCGCTTTCAACAAATTATTTTTTTAATTTAATCAATTAAAAACGATTTTTTGTTCTCATTTTAACACATCAATCGATTTTGTATGTGGAAATTCAATGCGGACTTTTTCCGGCGGCCCGGGGCCCCCGATGAGTGAGGGGGGCCCTAAGTAACTGTTTATTTTGTTTATACCAAAGTCCGGCCTTGGTCTCAGATCATCTTGGGCTCCAAATATCCCGATAAGTGCCTTTGGGGCCCCTAGTAATAGGGCCCAAGACTGAATCCAGATCAGTTTAGGGCGTTTGGGCCCCATTTTATTTAAAAAAAAAAAAAAAAAAAAAAAAGGAAAACACCACACCACTGCTTTGGGGCCCCCATGGTGATATGTGAGTGATGCACCACTGTGGGGCCCTATGCAAATGAGGGTCCCTCGAGTTAAAATTTTAAATTCATAGATCACGGTCCCAATATTGAAAATATATGTAGGGCCCCCAAAAAAATTTCAAGGGCCCCGCGGTTTATGAATTTTAAAAAAATGGGCCCCGCAGTTAATGAGGAAAAAAAATGGGCCCCATCCAGAAGAAAATTCATTCAGAGCCCCGCAATTTATAAACTAAAAATTGAATATTAAAAAAAAAATGGGCCCCACCCAAATAAAAAATTAATGCAGGAACCCGCGGAACGATTTGAGGCGCTAAATAAAGTAAATAATAATAATGGAAGAGAGATTCCATTCCGGATTTGGAGTAGCGGGTTTTTGGGAACTCTTCTATTTATAGCGACCGCAGCACACGTAGTCAATTATCGCAACTCAATAAATAAAAAAATATGTAAATCAACTTAATTTTATTAATGTTATTAATGTTCAATGTAAAAAAAAATAATAATAAAGTGAGTGTGTTTAAAAAATTCCTTTTTCGCATACTCACATCAGCCATATCGATTGATTCTGGAGCGCAACCAAAGAGTTGTGTGCACACCGGTGAGACGCCGACTCACTGAAAGTAGAAAGCAAGATTTCAGATGTACCTGTTAGCACCCATGCGCAGTCGGACTCGCGTTGTCGCCGCGGAGCGCAGCGCATCGGCGGGGAGGAAAAGTGCGCAGTAGTCGCTAAGTTTAAACTTTGAAAAAAAAAGAGAGTTAAAAACGCAAACAATGTTAACTTTTTTAAGAAATTGGCACGGAACGAGAAAAGTGTCGAATAGAAAATATTGGAAAGACATAAATAAACACTTGCGGACGTTCCTTTTATGGAAAACCCCATCCAAGATGAAAGAAAGCGCATGCGTCAGCAACTAATTTTAAACTTACTAAATACCCACTAACTCATTGGCACAAAATCAAATGGGTTCCTATCTGGAAGCATTCCACCATTTTTTTCCATTTTTTTTCATCCAAATATTTATGTAATTAACACGCGATTCCTCACTTAAAATAAAATATGTAGCAGTGGTGCAAAATGTGCTGCCGTTTTGACAATTGAGAAAATAACTTTTACATGAATAAAATCATGCGTCGACAAGCTTTACGACCCAGCACTTCACAATAGCAAAATCAGGCCAACAATAAACTGCGTTGTCAGCCAAATTAAGAAACTTCTTACTAGGGCTCCTGGTAATAGTAGTCGCAGGACTTATGAGGCATTCTATAAATGTCCAATTTGCATCTACGTATCGATAAAGGCGATAACACGGTGAATGCGAAATTGCGAAACCTCTAGACAACCGCAATAAAGATATAATCAATCCAAACTGTGTGTTCTGTGTTGTTCTTAATCACAAAAGTGCAATTAGTAAAATTAAAAACAAGAGAAACAAATGAGTGGTTATTTATTACTCATCAAAGATGATGCAAAACTTTCGAACCTCATCCAAGGTTTATTTTCGAGATGATGTGTGGGTGTACAAATTATATCTTCTTTTCTTCCAGCTGTACAGCACTAGTGATAACCAGAGATCAGGTGGTTCAAGGTCATAGAAAGAGAAATGAAAAATTTTTATAATCACTTGCACATAATCTTAAAAAATATAAAGAAAACAAACATATTTGAAATCCACTAGGAAATCTTGATAGTGGTTATAGACATTTCTATACTTTATTCATTTCCACGTTTTCTTGCCTTAAAATTAGTCTTTTAGATTCATTTTAATTTTTAATCACTTCAGAGTGTCTTGTTCTATCAACCTATGGAGCCTAAAATAAAATAGATTTCAATATACTATCCAAAGGATATTCGTGTTGATTTTTCACCAGCGGGAGTTCTCGGCTAACTTCCTTTCTTTCTTGGCTTATTGTTTGGGTTTGTTGGAAGCGATTTGACTCGAACCTGCTAAAAATCTATTTTTTGATTGTTTTGCATTTTTAAATATTTGTAGAACAAAAAATTTGTGGCATTATTATAGTCCTACACGTGACCGTGGCCGTTTGCCAAAATAATGGCGACGAAGGAAAGCACGCGAGTTTCGTTAAAGGTCGACCGGCTCTGGAGTTGTGGCCGCTCGCCAAAAGGAGGCGAATGGTAAACATATAAATGTCATGTTGATAATTTATTAAGAAACGCAACACTGCGTGATAAATATACGTTGAATGTGAATAAAAATCAATAAAAATAACAATTTACACAACGTATGAAATTGTACAAAAGAAGTAATAGTAACATTTATTTCTTCTAAAAAGAGCACAATTCTTCTGCATAAATGGAGGATAGCAAACTATCAATAGTCATCAATAAGCAGGATTGATGTATATATACTCATCACAAATAGCAATTGTTCTTTTACTGCAGTTTTCTTACAACTTTATACACAATTTTCATATAATATACACAAAGATATTTAACCTAAGTCTAGTATTAGGTACTTCTGGTGTACGGCTTGTACTTTAGATTGAAAATGTCAAATCAAATCAAATAAACAAAAGGAAAAGAATAAAAGAAAAACCCAAAAAATCACAGTTTGGGTTTATTTATTTTATTTTATTTTATTTTATTTTATTTATAATAATCAACCATTTAATGGTCTTGAATTTTTTTATTCAGTGCAAGAGTAAGTTTGAAACTATTTATCCCCCACATTCGTTTAAAATAATAAATAAAAATAAAAAGCAAAAAAGTTATTTGTACAAAATAAGTTGTATATTAAAATAAAATCCTTTGAGTTCGACTACAACTTCCACAGTATAAAAGGTTAATAAATTCAAACTGAATTTAAAGAGAGAGAAAAATAAGTACAGAAAATCATTATTTTAACTTTTCCCAAAATAGCATTTTGACACATTTCATTTTGACACTGTAAATGTAAAATATAGTAGCCATTTTTTATTCTTTGAAAAAAATGATGGAATGTGTCTCAACTTATAAAAGTTCTCATTTTATTGACAATGTTTTACCTTGTACTGTTTTTAAATACTACAGTTATAGATATATTGAATATATATATATATTTATATATAATTTTTAAAAAAAATTAATTAAAAATTAAAAAAAATCTCTAGTAATTATTAATTAATTAATTATTTATTGTTTATTATCATATAAATTAAACAACCCACCTCTTCTTTCATGATGAAAGTGCAATAATATTTAGTACACATTATGAATATACATTATATCACACAGTTAAGCCTTCCAAAATATTATAAATATTAATTATTGAACATTAAAAGAAAAAATTCAATTTTGGCAACAAGATCAAATATCCAATATGCCCTAGTAAAAAAAAACTGATTAACTGGTCAGTTTTTACATGGTGGTTTTAACTGCATGAAAATACTCTACTTCGGTTTATTCGGCAAAAGATCAAAGATTTCTGTTTTGAGCAATTGGAAAGCTACTTGAAATTTTATTGGTACCAAACACTACTGTAAGCTCATTACCTGTCACCAAAAAATCAAGAAAGAGAATCAAAAATCCAAAAAAAAAAAAAAAAAAAAAAAAAAAATCAACCAATCAGTGTACATTGCCAGAAAATATTGGCAGATCACAATAAATCTCTTAGAGATTAAACTGCAGCAGCAAAACTTCTTCCTCTGAGCCCTGACCATGAGAGTTATTATTATCTAAAATAATTGATGTTTGGTATTTTGATATTTAAAATGTCTAAACTCTATGAATCAGTGGTCAAAGGAATGAAAAATCGGAAACTTAAAAATCAGCTTGAACCTGTTTTCTAGGTATAGCAAGGAAGATCTATTTACAATGTTTGTATAAGTTATTTAAGACCAAAAAATTGTCTTTTTGTTTGTTTTGTTTTTTTACAGATATTGTGAGAAAGGAAAATGTCAACAGAAATCTTTGCTTGATTTCCACCTACCCCAAGATATGTCCAATTTTTTTTTCTTCAATTTTTCAATTTTCTTTTTTAAAGCTAAAATGATATTATTCTATTTTTGAATTACACATGAGAACATATCAGGACAATACTCAACACTTTTTTATACAAACTCTACTGGAAACTTGAAAAAATATACCAAAATTGGTATATACGGCGAAACACCGAAATAAGCGAAAGATTTCTTTTCGCTTTGACGGGTTTTGCGGACCGTGAACTAACTAAACTGTGTCATTGTTTTTTGGTATAACATGCTGAAATTGGCCTGGGACAATGGGACATTCCTTGCAGCTTTTGTGAATTGTCAAAAGAATGTCCTGCATTCTTAAATTGCAATTGAAAAAAAATTTAAAATCAGAAATATTTACAACTGATTTTTTTTTAACATTATCACACAACTATGAAAAATATAACAACAACAGAAAAAAAATTAATGAGAAAAATAAAATTGCATTGAGATCATTTATGCTTGCAAGACTTATTGTAAACAATATCAGAAATTAGAAAGACACAAAAAAAACACAAAAAAACCCTTAATCATAATTTTAGAATACCAAATGTAATAATATTTATATAAATATTTTTTAAAAAATAATTTTAGAAAAATTTTAAATTTTTTTTTTTATAATTTTTTTTTTCTTTTTCATTTTAATTAATTAACTAGTTAATGAAAAGAGAGATAGAGAGAAAAAAAATAGTTATTAATGCTGTAACAATCACAATCAGTCAATAAATATTGATAATATTTGCTTATATTGATCCTGGTCATCTGAAATCCACGATTTTTAATGCGCACATCAGCAAATTTGCATTAAACGAAAAACTCCTATTAAAAATCATCAAAACCACTCCAAGTCACATGTCTTGATCACTTATTTTTGGATGTGATGGGCAATATAAGGTGATAGAAGCCAAATGATTATTAGGCATAACCTAAAAATTAAAATTAAAAATTAAAATTGTGTCAATCACCATGTTTACATGTACCCAGTTATCTGGATAAGTGAAAATAAAAATTCTACTTTTCTGGAAAACTGATCATGTAAACGAAACAGTTTTCCAGAAAAGACAGACTTATTTCAGAAAACTACCGTATATCCCCGTGCATAAGCCGACCCCCCCCCCCATTCTGAGGCACCATTTTGCTAATAAATGGTGGATGCGCGTATAAACCGAGTTAGTAATTGTGAATTTAGTACGATAATTGTAAAGTTAGTAATTGTAAAGTTTATTTATTTAAAAATTTCTTCCTCCTCTTCTGAGTCACAAAACATTTCTTTTATGAACTCATCAGTCGAGATTGTGTCTTCGGTGTAGTTGTCGGTTCGTTGGACTGCCGGTTGGTCTTATATACAAAATGTAACGAACGTACTGTAGTACTTACGTTACATATTTTTTTGAATACCCGCGTATAAGCCAACCGAATTTAGGAATAAATTTTCCGGCTTATACACAGGTTTATACGGTAAATTCCAGTTGTAAGAGATAGATTTTGGGCGTTTTGCGCATTGAAAACTGCATGTAAACACCCGTGCATGCTAAAATTAAAAACTTCGATCACAATATTGTTGAATCTACGGTTTCTGTTTTCCCGCCATTTTAAAATTCCCGGTTCCCGGTACCAAAATGGCCGGTACTCCCGGGACCAAAAAAGGTCAGGCGAGAGGCGACGAAAAATGACAAAATATGGCCGCTTTTTGTCAAAAATAGACATTTTTTAGCAATTTTGAGCCATTTTCCATCAAAAGTGGCCGTTTTTAGTCAAGAATGGCCGTTTTTAGTCAAGAATGGCCGTTTTCCGTCAAGAATGGCTGTTTTTGGTCAAGAATGGCTGTTTTTGGTCAAGAATGGCTGTTTTTGGTCAAGAATGGCTGTTTTTGGTCAAGAATGACTGTTTTTGGTCAAGAATGGCCATTTTTCGTCAAAAATAGGCATTTTTCGTTAAAAATGGCCATTTTTTAGCCATTTTTTGTTAAAAAGGGCCATTTTTAGCCATTTTTCGTTAAAAATAGCCATTTTCATCAGTGAAAAGTTACAAAATATAACGTTTCACCAACGAAAATGATGTTTCAGCAACGAATTTTTGACGGAACCGGTTTTTCTCCAATTTCCCGGTTCCCGGTACCGTGATTTCTCACCGGGATTCCCGGGAAATCGGTACCCTGGTTTCCCGGTACCAAAACCCTAGTTGAATCGTTGTAGTAATCATACGTTAGACTGATGTACCAATGACACTTAGTACCAAAAACGACGTGAAAAACAGAATTTGATTTCTTTAGGGACTGAAATAGATCGACAACCATTTTGTTGTTCCAGATATCAAAATGCATTATGGGTAATCCACACGTTTACCAAAAAACAAGGGACATGTAAACGCACAAGGTTATCCGGATGAATAAAATCGGGATTTTAGCTTTTGTGGAAAACCGAGTACATGTAAACATGGTAAATGATAAATAATTAAAAATCACTTCAAAAATCATATCCTGGTATCCATAGCAGAAAGTTGAACCGAATGGATTTGTAGTGTTTAGCGACGAGGCCCGATTGAGAACGACCGGTCGTTCTGTCGGTTTAACTAGTGATTCCTGGATGCTGTCCCACTGGAAATGTTTGAATTAAAAAATTGGTTTTTATTTCTTTAAAGGATTTTTGTTGTACTTTTGTGTATGCTGTGATGACGCGCGCATCCTGGTCGCTGGTTTCGATGAGAGCAGCTTCTGTGGAATGCTTGCGTTTGTCAGTGTTCAGGACAATTTTGAAGTCACATCTGTAATACCTGAGGAGTGATGAATGGAATTGATTAATTTTGGGATCTCTAGTTTGTGTGGATGAGTTGGTGAGTGGATTTTGGGGGAATTATTTATGGGTTTGTAAAATTGTGTTGAAATTCGTCAAGATATTATCAATTACTGTTGAAATTGATTACAATTTTTATCATTAATCTGTTGACATTCATCGAATTATGTTGAAATTTAAATGGAATTTATCAATATTGTTGAAATGCATCACAAGTTTTCAATATTTTATTTAAAAATTCATTAATAGCATATCAAATTTGTTGAAATTCATCAGAAATTTAATAAATTCTGTTGAAATTGATCAGTAATTTATTAAATTTTATAGAAATTTATTAAAAATTTATCAAATTTTATAGAAATTTATTAAAAATTTATCAAATTTTATAGAAATTTATTAAAAATTTATCAAATTTTGTTGAAATTTATTAAACGTTGATCAAATTTTGTTGAAATTCATCAGAAATTGATCAAATTTTGGTGAATTCATCAGAAATTGATCAAATTTTGTTGAAATTCATCAGCAATTTAATAAATTCTGTTGAAATTGATTACCGGCAGTAATTTATTAAATTTTATAGAAATTTATTAAAAATTGATCAAATTTTATAGAAATTTATTAAAAATTGATCAAATTTTATAGAAATTTATTAAAAATTGATCAAATTTTGTTGACATTTATTTAAAATTGATCAAATTTTGTTGAAATTTATTTAAAATTGATCAAATTTTGTTGAAATTCATCAGAAATTGATCAAATTTTGTTGAAATTCATCAGAAATATATCAAATATTACAGAAATTCATCAGTAATTTATCAAATTTTACAGAAGTTTATTAAAAATATATCAAATTTTGTTGAAATTCATCAAAAACTTTTTCACATCCTTTTGAAAATCGTTAAAAAGTTAACAAATTTGGTTAAAATCAATCAAAAATCAATAAAATTTAATTTAAATTCATCAAAAACTCATCCAATTTTGTCGAAATTCATAAAACACATCGTCACATTTCCATTAAATTTCCTGACTCCATTTATTCAAACTTCCCACCAACTAAACCTGCCATCCTATACACATTACAACCAACTATTATTTTCTAACCAAAATAGTCTACATTTCCCACATTTAATTACCAATAATCACCAAACTCCACCAATACTTACATATTAAAATTATAATGGCCAGGATAATTTGTATGAAGAATGAATTTTTTAATTAAATGCGTTTTAGCATCGAATAAAATATCCTAAAAAAAAAAAAAAAAAAAAAAAAATTATCAATCAATCAATCAGATGGCTGTGCACCCAACCCAACAACAACTCCCTTACCAGTCCTAGCGTAAAGTAATTGAAAAAGCAATCGGACGACTGCGACGTAACCAACTTATGTGCATTTGGCGAATGAATCTTCATCTTATCTTCAGCTTTATAAAATACTTTACTTGGAGCGCCCAAAGTTCCCGTCACGTCTTCGCACGAGTCGCCGAACCGTATTGTGCGAGTTATCGTTTGCCTTTTAAGCTCCAATAATTTACTAGGCACATAAACTAAAAAAAAAATTAAAAAAAATATTAAATTTTATAAATCAATTACATAAAAATTAAATCGGGGTTCGCGACGCCACCTTCCGTGATAAGGTGTAATTTTAGTCCCGTTGTGCGGTTGTTCTCCCGTAGAATATCGATGTGATCTAGATACGTGTGGTTATAAAAACAGCTCATCGGTAAAGGCGGCGCTCTGGAAATTGGACAAAATTGGTCGAAATTGGTCAAAATTGGTCACGTTTTGTTTTTTTTCTATTTACTTGGTGTCGACGCGACTATTGCCACTGTAGATGTCCATTTTGGATACAATGGGTGAAGCGCCGTTAGGGAACGGCAGTTGGGCCAATCCGTGAGCGTAACGCGGCTGGTTAAAAAAATAATTAATTAATTTAATAAAATGATTTTTTTTAATTTTTTTTTTACTTACTTGGAATTTAGATTCTATAAGAAATGCGAAAGATAGACCTCGAAAGTTTAGAGTGAAGAGCTGAGTTGGAGCGTCGTAAACTGGAAGAAATAAATTGAGTATTAATTTCTTTTGTTTTGAAATTTTGAAATTAATTATTGGACAGTGAGATAATCGTGTGAAGTGGGATTATCTTCGAGTTTGACTGATTATGTGATTTTTGATAGTGATAGTAAAGACGATAATTGAGTTTGGGCTGTTTTTGTTTTTAAATATTGGATGATTAGAGGTGGAAAAGTTGGGTAACAACTGTCTGGTGTGAGCAAAAGAAGAAAAGGTTCAAGGTGTTGAATTATTTCAATTTTTGTGACAGTAATTCAAGTTTATCACAAATTAATTAGAAAATTGTGAAATAGTGTCGAAGTTTGTCATAAATTTGTGAAAATTTGTCGAAATTTATCCCAAATCTGAGAAAATTGTCGAAATTTATCAAAAATTTGTGAGAATTTGACGATTGTTATCAAAAATTTCTCGATTTTCATTAAAATTTATCAAAAATTTCTCGATTTTCATTAAAATTTATCAAAAATTTCTCAATTTTCATTAAAATTTATCAAAAATTTCTCGATTTTCATTAAAATTTATCAAAGATTTCTCGATTTTCATTAAAATTTATCAAAGATTTCTCGATTTTCATTAAAATTTATCAAAAATTTCTCGATTTTCATTAAAATTTATCAAAAATTTCTCGATTTTCATTAAAATTTATCAAAAATTTCTCGATTTTCATTAAAATTTATCAAAAATTTCTCGATTTTCATTAAAATTTATCAAAAATTTCTCGATTTTCATTAAAATTTATCAAAAATTTCTCGATTTTCATTAAAATTTATCAAAAATTTCTGAAAATTTTGATAAATTATTCGAAAATTTTGCCAGTTATTAAAAAAATTCAAAACTTTTCAAAAATTTCTAAAATTTTGTCACAATTTTACAAAAATTTCAAAATTTTTCAAATATTTCCAAACTTTTGTCACAGTTTTTCAATAAATTTCCAAATTTCATAAATAATCCACAACTTGCAGAAATACATGAATACATAATTTTCCTCAAACAAAAAAAATTTCCACTGAAATGATTAGTAATTCTTGCGCCACCATAAAATAACTTTTTGTTAAACCAATTGAATAAAGGCACACCTCCAGGGTGAGTCGCTCCAAAAGACTGGTCAATCTGCTCTATTGTAGGTGGTACTTCTGGTGAATTAAATGGAATTCCACTTAAAAATAAATAAATAAATAAATAAAACATAAAAAACTTAATTCAATCGAATTTCCTCCAACTCCAACAATCTTACCAATATTTTAACTTGACCTTATTCAGATTATAAACTTCAATCACCTACACAAACAAACAAACAAACAAAAAATAATTAAATAAATAAAAAATAAATTTACATAACACAACAAAACAACATAAAGCCATAGGGTGACCAGGCCCCCCACATATAACAGGCCAGTCCTACAAAAATTTCGCCAATTCCCCGCCTTTTTATTTTTTTATAACTTTTTGTCTCCCATTTTACCCCTAATTTAAAACACCGTAGTTCCTCGACTATTTTATCACAAATCCAACTCTACAAATACTTATTCGCACAAAAATTCACCTAAAAACAATTTTCCTTTCCATTTCCTACACCCGGTCACCCTACATAAAACAACACCAACATTTCCAACTCCTTACCTTTAATCTTTGTACATTCGAGTCAAATATTAACCGAATTCCATCATTAGAAAGATTTATAACCAAATCCATACTTAATGGGTTCTAAAATCAAAATATCAAATTCCAAAAATAAAAATAAAAATAAACAAAAACTAAAAAACCAAAAAATCAAACCAAAACTCACCAATTCACTATACAAAACTTGTACTCCCTTCAAAAGTCGCACTTGTTGTTGAATTATCTGCACAGTCTGATGAAATGACATTCCTAAATATAAAAAAATAATTAAAAATCAAAATAGAAAAAGAGGAAAAAAATCAAAACAAAAATTCCGATTGTCCAACGTGATGAGTGCATGCCGTCAGAGCCCACGAACGGCCAATCAGCGACAATCCAGCGGTGATTGCTTCGCATATGACGAAAAGCAAACGGACTTTTTCAGCTTATTTTCGTGGGATTAAATAACTCACCCAAAACAAACTCCCACTGTTCGTTTCCGAGGGATCTTTCGGGGACCACTTCGAGTTCCAGCATCATTCCGTGGGCCTTGGGGTTTGTGTCAGTTATCGCTCGCCTCGCGATGCATTTAATGCTAATTTCCGATCCTGGGTGATGGCAAATACAGTTCAGCGTCCTTTGTTCAGCTTGCTAGCGCCATCTTCGGTGTCCTACAAATGATCCAAAGTGGAATTGGTTGCAAACTGCAAACACAAACAACGACTCAAGGCGCACTTTGCTCGATCGTAGCGCCACTGGCGGGTGATTGGAAATGGTGTTGTGGTTCGTAGGATGTGAAAGGTTTTGTTTTGAGAGCGGGCTTGCAAGTGGGAGGGCTTGGTACCCTGGCGGCCATTTTTTTTTGTTTGGTTTGGCGAAGTTTTGGAATTTCTGAGTGGATTTTTCAGTTTTTTTAAAAAAATAAAATGCTGTTTTGAGGCATGGGAATAAATTTTGAATAAATGTTTTGTTTTAGAAGTTAGTTTTTTGTTTTTAAATAGCTTTGTTTAAATTTTAAAATGGAAAAATGGCTAAAAATGTGATAAAAATTGTGTAAAAAAACCAATTTAGTCGTTTAAAAATGTCTTTTTATGACAATAAATGCACTTTTTAGTTGAAAAATGATGTACATAGTGTCCAAAAACTAATTTTAGACGAAATAAATGTAATTTTAGACAAAAAAAAATGTAATTTTAGACGAAAAAATGTAATTTAAGATGAAAAAATGTAATTTTAGATGAAAAAAATACAATTTTAGACAAAAAATGTAATTTTCAGTCCAAAATTTACCGTTTTATATGTAAAAAAAAGCCAAGCAAAACTTATTTGGTGTAACAATAAAACGTATACAAACAAAAATTTAATTCTTAGCTCAAAGACAAATTTTTGACGAAAAAAAACACGAAAAAAAACTTATATAAACAAAAAAAAATGCCCAACGACATCCTCGAAATCCTCTACAACTTTCAATTCATCCAGACAATTTTTACAACAAAAAAAATCAAATTAATTCAACTCTAATCAGTCGTCCGTCATCTCCATCGCGCCCAACATATCACTCCCAATCGTTAAGTAATTCACCGTCGTCGGTGCACCGAGATTCAATATATCGAGTCGAGATTCCTTTTCGCATCTTTCCACTACTTCTTCCACAACAACATCGTCGTCGTCGTCCTCATCGTCATCATCTTCTGCATAATTAGAAATTGTCCGTTTCCGTTTCCCTCTCGGTTTGTTGTAATCAGTCTGCTGCACACTACGACTCCGTCCTTCCTTCACGACACTATCCGAACTGTACGAGCTTTTATAATCGTCCGACAACAAATTTACAACTTTAGTCGGTCCTTCTATCTTCAAATACTTCTCACTGTCGGTATACGGCGCTTTTACTATCGAAATACCCAAAACATCTAAAAAGAATTTTTTTTAAATCGAATTAAATGTGAAAAAATTCAAATTTTTTATTTTTTATTTTCGGTTACCAAATGGGATCGGTTTTTGACCCGAAACGTGTCCGTTAAAACAACTCAAACACAGCGTGAGGTTTTTCGTGTAGGGACCTTCGTTACGTTTAATGGGATTCCCAATTGAAACTTTCTGCAAAAAATAAATATTAAAATAAAAAAGAATACATTAAAATTGACTAAAAACATTAAAATTGACGAAAAACATATTAAAACTGACAAAAAACACATTAAAATTGACGAAAAACATCATAAAATTGACGAAAAACATCATAAAATTGACGAAAAACATCATAAAATTGACGAAAAACATCAGAACAGTGAAGATAATATATTTAGTATTATATTTCACGGGTTTTAGGTGAAATATTTACCGAGAAATACGCAGGAGTTTGAAATTGTCGGTCCCATACGTCGATTCCTGGCAAAGGAATAAACAAATCTTTGGGAACGGACCCGACTATTAATGTGTTGTAGCATCCTTCGCATTCTACGATGCTTTCTGCGGCCATTTCTAGGAAATGAATAATTTTAAATAATAAAATCAATTAAAATTTACGGTATAAATATTAAAAGATACCTTCATAGCTTCATTTGAAGCACAAAACAACGGAATATCACCGCAGATCACACCGGTATTCATAAAACCTGGCAGCATCCAGGTTTTCATTGGCGGGCTAAACCCAATCAGGAACAACCTTGATCTCAGGAACCAGTTTTCGATCACGAATGACAAGAAATATTCCAGGCCGTTTCCCACTCATTTGTTTAGTCTCGCGGAGAAGATGATCTCTACCACGGACTACAACAACATATGTCGGCCACACAGCGTGCGCACGTGAACGTTTCAAAACATTATTATCACGCTGGTGAATGGAACAAATTTTCTTTCATCTGCTGTCCTTTTTCAAATGTTTGCTTTCCAAATGTTTTGCAATGTTTGTATTCCATTCCAATTCGCTTAATTAATTAGTACTGTATATTATCCGGAAAATATTGGTCTTGTTATTAATACAATTCTTCCTGTATTTGTATTCCATAATGGCTTGTGTCTAGTCAGATTCCAACCTAGGTTGCTCGAATTTTTGGTTCCTAGGCTTTTAAACAGATTTGATTTTTCTTTCTCGGTTTGGTATGCTGCTTATACTACATCTGCTAACAGGATTCATTTTTTATGTCCCTTGGTCTCTCACTAAACTATTGGATTTAGAATGCAAAGATGGGAATGGAATATGTATTCCACCTGGATGGAATCGGGAATTATCAGAATGTGAATATCTTCTCCTAAGAGTTCAGATATATCTGGTCTTGTTTACTTCCTATTTTGCATTACTATTATACATTTCTATCGTCCAAACAAATTGACTCATTCTTTAATTTTTATCTCTTTTTCTCCTATATAAAAAAATTTCTTTTGCTCTTGTGGGCGGCATTTCCCTGCTATGCTGCCTGGAATCCCAAAGCCAATGTCGTCGTCGCTCTAGCTAATGTGAGATTGTCCTCTCCTAATGACTTCTGTCATAGAGGTTCCACTCCTACTTCCCTACTCCACATATAAGTTGATCAAGCACGAGTTGCTGTGCTTCTTCAGGCGTTACAACGCGGTAATATAAGTGGAAATAGTGGAGAAAATATGCCATAATTTACACAGCCAACATGCGTGATGAATGTTGGGGACAGGTAGTAAAGGCTGCCATCTAAAATATTTTTAAAAAAGGACATGATTACCTGGCAACCGCACACAGTGACGGCTCTTTCGTTAGGTCCTACTCACTTGACAACTTCCAACAGTCGAGGAATCACGCAGTGTACACAATTAAGCCGCAAACAATTACTAAATATTTTCAAATTGGAGTTGGCAACGAGAGGATCAGTTGCCTGGATTTGATATCGTTGATAATCAAGAAAGAAGTCAATCTCAAGTCAAGTCTGAAGAAATTAATTATATCACACGACTTGATAAATGACTTTTCGATGCGAAAGCCGTCCGAAGGACACGAACTCGGGATGACTTTACTACTGGCGATTGCTTTTTATGACATACACGACGTAACTTGTAAATAAAATGGTGTAGTACTTGTCAAATCGTGGTCATTTATTTACTCACTCATTTTTAAAGTCCAACCAGGTTTTTATATTTTTATCTCCTGAAGGAGTGGGATGGCGGACTAGCGCTAATATTTCAGCAATACTTAGCCAAATCATCACCTATCGTACTGTGAGATAAGTGTAGTATTGTAAACCTGTGAACTTTGTGTGCGAGAGATAAAATAAAGTGAGTAATAAGGAAGTTTTTCAAATCAGTTAACATTTATGTAAGTAAATGTGATTAAACCTGTATAAATATCTAGACCGACAAATGGCCAAATTAATACAATGCATTAAACTATACAATTTAAGTGGCCTGGGCCCTAAAATAATATCATTTCTAAATGCTGTTTTATCGGTCCAGATAAGGGGCAAACTTTCCTTTATCTGGAAATAAAGATGTCGTTTTATATTGGTCTGATTTAACTTCTCGTTTGGTTCCATGGTTCTACAAGGGTGTAATTGGTCATAATTATCATCCGAGAGGTAAGGTTGACTTTGCTTCATCGCCAGGTTGGTCATTGATTTGGGTAACTGCTCGTAGTTACCGATCAATCGATCGCTTATAAATGCCGAGGAATTTATAAATTAGAGTTGGTTGGGATCTTGGGATTGCTGTACACTAGTAAATTGCGTACAAATTACCGTGTAACAAATCACTTCCGGTTCCGTGTAATGGTCTTCTAATTGAAATTATACACGAGTAAAGTGTGTCCAGATTACCGGTTCTGTAATGGAACTTCATGTTGCAATTACCAATAAGTAAATTGTGTCCAATTTACGTCGAATAAGCGATGGAATTGACAGTTTATTTGATACCGGTTTTGACGTAGAAATACGTCCTAAGTGGACTTTCCACGGCGGAAGTGTAAATGTACTGTGACTGCTGTCCATTTTGGCTTCCCGCCAAATGTTTTTTGACTACAGCAATCCCATGACGCTTTGGATATCAGGTGTTCGTGAAAGCCGGAAAAGCATCTTGGGAATGAACAGCCTTCAAAAGTTTGCTCAGAGTTGATCGTGGTTTTTCACTTTCAGCATCTAACAACAGGCACGTTTTAATAATGACATTGCGGTTAACAGGGAATTCGTGAACTTGTTACAAAGTACTTACAGGTATTTACATTCTAGTTCTGTATTTGCCAATGTCCAAACAACATATTACATGTTATCTGCAGTTGACACGAAAACCAGATGCGCGTGAATCACGATTCATTATCTAGCGGAAGGCAATTGGAAGCTCCACTACCAATTCACTAACTTGTAAGTAAATTTAAACTTTTCCATCTAGGTTTTTCAGGCATTTATAAAATTTTTGTTAATATATACGTTCATAAAGCCAAATTATAAAAAATAAAATTTGAATGTTTACATAGCTCAATCAGCATGTCTCTTGACAAGCAATATGAACACTTGACTGACCAGGGAAGTGAAAACGTTAATACTGGTGGTTCAAAAGTGATGAATATTCACACAGAAATGACCGAAACGTGTACTGACAATTACATTGGGGTGGAAACAAGACGTAAGCATCCTATTACTTTCTTTATCGATACCGTAAAATTTGCTTCAATTGCTGTATACAGGGTGTCCCAAATGAACAAAGCCAGTCAAATAACGAAAAGACCATTTGAGTGAGATGAATAAAACGAATGTAGTACTAGTAAACTAACTTGTAAGTGAGGGCATTTTAAAAATGTGAAAAAATTTTACCTCTGACCTTTTCTTCAAGGTCATTCCATTTCTAACTTTTAAACTAAGACTGGTAGAGCAAAATTCTCAATTGAAAACAGAAAGAGAACCTTCTGTTTAGTAGAAAACTGCTCATCAAATTTACTCCGACACAATAACAGATAAAATTACGAAAAAAATAAATCGTGAAAAAGTCAAAACATTCCAAGAAAAGTGCTTTATTTTGCTGACATTCTAAGTACTACTATGCAGTCATGAATTGTTATTAATTTAACTGATATTTTAAATGATATTTCACAAATAAAATTATGAAAAAGTCAAAAAATACAAAAACTAAAACCAAGATCAAGACTTTTTCATGATTTATTTTTTTCGTAATTTTATCTGTTATTGTGTCGGAGTAAATTTGATGAGCAGTTTTCTACGGAACAGAAGGTGCTCTTTCTTTTTTCAATTGAGAATTTTGCTCTATCAGTCTTAGTTTAAAAGATAGAGTTGGAATGACCTTGAAGAAAAGGTCAGAAGTCAAATTATTTCACATTTCTGAAATGCCCTCGCTTAGTTTACTAGTACTACATTCGTCTCATTCATCTCACTCAAATGGTCTTTTTGTTATTTGACTGGCTTCGTTCATTTGGGACACCCTGTATACATATTTTTAATTTTGAGTTTAAAAATAAATTTAATATTATAGCACTTCATGCTGGGAATGCAGAGACTCCTGAAACAGTCAATGAACAAACATCTCTTGACAAACAATATGAACACTTGACTGGCCAAGGAAGTGTAAACGTTAATACTGATGGTATAAATGCGATGCATATTCACACAGAAGTAACCAAAACGAGTATTGTCAATTACTTTGAGGTGGGAACAACACCACGTAAGCATCCTATTACCTTTCTCTATTGATATCGTAAATTTTTTATTTTGAGTTTACAAATAAATTTAATATTGCAGAGAATCCTGCAATAGTCAATGAACAAACATCTCCAGAAATTACAACTCTAGGTATCGCATTTAGTTTGAAAAATAAAAATAAACCGAGAAAAGAATTTTAAAAATTAATATAAATGTTCTTTTTATTCTAATTTCAGATATTTCTGGTTTGAAAACCAGCTTACGAGACTGTTACAAAGAATTAACTTTGCCATGTATCACATGGTTAGAAGAAAGAGAAGATTTATACATTGATGAGTATTTTATTGACCTAAAACTTGACATTTCCGACACGATGATTAAAAAGGAAGAGATATTTAATCCAGTGAATGAGCAACAACCGTCTAGAATTCTAATTGAAGGACAGCCTGGTTCTGGCAAAACGTCATTGGCAAACAGAATAGCATGCGACTGGGCCAAGAAAAAAGAATATGTCAGTCAATTCGAACTCGTGTTTCTGCTTCCTCTCCGAGAATTGCAGCAACAAAGTGTTGACGATGCAATTAAATCAATTGGTCAAATTAGTAAGTTCAAAGACTATAATAAAATCGATGGCATGATTGCGTCAAATGAACAGCAAATTCTTTTCATATTTGATGGATTAGATGAATTATCAGTGGCAGACAGATCGTCTCTTCTTGAATTACTGTACGAACAAAAATATAAAGAAGCGACAATATTGGTAACGTGCAGAACAGGACTGTTCACATTGACTAAAGCTGAGCGCAAACAATTGTTCAAACGAATAAATAAGTCGTCCAAGTTCTGCAACAAGCAAATGTCCATATTAGGAATTACAAATAATGAAAAGAAGATGGAATTTTTAGAAAGGTTTATCATGACAGATGGTAGCATCAAAAGTAATTTACTTGCCAATATAAAATCAACAGTCACCAACAATGAATTGTTTAATTGTCCTTTGTTTTTAAGTCTGTTGGCGTTTATCGTAAACACCGAAGAAAATGTGAGCACTTTTCTATCACGAACTGAACTTTATAAGATACTCTTCAATAGTATTATCAAGAACAGTTCCGAAAGAAACGAAACGCCGCTTGACGATTGTTTTGATCTCTTTGATTCACAATCACCGGACGAGGACACGCACAAACTGATTGAAGAATTTGGAAAATTATCTTGGCAACGTATTCTTGAAAACAATTTTCAGTTCAAGTGCGATGGTTTGACCGAGCGAATTTACAAGCTCGGATTTCTCAGCAACCACAAGAAATTGATTCGTTTCCAATCGAACCAGTACTACGAAGCATTCCATTTGTCTATTATGGAATTCTCCGCTGCCTATTACATGTGGCTGCAATACAAATCCAACGAGTTTGAATTCAAGGAAAATCTTCTAAAAGATGTATTGCAACATTACTTGGGTACTCGGGGTACTTCTCTCGTTCTTAGCTTTATGGTTGGTTTGTTTCAAGACCAATCGTGCCACATATTCGATGCTATTCAGTCACACTCTTGTTGTTTTTCTTCAAACTTCCAATACGTTGAGCAGCTTATGAAGGAATGTTCATCGTCTCGTGCGTACAACAAAATACTTCCATCCATTATCAATTTTCTACCGGTTCACCTGGATCTTCGAATGAACTTTCTCAACGACAGCTTTGGCCTGAAATGGTTTGAAAAGTTGATCGAATACGGAATCGAATGTGGGAGAGTTGAAAGTGTTTATGGTCACAATTTGATTCGAACACCGTGTCTTAAAAACCTACGTCCTCCAATCGCCAAGCTCACCTTAGATAGGATTGAAGACTTAAATGATATTTTAACTTATCTGGCGTGCGAATTACATGAACTGCATATTAGCATTTCGTCGTCTCTGAACGACAGAAAACCTAGCACAGAAGACCTCGCAAGAATTGCATCGACGTTTACGTCGTTACAATCGGCCACGTGTTCTTTGAAATTACATTGCGGGGACGTCAGCTTATCTTGCACGAATCCTAAATTGTGTCTTGACTCCGAAGATTTAATTTTTCAAAACTCTTTTTATTTCTTCTCGGTCGACATCGCAACTCGCGAAAAGGAACTATTTACCATATCATTATTACAAAAAACTCAGCTTAGAGTTTCAGCGCAAGAAGTGAAGACATTTTAACTTAACACTAAAATGGCCACACATTTTTCAATTTGATTTTATATTTAAATAACAATTTTGTATATTCCATGGGCCAATATCTAAAATCACTGCAAAAAAATGCAATACCATATTTCACCGCTTTAAGTGGAATAAACAACTTAAGAGACGTTTATCTGAGACAAAAGTGCATCTTAGAATGAATAATTATGTTCAAATTTGGGCCAGATGTTTGAGTTTTGTTTGTTTTGTTTGTTGTAGTTGTAGTTTTTGTAAATTTAAAGAAATTTAGTCCAATTTCCTACATTTTCGATATCTAAAAATTCTCTTGCCGGTACAAACAGGAATTTGCTAAATATTTTGCTCAACAACATACGAAGTGGTCAACTTTGGCCATTCTAGTGTTAAATCAAATGCCACACTGTGTTAAATCGCTGAATTAAATCATTTGTTATTAGAAGATGTCAGAGTGGTTTGTTGATTGTCGATCTGATTCCAACTTTTTCAGCAAATTGGTCGATCAAGCTTGCAAACCGGCCCACGTCACTCTCACTTTTGTCATGAAATTTGATGAAATTGCAATATTGACTGATGAATAGATTTCGCACGGCGCTTAGTCGATCCTTTCTGGATTCGTTCGTGACTGTTGCGGTGCTCGACTCTAAATTTCCCTCCATTTCGATTATGTCACATCTAAAAAAAATTTAAATTTAAAAATGAATGGAAACAATTTTTTTTCTTCTGCAATTGAATGTAGTGTACGTACAAGCTGGTTTGACTTAATCGTGAATGAGAAGACGCATCCGAACTGCTCGCATGCCAAATTTCATGGGTTGTCGCTGATCCTCGTACACTTCCCGAAGCAGTGATAATCTGCCAGCTAAATGCATTTTAAATTTAGTTTAATTGTAGTTTTATAATGGGGATATTAAAATAGATGAATTTGAAGAGCCGAAAAGAAACTATTTTAAATTTAGCTTAAAAATGGAATTTTCCACACAAAATAATCAATTTTCCCCATAAAATACTCAATTTTCCCCAAAAGATATTCAATTTTCCCCAAAAAATATTCAATTTTCCCCAAAAAATATTCAATTTTCCCCAAAAAATATTCAATTTTCCCCACAAAACACTCAATTTTCCCATAAAATACTCAATTGTTGGCATAAAATCTTAATTTTTGACATAAACTCAATTATCTGGTATGAATAATATACCCAGGATATCCAACAACCGAACCCAAGACAAATCCAACTAATATCGGACGCCCCTGGAAAAACTAGACCGTACCTTCCAGAACTCATGGCAGACGACCCACTGTCCGATCTTTTTCTCACTTTGGCCGGAACTGCAACCGGACTAGTACAAGTTCGCGCCATATGGATGTAATTATTCGAGCACCCTGCATCCATACCAGCGCTTGTTCTACTATGAACACTTTAAAATAAAAAAAATAAAAATTAATAACAAAAGTTTCCAAAATTTTTAAATGAACAAACCTCGTTTTCGGATGTGCAAAATCATCCAAACTATCACAATCAGCATTTGTAAAAATACTCGGTGGGTTTTCGAGACTCCGATAACTGAATGAGCTGCCGTTGCTGCTTAAACTTGTATTACTGCCGCATTTACTTGGTTGATGGTCCGCATCTGAAAACGTAAACAAAATCTCTTAGCTTCATCCTAAAGGATTTACTAACTAACTTACCAAAATATTCATCTAAAACTGTATCTACTTTGTTATTGTTTTGTTGGTAGTTACGCCGTCTGTGCAAAAATAATTACAATAATTAAAACCTACACAAACTAATGGTCAAGAATTTTCTCGATTTTTAAGAATGAAATAAAAGCAAGAAAACAGAAACATATTGCAAAAATGTATGTTTTGATTGCAAAAATGTATGTTTTGATTGCAAAAATGTATGTTTTGATTGCAAAAATGTATGTTTTGATTGCAAAAATGTATGTTTTGATTGCAAAAATGTATGTTTTGACTGCAAAAATGTATGTTTTGATTGCAAAAATGTATGTTTTGATTGCAAAAATGTATGTTTTGATTGCAAAAATGTATGTTTTGATTGCAAAAATGTATGTTTTGATTGCAAAAATGTATGTTTTGATTGCAAAAATGCCAGTTTTAGCTTAAAAATATAATGTTTAGGCCAAAAATTAACATTTTTATGCATAAAATGTATTTAATCAGTGCAAAAATGCATTTAATCACTGCAAAATTGCATTTAATCACTGCAAAAAACATTTGATTACTGCAAAAATGCATTTAATCACTGCAAAAATGCATTTAATCACTGCAAAAATGCATTTAATCACTGCAAAAATGCATTTAATCACTGCAAAAATGCATTTAATCACTGCAAAAATGCATTTAATCACTGCAAAAATGCATTTAATCACTGCAAAAATGCATTTAATCACTGCAAAAATGCATTTAATCACTGCAAAAATGCATTTAATCACTGCAAAAATGCATTTAATCACTGCAAAAATGCATTTAATCACTGCAAAAATGCATTTTTAATGCCTGATAGGTGCCAAGAGCCAAAGTTTCATCATCCATGTTACAATATTGCTGGGAATTACCTGTTATTGACAGAAAAATCTTCAGAAAATATATATTTCAAAAAGTAGAAGCAGAAAAATAAAATCTAAAAAGAAAAATACATAAAAAAGTGATTTAATGCTAAAAATGCAATTCATTTAAACCTACTTCTTCTCCTTTATCTAGTCTATCTTTCAGATTATGCCTAAAAATATAATGAAATTTTAAAACAATAAATATAAAAATGTTTTAAAATTAATTCTTACCCACAAAGAAACCAATCGTAGGCTAAAGTTAAATACAAAATTTCGTTTGTCCCTAATGACTGATGAATTTTGCCGTCAGCCCAAAGCGACAACCGTAAGAGTGACACGAACAATGGAGTTCTATCCCACCCGGATATGCAGTGGATTAAAATACCGGACGAGCCTTCGTTTACGTAGAATAATATAAGCCGCAGGTAGTTTTGAGTTAAACCAATTAAATCCCAAGTCTAGAAATAAAAAACAAAGAGATAAAAAAATTTTAAGAAGGGATTTAATCCATAAATTATGTCATTCTATATGCTAAATCCCCTGCTTAAGTGTGGTCTGAATCTTCATTTTTTTGAATAAAATCTAATATATAATATATTTAATTATATTATTATATTTAATATATAATTTTTGTTAATTTTTGCAGGTTCTGTTAAAATTTCGACGAATTCTGTGGAAAATTTAACGAAATTTGACAAAATTTGTTAAAATTTCGACGAATTCTGTGGAAAATTTGAGGAAATTTGACAAAATTTGAGGAAATTTGACAAAATTTGAGGAAATTTGACAAAATTTGTTAAAATTTCGACGAATTCTGTGGAAAATTTGACGAAATTTGACAAAATTTATTAAAATTTGATAAAATATGACAAAATTTGTTGAAATTTGATAAAATATGACAAAATTTGTTGAAATTTGATAAAATATGACAAAATTTGTTGAGATTTGATAAAATATAATAAAATTTGTTGAAATTTGATGAAATTTGTTGAAAATAGACGATTTTTGTTGAATTATGACGATTTTTGTCATATTTTATCAAATTTCAACAAATTTTGACGACTTAAATAGAATTTTGACTAATTATGTTGAAATTTTGATAATTTGACAGATTTATTTGCTTTTTTTACAAGTTGGTGCAAATCGTGTCAAATTTTCCAATCTTTAGACACAAATTCTTTAGCTTTTGATCAAAAATTTAGATATTTTGGTCAAAATTTTAGACTTTTCTACAAAATCTCTCGAAATTTTAAGACTCATCCCACACTCATGAAAGAATAAACAAACCTTATATTTTGACCAATCTATTCCTAATTGAGCAATGGCAGGGTCCAACGGCACCCCAATATTCGTGTCAATATGAGACTGCTTCCAGTCGAATATTAATCCCTCCGCATTGTAACTGCAGTCCCGATAAACCCGAAAAAACTCACAACCCGGGTACGGAAGCCCTATCACATTAAAATCCGCGTACCGCTTTTCTTTATCAATTTTCTCCGACGAAGTAATGCTAAAACAAAAAATAACAAAAATAAAAATAAATCACTAAAAGAAACCATTTTCCTCATTTTTTCTTCTTCTTAAAACTCTCGCATACTTCATTCCGAATTTCACTTTCTTATTCTCAACCATCAAATCACATATCACTTTAATGCAAAGCAACTTTAACAATTTGATGTCTTGGTTACGCACTTTGTCAAATAATTGCCAATCACTAAGTGAAAACAAACAAAATACATAAATAAAACGGTTGTTTTGGACGAAAAAATTCAAAACAACACCTTGTAGATTGCGTTAAATCGTCAAGCTCTTCATCACTCTCATTCGATTTTTCGCCACCAGGAAAAAACATACCCAAACCAGACCGTCCATAAATCTCCGGGCCGCCCGACAATGTCGACGAACGACAAATATGCTAAAAAAAATAACAAAAAAAAATCATAAATCAATAAAAATGATTAAATAAAATAATCCAAGAATAATTACAATAAAAATAATTAAATAAAATAATCCAAACATAATTATAATTACTTTTCCGTTGTGCAAAATGACTGGAAGCGGGAAGCGGGCTCTGCAGCGAGCCACTCGCGCTTTAGCGAACTGTTCTCGGATCTTCTGCACGTCGTAAATGCTACTATAGGAAGTGTGATCATCGTCGCTAGGACTGAAAAAATACATAAAAACATTCATAAAATATACCGTATTACCTCAGATTAAGCCGCATGCCGGTATAATTCGAGTTATACCGGCATGCCGATAAACCTAGTTTATAACGGCATGCCGGTGTAAGTGAGTACGAATTTTTTTTTAAAGAATTTAGCCAAAACAACCAAAAAAATCATTTTTAGATGTCCAAAATGTAGGAAATTTGTATAACATTTCCCAAATTTTAGTAGTAATCTTCAGAATATCAATAAAACTTAAATTTCAGACACAAAATTCAATATAATTATTCATCTGGGCTCTTTTTATGTGAGGTAATACGGTATCAGATCCATGTATCGTCTTTATATTTACCGTGTTGATGTTGTGAGCGTGGGTCGATCCTTTTCATACTCCATCACCACAATTCTCGTTGGATAGTTATTGCACAACTCTCCATTGAAATTATTTATAATCTGAAATGCATTCACAAATTATTTAAATCATTTAATTAAATAAATAAATAAATACTCACCGAACAAACATAATCCAACTGGAACAACTTAAGGCAGATATCTTCTATTTCAAAAGCCTAGACAAAATAAATTAAATTGATTTAAAACATATTATATAGACAAAATATATATATCTCGGTGCACACTCTTACTTGTGCATTGTTATCACGAGCCTGGTAACAGTGTTTAGAAAAATGCAGCATTAAGTCACTAATTTGGGAAATTCTCACAGCAGCTTCCATTGGATTGGACGACCACTTAAAAAGCCGGTATAAAATGAATTTTGCACTTGACGGATCCTGATAAATCAAAACCTTTCTGTCTGTTCTTCCTCGACTATCACAAACCACATGCTCAAAGCGCCAGCTAAGTTGATGAATGGGGTTGTGAGAAAAGGTGGAATTCCGTTCGACTGGCTATGTTTTTATTCGATGTTGTGAATAGTTTAATAAATTTGGGGGTTTAAGTATTTTGGAGAGATTGGTTATGTTTTGCGGATAATTTCGTGTTGTTTCGTTGTTGATGCGAATCGATTCAATTTTTAAATTATTAGTTTTTGCTAGTGTGAGGTATTTTATCACGTTCGGGTTTTATTAACTGCTTCATTCACTCGTGATTACTCGTGCCGCGTGATCCATTTCGGATGGAAGGTGCCCAGTTGTCAGTTTGATTGTGAAATATAGATTACAGATTAGGAAAGGAAGTGTGGATCTTCCGTACCAAATTTGTCAATCGTTGTGATAATTTTGTAGAGAATAAATTTGTTTAGATTATTTTTTTAAATTTTCATTGTACCGTATAAAAAAAAAGAATAAAAATCAGATATTTTTTAATAAACAACACAAAATAACGCAAAATACTCTTTCAAAAAATTGAGAAGAAAATAAAAATTATGTAACAACATCGATTTCAACTAAAAGAAAATTGTTTTGTATGTTTTAAAACCAACTATCTCTTCTACGCTACCGTATACAGGTATCGACACGAGCGCCAGGGATTATGAGTGGCTTAATAGAGAACCTTTTATATGCTATAACTATGTTGAGACGACGTCATTTTGGATTGTTGGCTGACCTATTATTTTTTGCCGGTTGCACGAACACAATAAACGATTTATAAACGATTTATTCGAAATTTATTTACAATTTATAACAAATAAAATAAAAAATAATGTAGTTTAATTGACAAAAAACGAGAAATAATGAACAAACAAACGATACATATCACGATAAAAGAAAAAAATTAATTATTTCTGTTTAACCAAACGTCTGCGCGCCCTTGTGACAATTGGGCTCACGCGCTTCCATTTTGACCTGGATGGTCCATCGACGAGTGCCACAACATTAGTGGTCAATGTTTTGGACCTTGTGACAATTGGACTCCCGCGATTCGATTTTGGCCTGGATTTGGTCACTGTTGTTGCAGTTTCATTTGATTCTCCGGTATTGTTGTTCACTTTTATGGATTTAAGAACCGGTGGCAAATGGTTTACTGAATCCGGTCGATTTTTTCCTTGTGAAAACAGCTCCGCGAGCCAATTGTCCGAATCGTCTTCGACCTTTTTCTCATTATCAATCCTGCAGTGGCACTTCGATTGAAACTCGTCGTAACATTGCTTTCTACACGCAGTAATCAGACGTGCTACGAAAGGTCCAGATATTTGGTTGGAAAGACATTCTTCTATTTCATCTTTTTCCTGCAAATTTGAAAAATTAATAAATAAATAAATAAATATGGGCCTCAAAATCCTGAAATTTGACATTTTCCGACAGAAGATTTCGCTAATTTGTTGAAATATATTTTTTAATTTCGAAAATTTATCAAATTTCACAGATTTTTGTCAAAAATTTATTCTAGGGGCCCCAATTGATGCATTACCAAATTGGATGGAAACTGTTCAGCTTGTAGAGAGTTGATTTTCCGTTTCAAGTCTTGACTTTCACGTTTTAGAGCTTCGTTTTCACTCTGAGCTTGCCATAAATGGTCCGTCAGTGTCCGATTTTGACGTATGAGAGATATTTCCATCAGTTCAACTGAATTTCACGTTTTATGAATACACATGTTTACATGATTAAACAAATTGAAAGAAAATAACAAAAAAGCTTACGATTAATTGTCAAAATTTTCTTTTGACGTCGTCCGACTCCCGTTCCTTCCTCACTTGTCCTCGACATGTCTAAACAGAAGTAGAAATGAACATTTTAAATAATCATTAAATATCGTCGTCATCATCAAGGATCCACCAATGTCCAATGGTGGATCATTAATGGTTATTTATGAATGAACAATTAAAAAATATGGATCATTAAATATATTTTAGTATTAGTTTCAAGTACCTTAGCGATTAAAATTGAATCACGTTTTGAAGATACCTGTAGCCGCTGCGACCACCAACCAACATCGGGATGTGAAATGTTCAAATATTGCGCATGTGCAGTTCGGGAGTATGACAGTATATAGATGTCGTTTTATTTTCTAGCGGGTTTTTTATCTTCATTTTTTGAGTTAAAATATTTATTGTTTTTTTTTTTAAATTTACGATGGGATAAATTCGCCTCGAATTTATACATACGACTAAGTAATTAATTTTGGCTCGCTGTGGGACTACATTTTGAGGACGCCATTTTGGATTGTTGGTTTATTATATTCCGCTGGAATCCCGTTGACTATCGTGGATTATGGTTGTTGTTGCTGATAAAAAAATATATATATTGATCTATTTACATATTATTTACACGTAACTGGTTGGATTAACCAAATATTAATTTACGCTTCTTGAAACATTTATTCCAAGCAGGTGTTCTCAAACCATAAAATGTTAAAAATTTGACCCGTCATCATCATGTTTCTTAACCATCACAAAATTCTTTTTCAGTACATATATCTTGACGGTCTACTTGCTAAATATAGTTATTTATGACATTTTCTGCATATAGCTTTTCCAGAAAAACTGTATTTTAGTATAAAAGTTATTTAAATTGTACAAAAATTATTAGTTGCAGGTGAAACCAAACCAGATTCCAAAACCGAAGCAAGTCCAGAACCACCTGCAAGTCCAGAACCACCAGGAGCCAGAGGAAAATCATTTGCAAATTTTGCTTGTCCGTTAATGAATGTAATGGCTTTGACTTGGAACAGGAAGAGCTGTGAGCATGACATTGAATGCCCAGCCAAACACATGTGTTGTCCGCTGATACGAGATACTGAATATTTTTTTTATTGCTCTCCGCCTACTCGAGGAACTAGTAAAATATTAATCAATTGTTTTTAGTTTATATATTTACACTCACATTTTCAGCTTGGTTGGCATACTTTTTTGGCGATCATGAGTATGCGTTCAGTTGAGATTCTGACTCCAACAGATAACTGATGCACTGGCAAATGGTAACAATATTTCTCTTTTCTTGTGTGTAAATGATATCATTGAATTGCTTTCAGAATGAGCTAAAACGTAGACAAAATTGCAACAAACTAAACTTCGGAAATGTATTTTTCAAATTTTTCTAAAAAGTTCATTAAAGTTGTCTAGTAAGAATCTTTCTCTTAGAATAATTATTGATTAAGAAAGACATCAATGAAGCATGGTTTTTCCATTCTTTTAAACCTTTTTTTAAACAGTACTGACTACAGTTTACACAAATCCAAATAAATCGATGTGTTTGAAATGACTTTTTCGAACGAGCCTAATGTTCCTGATTATGCGAAAGCGATTGTGAATGTTCGGACAGACGTCACGTGGTCAGTGGAGGGGCACATAGTGTCAAACACAACACACATTCTGAAGTTAAACAAGGGTTTAAGGTAATATATCTTTTATTGCCTTGCAGGTTGTCTTAGGGTCAGTGCATAATTGTGAGTGTTTGGAAGGACAACGTAATGAGGGTAGGGCCCATGGCACTTCCTGTTACCCCAGAACTGCAGCTCCATTGCATTGGGTGCATGTGTTGTGCAGGGTAGCGACCTACACAGGGGCAGCTAGTTATGTAATATCATTAATTATAACATTCTATGCACAGCTTTTCCAGCATAAAAGTTATTGAAATGGTAAAATAATTGACAATATCATTTCAGGTGTAATCAAACCAATTTTCAACTCTAGTAGAAATGTTTCTTGAGTTTTAGCAACTAGAAGCAAACGCGTTCAATATCAATTTCCACATTATTCGCAACTTTGTCAAGTCCATTACCTCTAATATCCAAACAGATTGCATAACTTGTCTGATAATTAATGAAACAGTTTTTACTTGCAACAGAGAGCCGTGAGAATGACTCAGAATGTCCACGCAAACAACTTTCTTGTTCACTAATACGAGATATTAATTATGTCTTTTTTATTGCTCTCCGCCTACTCGAGGAACTAGTAAAAGATCAGTCTGATCGTTTTAGTTTTCATTCATTAACACTCATATTTTCAGCAATGTTTGGTCTCTCTTTTGGAGATCATTATGCATGCCTTCAACGAGCCAACTCCAAGAGATACTGATGAAAGTGGTAACTGGTAACAACATTTTTATGGTTATTAGCTTTTGTTTGAAAATTTATTTATTTATTATTTATTTATTACAGATCCCTAGATGAACTGACTAAAGGCCAATCCCTTAAATCCTGTGTATCTTAAGTGTCTTTTTTTTTTATCGTGATGTGGTTTTCAAGCAACTTTTTTTTTTGTTCTTAGGGCACCAAAAAATCTGCGTGTGGCACCATTTTGTCTTGCGGATTAACCAAATATTAAGTTACGCTGAATGAAACATTTATTCTCAGCAACTGAACCGACGTTCTCAAACTATAAAATGCTGAAAGTGCTAAAAATTTGATGCGTAATCACGATTTAATAATTACCACAATCATCATGTTTCTTAACCATAACGAATATTTTTATTAAATATTTTTAAACCTTATGTTTAGAAAGTCTAATAAAACAGTTCTGTTCGTCTGTCCGTCTGTCTGCATGAACTCCTCCAAAACGAAAGCAGCTAGAGCCAAAAGGGCAACTTCAATGAACTCAGCATACCTTTTCAATTTTCGTATTTCTCCGACTTTCCTGGTTTTACAAACTATTACCAGTAATGTCATTTTTAAAAAAAATAAATCATACATCAATCTAGACGGACAGATGTATTTCTATATAGAAAAAGAAACGTGTAGAAGGGGTTTAGAAGTCTAAGATGTAATGCTTCCGTGCATTACAGATACAATCGCTTGCGATCTGACCCCGCTTGTTTTGTACTAGATTTTCTGCATAGCTTTTCCAGAAAAATTGTGTTTTGGCATAACAGTTATTTAAATTGTAATAAAAATTTTCTTATCATTTCAGGTGGAAACTCTAGTGAAAATATTTCTTCAGTTGCCACAAATTTAACTTCCAAGAATCCAGCATCGCTATTAGGCCGAGACGGCGACTATGAGCCTATAACTTGTCCAGTAATTAATGTAATGGTTTTTACTTGGAACAGACAGTTCTGTGAAAATGACTCTGACTGCCCAGCTAGAACACTGTGCTGTTCGCTAATACGAGATACTAGTTATTTTTTTTATTGTTCTCCACCTACTCGAGGAACTAGTAAAAAGATCAATCAATTCTTTTTAGTTTACACACATTTACACTCATTTTTTCAGCTTGGTTAGCCCACTTTTTTGGAGATCACGCTTACGCGTATAATAATGACCCGAGTCCAAGAGAAAGAGAGATAATAACTGATGAAACTGGCCAATGGTAACAATATTTATATCGTTTCTTCTCTGCAAATGACATTGTTCAATTGCTTTCAGAATCAAAGTTGCAAGAAACTAAACATCTGAAAAACATTTTTCAAATTTGTATAAAAAGATCAATAAAGTTGTTTAGTAATAATGAGAATTATTAGTGCATTTATTAATTTTAATTAAATATTTATTTGATTTTTAGAAACTACAAGTTTAAAAACAATTTTTCGTAGTTTGGATACTTAATACATAATCAAGTTATCGATTTTAATTTCTTTGATGATGTCTCCGTTGATGATTCTTTTCTTTTTTGAACCAATGGCGTCCCTCGAGCTGTATCTGACATCTGCAGTCGCACACATCGAGAAACATGTGCCGACTTCGATTTCTTCGATTTCGAAGTCTGGTCAGTTGATTCGCTCGGTCTTTTTTGTTCCCTGTCACGGATTTTCTCGGCAAAAGCGAACGTCTCAAACCCGGATGTTATTTGCACCTGTTGCGGTTCATTATCGGAGTCGTCGTCGTCCGAACATACCTCGATTTCTCCGTAAACTATGCCCTCGAAATTCATACCTTCAGGATCAGATTCTCCGCATTCCGACCACAATGATGAGGATCGATGATGATCACTATTGAATGTCGAAAAGTAATCATTGTCACTTCGCTTTTGTTCACGTTGTTTGGTGAAATTTGATGAAATTTTGTTAAATAGCGAAATTCTGCCTTTGGATACTCTACCTTCAGACTCCTGAGCTGTCATTTTTGTTTATGGTAGATAGACGGCGACTGAGCTTAAATGAGAATTTAAAAGGTTGTGTAGAGGTTTGCTAAAGGTGTTGTTACGATGAGAAGCAGAAGTCGATTGATATTTGTTGCTCTTGGCGTTACTTGTATATGTTGTGACATTGTGAACGTTACCAAGACGTGGTGACGTAGAGTATAACACTTTTTGAAATTGTTTTATTTTTGCCCAGTATTGCAACCAATGTTAAAAATAGCTCAAGTTTGTTGACAATTTTGCACAAGTTGTTATAAAAATGGATAAAAATCTTTAAAAAACATTAAAAACTGATTAAAAACAGGTGAAAATCGTTACAAAACATTAAAAAGTGATTGAAAATAGTTGAAAATCGTTAAAAAACCATTAAAAAGTGAATAAAAACCCGATAAAAATCGGTAAAAATCGGTAAAAATCGGTAAAAATCGGTAAAAATCGGTAAAAATCTATATAAAAAATTCTTATCATTCCGATGTTCGGATAACCGATCGTTCGTACAACCGGTGTTCTGAAAATCGATGCTCGACTGTAAAGTCAAAACTGATGGTGCCTGTCAATGGTTATCTACAATTCTACATCTAGACAGAGCTGCGGTTTCTGCTGGGGCGATCCCCTGCTGGTTGCTGGGTGATGCAAAAACTTTTAGCCAATCAAAATTCGTCTATCTGCATCCTGCTGGGTTGTTTCATTTCCGCTTCCGCCCGAGCCAGTTGGTAGTCGACCACGCGTCTTCCTGCTGCGATTTTTCAATTTATCGTAATCATTTCACATCGGATCCAGTTTTTTTATGTAGGTTCACGGTGATTTCTATTTCGGTGTAATTACAAACTTATCAATCAAATTTCATGTCAAAATGTGCGAATTGTTCGTGACGTTAATTTCCCGTTGACCACGTTGATGGAGTATTTGGTATGGCCATTTTTTTATTTCAATGTGTTAAAATATTTCCTTTTAAAATACGTTTTCATTTACTTAGGACTTCAGAATTTTATTTATCAATCTTTTTATTATTTTTTTGTGATGAGAATTTTTTTCCTTTAATTTAATTGGGGGCAGCAAATCCAACTCTCTACCTCCTCGTGGTTGCCCCTGGACCACTGGACTCGTTCCAGTTGGTACTAGATGAGAGCTCTGGTGTTTTGAATTTTGTTGATTATTTTGTTCTATCTGTGACATTATTTGCATCTGGTTGTTCCATGTTCCCGACATCTTGATACTTTTTTTTCCTGAAGCTTTTTATTTAATTTTTATGGATTTTCTCAGTTGATTCGAGACATAATTTGGTAATGTTAAGACTGCATTCCCTTATGTGTGAAGCATTTACCAAATATGTCAAGACTGCATATGTAAGACTGCATTCCCTTTTTCATGAGTAGCGTGTGCTAGAATTGCTTGATTTGTAGCGTATGGTTGTTCCATGTTCCCGACATCTTGATACTTTTTTTTTCTGAAGGATTTTATTTAATTTTTATGGATTTTCTCATTTCATTTGAAAAATAGTTTGCTAGAATTGCTTGATTTGTAGCAATCAATAAGAGGTGTAATTAGTAGGATCTATTTTGTGATTGATCTTCATAATTGCAATTTTGAGGCATAACAAACAAAGTAAAGATGGCCAAGCTCAGTCTAAGCGGTTATACATCTTCATTTAAATTGTCCATTTTATTTGCCACGTGTTGGTAGACGTATTATTAATTTGAGATTAATGATCGTCGTGGGTGGTTCGTTATCTATTTCTAACTCATCCCCATAAGATACTTTTGAGAAAGTTGGAAGTAATGGTCGCACGATTGGTCGTGGTGGTGATGATTTGTTACCTAATTCCGAATCGTATTCAGATACAATTCCAGACAAAAGTATGCATTTGTTGTTATAAAATCCTCAGATAAATATTTTTTATATTTTGTCACTTGTTCCAACAAGTGTTTCTTCAACGTACGGATTGCACAACCTTGAGATCTGTTGAAATAACAATTACTAAATCAGTTAAAGTAAAAGATTTCTTAAAATATTTAGCTCGAGTTGTCCAGACATAAAATTGAGTGCAGATTTGTCCACATTTCATCCCCAGTAGTTGTGATGTCCTCACAGATAAAGGAAAATAGTTCTTTGATTGCTTGGATTCTGTCCTTGTCAGAGAAGCGAAAACGGGTTTGTTTAGACATCTTTGAGAGCAGTCTGTAGAAATGGATTTTGTAGCTAAAACAATTGACTTCCTTTCCAAACTGTTTTAGTCTTTTTCATAAAATCCAATAAGGCTTTAAAAGGGCAGATGGATAGGTTGTGGGGAAATTGGGCCACTCGAAAATTTGTGATGCCCTACTCGAGTGTGTCTATTGTAATTTTGATGGTTGAAAAATGGCTACTTCTGCAGAGTTTTTTCTGCAGAGTTTTTTTTTGTAAACTAAAATTAAGACAACTGAAATTTATTTTGACTTAAAACAGATTATTTTAATGCTACAAAAAACCTTTACTGATATTTCCAGTGTAATGGGCACTGTAGAATTTTTTCGACTGGACTCCTTTCTACCAGGATTAGTTTTGAATATGCAGTATTGTTTATCAGGATCTGCTGGGGAATCAGAGTAGGTGTTGCTTTTCTTTTCTATATTTAAAAAATTTGGTGATTTTAATTACTCTGCAAATTGTTGAAATTTCATTCTGCTTGAGACAATTTTTACAATTAGTTAAAATTGCAGCAACACAGTACATTTTTTCAACATCACTCTGATATATACGCATTTTTTTCTTGTAGTTCAATTGAGCCCAGTTACTCAATACAATGCTAAATCCCCATTCAACACTTTGATGAGACCTGCCCATTCGCTTATTAAACCTCGACATTAAATCGTTTGATATTCTATATGCAGAAGTAATGTACTTTGAATTTGCATATCCCTGATCTCCATACAAACGGTGCCACCTACCATCAGGCAAATTCATATAGCTACTTAAGACAGCTGATTTGCAAAATAGCAGAATCATGTCTGTTTCCCTTAAAACCATCAAGAAAATTTAAAACTTCATCTTTTTAATAGAAAATACAAACATCTGCATAAAGTTGTAGGTTATTGTAACTGAGCCAAGAGTACTGTGTAGTGCTCAGTAAGAAATCAAACTTGTTTGATATGTAGTTTAACATTGCATAAAATATTTTGCAATGTGATGTTTCGCTTCTCTTAAACAGCTTGACAAGACCAAACCATCTTGCAGGTGGAATAAAACACAGAGTTCTTGAGTACCTACCAAGATAAACATAATTGGCGAACAATGGAGGTTTACTGGAGCCAATCCGTATACCCCTTACAGTAATGGGGTGCCCCCTTACGGTAGGGAAGTGGACTGTGGCAGGGGTCAAAGTCCGGTGCCCGAGAGTCACAAACACTAATCACAAAATTTAAATCAATTGTTCTCACCTGAGAAATTATGCCCTTCATGGCTGAAAAAGTCATTGGGAATGCCCATAGCACGAGGGGGGCGACAATCAGAGTCTGCCTGTCAGAGTTTTGAATCTTTCAGGTATTTTTGGGATTCGGTTTGGGTTGGCGTCTTTAGGATGTTATTTGAATTGGCAGAAGCTCTGACAGTTAATTCTGATTCAATTCGATAAATTTTTTTGATCATGTAGTTTTTACGTTCGAAGCGTTTGTTTGAAAGGAACGAGACGCGTGGTTAGGTTTAACAGGAATGACTAGTTTTATTTTAATCCTTAACACATGATATACAAAAAGTAAAGGGGTGCGCTCAACCCTGATTGGTTTGCGCCAAGTACGTCAACTGGGGCACTCAAAACCAACACTTCCCCTGAGTGCCAGTCACCACATATTCAAAAATTACTTCATGATCTTCAACCCAAATTTCGCGACGAACTCCTCGTGTTTTGGCTTGAACAAGCCTTTCGTTAGTACGTCAGCGACCATGTCTTCTGTTTGTAAGAACTCGATGACGACATCTCCGCGTTCGCAAGTTTCGCGAATAAAATGATGGCGTATGTCTATGTGCTGGGTTCTCTGGTGGAATACTGGGTTTCGAACCAGTTTGTGGGCGCCTTGATTATCGCTGTATATCAAGGTCGCTCCTTCGCTCTTCTTTTGAAATTTTATCTCATCGAGGAAATTTCGTAAATAGATGGCCTCCTTCGACGCGTCCGCCAGTGCCATGTATTCCGCTTCTATTGGTGATGTTGCGACGTCATTAAAACGCCAAGTTCGTCTTTGGACGACAGGTGGCTCAACGAAGGAAAGAAAGTGTAATCGAAATAGGTGGGAAGAGGTGGCTCTTCCATGCCGGCTGGAAGTCGCATCAGGCCAGCGATGAGCGAGTGGTCATCGACGCTAACGTTGAGGTGGTCAGTGTCCATAGGCAATTGGTCGGCTTCGGAGAACTCATCGTTCGCATCGTAACAGACTGGTTCGTCCCGGGCGCCATTTTCGTCGTCGCTATCGCAGTATTGTTCGCACAGTTTGAATTCACGATGATTTTCCATTGCACGAATTGGCAGGTGATGTGGATGGATTCGGGTTGGAAGTGTGGATGTAAATGAAAAATTGGCAATTGGATGCAGACAGGAAGTTAGAATTTTTTTGGAATTTTGGTTTTGATTGGTTTTCTCTTAATCTAGAATGTTGGATTGTGCCAATCATGACAGTTTTAATTATGACACTGGCAGTGAAATGAATACTGACTCACATTGCATTCCAAGAGTCAAGACAAAGAGGGGATTAACTTAAAGGATTAAAAGGGGTGAGTGCTGCAGACATGGTGACCTTAAAGGTGGGTTCACACTTGGAAGTAAAGTAAGGTAAAGTAAAGTAAGCTCAGATAAAGTAGAAGTAAGGTAACGCAAGTGTGTTCACACTTGTTTGAAGTTAAAATAAGGATTATCCAATGTTGTGATTGCACTTTTTTGTAAAACTTTTAAATATAAAAATTAAAAGTGTTTCTAAATTTTTATTTCTAGTGTGGGTGTTTGTGTTTTTTTTTTACCTCCCTGCGCGCCTCGTCAAAGCGATGTTTGGCCATATTCGATTGCACAAATGCGGCCGATGTTCGGCCGCATTTAATTGCACAAATGCGGCTGATGTTCGGCCGCATTTGCGCGATTGAATACGGCCAATGTTCCGCCACATTTGCGAAATCAAATGCGGCCGATGTTCGGCCGCATTTGAGCGATCGAATGCTGCCGAACATCGCCCGCATTTGTGCAATTGAATGCAGGCGAACATCGCCCGCATTTGTGCAATCAAATACGGGCGATGTTTGGCAAACATTTCGCGAAAACGTCGCGAATAATGAATAAAAATACCTCGCGAAAACGTCGCGAACACGTCGCAAATAACGAATAAAGATACATCGCGAATATTTCGCGAAAACATTGCTAAACCGTCGCAAATAACGAATAAAAACGTTGCTAATAATGGCGGCGAATTTAGTCTCGTTCAGTCTCGTTTAGTCTAACCTTCTCGCGAGATTTAGATTGTTCCTGATTGGCTGGAAGTAAGCTTTCTGCATTGCGTTACTTCCTACTTCAAAACAAATTTGAAGTAGCTTTTTGCTTACTTTACTGCAAAATCAATCCAACAATGCAATGCGCAGCAACATTGCGTTGCGTTACTTCATAGTGTGAACACAAGTGTGAACCAACCTTTAGTGTTTTGTTATAAAATCAACTCACTGAGACTAAAATTAACAATTGTTGAATTCACAACAGAGTAACTTCTGGCAATGCCAAAGGATTGTTCACATTGTTGCAATCCAAGGAATTGTGGTAAAAATGGTAATAAATTTTCTCTGCAAGTTTTAATTGTTGTAAGTACAAGAATGACAACACAGGTTGTGAGTGATGAAAATTTACAAGCGGGTTTAAATACAGGCATTAGCAAAGGCTCTCTGATTGGCACACGTATAGTTCAGTAGCCAATGCTTGATCTCGTTAGTGGTGAATCCCGCAGGTTATAGATGTGTAAATAATGCGGTATAAGCTTCTCGCTTGATCTTCGCGGTATATTCTTGTACGAAGAAGTCTCGCAGCTCTTGTGTGATCAAATCCCGCCAGTGGAAGTAATTCCTTCTCTCGTCATCTTCACCTGATAGTCTTCCTCTAAGAGATAATTGATAATTGATGACCTCAGTAACCTTAAGCTATCAATTGCCCCTAAGTGCAACAAAGTGATATGAAGCAAAGCAAAGATAAGGGCTCAAATAAGTACAGTGTGAAACAAAATATCAAAACAAACTGACTTTCTGTTGCAAGGAAGTATATATACTCGGTCGGATTACTGGGTTGCCCATTGCTCCAAACCAGAATCCTTTCATTCCCTGAAAACAGGAGCTGGATATCCAGGACATAGCTTTCTTTTAGGGAAGAATATAGGAACTGGATACACAGACACTCCACTGCGGTCTTGAAGCTTTTTAATGTGCCGTGTTGGCACACCGCTTCAGCGATCATTCCTTTTAGACCGGCCTTAAACTTTGACATCAGCAACATTCTGTCTTTCATCTCTTCAGTGAACAGGAAGGTCTTATTTGACTCTTCCATCATGCCAGCAACTCTGGCCGCAAAGGCGCTGACGTTCTCTCCTTTGCGTTGTTCAGCTCGATAGAATTTTTCCATTATGGCTTCAGCTGTTTCCTCTTGGCCAAAACGACTGCGGAGCAACGTCTGGAATTCTTCCAGCACGGCACAGCCAGACGCGGAGCTGAAGGTGTTTAGCCAAGTCCGCGCCTCATCCACCATTTTTGAGCACATAACGCTGCAGGTGAATGATTCAGACCACTCTCTTTTTCAAGAAAAAAATCATTTACTTGCCATTTATATAAAGACTCGTACTACAGAAGAAGCAGTCAATTGTTATTTATGTGCTTTTTTCCGGCCTTGGAAGTGGGGATTTAAAAATACATATGCTAACTCATAGAGTCAAAAGCTATTTAAATGTAACTATTGTAATTTATCGTGTTCAACTGCAAGGAGTATGACTAGACGTGTAAAAACACACATGGGGGAAAACCATTTGTCATTTATATAATTATTCCTGTATTGAAAGTGGAAGTTTAAAACGTCATAGTGCAACTCGTACAGGTGAAAAACGAATCAAGTTTCACCTTTGTGCTTATTCCTGTATTCAAAGTGGATATTTATACAAATGAAAAACTATTCAAGGGTCATTTATGTGATTATTCCAGTATGATATTACAAGTGGGAATTTAAAAGTACACCTAAAAACCCCTACCGCATAAAAACCATTCAAGTTGCATTTTTGTGCTTATTGGTCCGATGTTATTGAGCTCTTGATCTAAAGCCAATTCTGCAACACGCATCTCCCTCTCCCTCTTCCCGCAATCACCCTAAACCTTGGTGGACTGCTGAGCTTATTATTCTTCAAAAAACTAAAACCTTGCTTTTTCTCCGTCTGAAATCTGGTTCCTCCATGGATCATAAAATTGCGTGTCACCTCCTCAGGACAGATGCTTGCCCATTGACAAACGTTACAATGCACCGAGGAATAAAAAAGGCCTTCCCTCCTCCCACAAGGCTGAAGTAGGTCAGCACGGAGCAACCTCTCCATGCTGACCCTTCTTGTGGGGTCACTATAAGCTATTGTGCAACTCTGGATAAACCAGACTTGCATACATAATAAGAACACTGAGGATATCTCACTGGTTCATTCTGTAGTAATGTCTTTATGCTTGTATCTGTGTTGGGTGGTGAATGTGACCAGTGAGGATTCTGCATTTTTTCCATTAATGGCACTTGGTGAATCCTGAACAGGCCGATCGGCCTGGTAAAGTTAAAACCTGATTTTGTTAACCAATGGGCTTACGAACTGAGTCTGATAAATGTTAGACTGTTTTTGTTAGCCACATCCGGTCTGTTAGCTGTGATCACTATTTTTGACCCATTCGGGTGAACAGCTGATCAGGTGAACGGGCCAAACGAATGAAAAATGAGAGCCTCAAAAAATTCCTCGGTGGCATCCGTGGGAATTTCCATTACCAAGATTGCGGACTGCGGTCTTGGTACCGCGGTCTTGGTACCGCGGTCGCGGTCCGCGGTACGCGGTCCGCGGTACGCGGTACTGTTCCGGCAGCTAAAAAGAACCACGGTCCCTCGAGCGGTACCGCATTCCCGGTCTCGGTCCATCACCTGCGTTTAGAAACGCTCTCTCCAATGATGAGAGCGCTTCCAACTTAAGCTTCGTGTTAATCTCATCTACTGTCGCCACGGGGAGATCAATTATCTTTTTTATCGCACGATACCACGAATTCCAGCGCGTGTTTACAGGCACAATTAATGCATAATTGGTGGAAGTCCTAATTGTTCGGCTCCAACCGTACTACGAGAATATCGATTCCACAGGTTGGCACACTTCTGAATTGCAGTTGCATAAAGTAAACGATATGAATCGGACGCATTTGAAGCCTTTTTGGCGTCAGTCGTTGCAATTAAGTTGAGTGTGTGGGCGGCGCAGCGTAAATGAGGCGGTAAAAACATTTCCTGTGTGTCGATATCATTCTCAGCTGTTAAAACTGCATCCAAATCAAAGTTGCTGATAGAAAAAACTTCTGTACTTTCATATTCCGTGAAACGTTTGTAATCAGCAGCAGCATCTTCTTCGCCATTCTTGTCCCCAAACTCAATCTGAAATTCTTTAAATGCTTTAACAAAATTACTTCCGTTATCCGTTATGGTGTGAGTAATTTTGCTAGACTGACAATTGGTCAGTAAATGTGAGTCATTAAACTATACAATCTTCTGGCTTAAAGCCCTAAAATAGTATTATTTCGTTGAATTTACAACATAGTAACTTCTGGCAATGCCAAAGAGTTGTTCACATTGTTGCGATCCAAGGAATTGTGGTAAAAATGGTAATGAATTTTCCCTGCAAGTTTTAATCGTTGTAAGTACAAGAATAACAACACAGGTTGTGAGTGATTTACAAGTGGTTTATTCGTGTAAAAAGTGGGTTTAAATACAGGTCAGGCATTAGCAAAGGCTCTCTGACTAGTGACTCATAAGCATTTTTAAAATTCACTTTGAAAAGGAAATCTCCTTCCCTAAGCAAGGCAATGGCATTTCGAATGGATGCCATTTTAAAATGATTATAATCTAAATTTAAATTAAAGCTTTTTAAATTTAAAATCACCTGTACCGAACCATCAGGTTTATGGGCATCAAAAACCGGACATAATATTTGCCATTCTGTCGGTGTAACCACAGATATGATGTTAAGAGCCAAAAGATTCGTAATGGCCGCCGTCGTTGCAGCCGTATCTGCTCCAGACATGTGATAAACTGACCTGGGATCAGTTTCCAGATCCTCCGAAGAAAACTCGAATTTGATTCCCTTCAAAGTGCTTAAAAGCCACTTGTCAGAAGAAATTTGGGCCCAATTTTCTACTTTTTTGACCAGACCACCGGGGACAAAAGGAATGCGACAAGTATCAAGTGAAAAAATTTTATTTACACATATTAAAACAATTATTTCTTGGTTGGCGGCTCTTTCGATTGTACTTTGCTGCCTGGAAAGACAAGAATTAGAAACTTTTGTATTTATTCCTGTATTCAAAGTGGATATTTATACAGATGAAAAACCATTCAAGGGTCATTTATGTGATTATTCCAGTATGATATTACAAGTGGGAATTTAAAAGTACACTTAAAAACCCATACCGCATAAAAACCATTCAAGTTGCATTTTTGTGCTTATTCTTAACTGGTCGTCGAAGATCTTGTAGGCTTGATAAAAGCCAGGGTTTTTCTTAAACTTCCGCACAAGATGCCAAAACCTCCGCCTAGCAACTTCATAATTATTGTTCAACTGACTGGCGTCGACCAGCCACGGCAATGGAACCACGTAACGTCCGTCTCTGCGCGTCACTTGTCTGCGAAATCGTTTTGCACATGAGTTGCAGTCAGTTGGCGACTTGTCTTCAGGATTCTGATGGACTCGAGCTCCCAAAATTTCTTGATACTGTCGTCCAGACGCTCCTTGAGGCGCACGTTGAACACACGTGTCACCATGGTCGAAAGGGACGTCACATTGTTCGACGAACCCATCAGCGCCCATCCGAACATCGTTTCAACTGCCATTAGATTCTCTTCGACTTTGCGTATTCGACCAGTGAGTATTTTTGCAATAGAATCAGCACCTATTAAAACAAATACAGTGCAGGACAAAACTTTGGCCCAGTTGGATAAATGATTAAAAAATAAACAATTTTCAAAATATAACCAAACCAATAATAGAAATGCATTGTAATCATGCTGAAATAATGTTACAATAAGTACAAGAGTGATGTCTTTCTCACAAATAAAAAAAATGAAAAATTCAAATTTTAACCTTAGAAATCTGTGACAAAACTTTGGCCTGTTCTTCAAAATTTTAACAAAAATTAAAATCAGTTCAACTTTAATACTTGATTCCTTTCTCACATTGTTTAATAACTTCAATGCACCTTGTACGCATTGAATCAATTTGTTTTTTAAAACTTTTAGCAGTGATGGACTCCCATCATTCAATGGATACTGCATTGTCCTGCTGAAAAATCCACTTTGCTCCAGCCATTCCTCTTCCTTTCTTCCACAAATTCTTCTCCAGGATTGCTTGATACATATTTGCATTTTGCACTTTGAACTAAATAAATAAATAAATAAATAAATAATTCCTTTGCGTTGATTTGATGAGTGTTTGGAAGGGTCACTTGTCGTCTCCCGGCCAAAAAAATGTGAGGGGGTTAAGGGTTCGCGTTTGTTTGCGTCACTGTAAACATATGAGATGGGTCGTGAGTTAATCATGGCTTCCACCTCACACAATACTGTATTTAACTCTTCAAATGTGAGAACTCGTTTTGATGGATCGAACCATTCTCTCCCAAAACCCTCCCCACCAGGCTGCCCTTTCCACTATGAATTTCCATTCTACCTTATTTCCAGTTAAATACCAACTTAAATCTTCTCCACGAATGCTGTTTATCAAAGTTCTCAATTCCACATTTGCGCGTTTAAATGTCTTTGCGTTGTCCGAGTAAATCACGCTTGGAATACCTCGTCGTGAAAAAAATCGTCGCAGAGACATTACAAGGTCTTCAGTACTCATCGTGGTGGTCAGTTCAAGATGCAACGCATGTGTTACAGCACAAGTAAACAACACAACGTAACTTTTTTGTCCTGTTCGTTGATACAGTGGTCCGGCGAAGTCGACACCCACGACTTGGAATGGATCTGATTTCTTGACTTGATCCATAGGCAATGGCGCCTCTAGCTGTTGCATTAGTCGTCCTTGCACTCGCCTACAAATAAAACAATTATTTATGAAACGCTTGATGTTATTCCTCGCATGTGGAATCCAATATCGGCGTCTCGTCTCGGCCAACGTGTCACTCAAGGCCTCCGTGGAATACTCGTTCTTGTGCATTTCTAATAATCAGTCCAGTTAGGCGGTTTTTATCGTGTAACACCCATGGTCCTTGGACTCCTTGATTCACTTCGTTCCAGTTGATTCTTGGCCTCACTTGCAACAGTCCGTGTTCGTCCAACACGCAATCAATCTGTTTCAACTCGGACGTCTTGTCTCGCTCACGACCCGTCTGCAGTGTTTTCAATTCGTTCGAATAATGGGCTGCCTGAATTTCTCGAATCCAATAATATTCTGACTCAGCTAACTCTTTGATTGACAATGGACTGCCATCTCGCACTTTAAACTTCAAGTTGTTTATAAATTGTTTCACCCATCCTGTTACGCGTAGCAACCGTGTCCATGAACTGTATCTGTTGGAATCGATTAAATTTTCTCTCGATTGGGACGTCCCTTCCAGCACGATGTTTGTTGGCTCCTCGACCTCATTTTCGAATTCGTGCTTGGTGTCCATCTGTGGCCAATGGTCTTAGCTTTTTGACAACCAAGTTGGTCCGGTTTACCATGTTTGGTTATCCACCATTTTCTGTACGTCCATTCCTCGAGTGAGCAGGTCGGCAGGGTTGTCTCGTCCCGGCACATGTCTCCATTCCACGTTTGGCGCATTATTACGGATCTCGTCAATTCGTCTGGTCACAAACGGGTCGGTCTGTCCATTTATGTGGGAGATCCACTCCAAAACAATTGTTGAATCGGTCCAACAAACTATTCTGGATGCTGGCAGTGACTTTAATCGGACCACCAGTCGAGATGTCAACAATGCGCCCATCAATTCTAGACGTGGAAGCGTTATGGTTTTGACGGGGGCGATCCTAGACTTTGATAAAACAAATGAAACATGATTATTACACTGGCCGTTCGTCTTTGAATATGCGACGGCGCCGTAGGCTAGTGGACTTGCGTCACAGAACAAATGAACAAATTTTTACATCTGGATCATCGGTAGCTTGATGGTCCCCGCATCTTGTTCTTCATTGGCTATGATTGGTGCTGCTGGCGGCGGCAAATGCACCTGCTGATTAAGTAGCATCTGTGCAGCAATGGCTTCCTCGAGCTTCTTTTGATTAGCTGCAGCGGTCACCTCGTTTGCTTGGCCTATTTCCTTTTTTCGTGCCTCCACGCGCTGAGTCAAGTCCTCCACTTGATCAATTATCCGCTCTTAATAGACGTCGGCATTTTCTTGATTCGCCTCGGCCTCGGCGACGTCGACGATCAAATTGCTTATTTTTTCGTCCAACCCCATTAGAATTTCTTTCTTGGTTAGAAGCTGAGTCTTATGGCGGGCCAATTTTTTCAAATCCACCGCCTCCTCGGCGAGCGTTTGTCAATTGTGTGCACGCGTTTTTCGCGGTCGTGCGATTACGCTCCATCTTGTCGATTTCAGATATTTCGGCCATTTTCATAAAAAAATTGTCAACACTCACGTCTTCTACTCAGTTTTCAGGCTGGTTCAATTAAGTCCCGGGTTTCGGCACCATGTGAAATCCCGTCACAGTAAAACACCTAAATGTCTAAAATTCCTTTCGTATGAATTTGGTTTGTTCAAAGTTCAGTTTTCGACTTCAAAGTTTCCTCGAATACAGTGATTTTTAGTCGCTCAACAAGAACGACTCTCTCGGTTAAAAGTAAAATGTGTACTAGTTTATTTCAACTTAAAAGCAAGATTATAAGCAAAAATGAGAGTGTCTTCTCAGAAAAAAGATCAAAAGATATGAAAAAGGGTTCAAAGAACCTATACAATGAAAAACGTCACCATCTCTGGGGACAACTACACGTTTGGAAAAACACAACAATACATCAACTTTTACCCCAAAAACACACAAAAACACACAAAAGCAATTATTTCTAAAAATATCAACTTTATCGAAATCAAATTTAAATATTTTAAAACCCTAGTTTTTACATTCAGAGCTAAGTTTTGCTTGTAAGATGTTGGATTTTGTTGATGATAGGAAAACAGTCGTCTATTTTTCTTTGCTTGATATTAGTGACAGCTTCAAAAAATTTTCTCTTTAATCTTTCTTGTCTTGTTGACCAAACACGACTTTTATTTTTGCACCATGCAACAGTTGAGAGGCCACCTTAAATACAATCACGTGCATGAATTTTTTGGTTTAAAAGTAGAATAATTTTTTTTTATTTCTTATTTCTTCGAATTCCTACCACTCACATTCCTAAATTTTGGTGGATTTGTGACTTGCACCTGCGCATTGTTAAATTTCAAGTGCTTTCTTGCTGATGGTTGGTCTGCAGAAAAAAAAATCAGAAACAAAGTTTTGAGAAATTAATACGACGTTTTGAGAAATTAATGTGACGTTATTTCTGTTTATTTTCATCACTCGCAATCAGAAACAAACAAACATCAACAATGATCCAGCACACTGAAGCGACACGTGCTAAACGACAGAACGACGTCATTGCATGACAGACACCAAATTCGGGAAATAAGCCTAGGAAATAAAGCAAAAAATTACAGAATGCATAAATGAGTAACTACGAAGGGCTATTTGTCTCTGAGCAAGGAGAAATAAATTTCAAGTGGTTTTAGTGAATGGGCGAAATAAAAACCAGGATTTCTTCACTCGAGTGCTAACCAGTCTTGTGCGGATCAGTTTCAAAAACGGAGATGGCTCAGTCTCGCCCACAAGCATCATGAGCTACATGGCACGAATCTCCCAGCGCAGTATCAACGACAAGGACTTGCGCAAGAGAGTCGGAAGTGCCCTGGTGCGTGGCATGCAGAACAAGCTAGTGACTGAAGCGACTCGTGCTAAGCGACAGAACGACGTCATTGAATGAATCCTTTTTATTATTATGGGCAGACGGAGCTGTGGTCTGTGCTGGGTGACGAAAAAACTTTCAGCCAATTAAAATCCGCCTACCTTCATCTTGCTGGGTTGTTTCATTTCCGCTTCCGCTCGAGCCAGTTGGTGGTCGACCACGCATCTTCCTGCTGCGATTTTTCGTCGATCGATTTATCCTAATCATTTAACATCGGATCCAGTTTTTGGTGTAGGTTTACGGTGACTTTCATGTGCGAATTGTTCGTGACGTTAATTTCCCGTTGACCACGTTGATGGAGTATTTGGTATGGCCATTTTTCATTTTAATGTGTTAAAATATTTTTTTAAAAATACGTTTTCATTTACTTAGGTCTTTAGAATTTTATTTATCAATCTTTTTATTATTTTTTGTGATGAGATTTTTTTTCCTTCAATTTTAATTGGGGGCAGCAAATCCAACTCTCTACCTCCTCGTGGTTGCCCCTGGACCACTGGACTCGTTCCAGTTGGTACTAGATGAGAGCTCTGGTGTTTTGAATTTGGTTGATTATTTTGTTCTATCTGTGACATTATTTCCGTCTGGTTGTTCCATGTTCCCGACATCTTGATACTTTTTTTTCTGAAACATTTTATTTAATTTTTATGGATTTTCTCAGTTGATTCGAAAAATAATTTGATATTGTTAAGACTGCATTCCCTTATGTGTAGTAGCATTTACCAAATATGTCAAGGCTGCATATGTAAGACTGCATTCCCTTTTTCATGAGTGTAGCATGTGCTAGAATTGCTTGATTTGTAGTAATCAATAAGAGGTATCATTAGTAGGATCTATTTTGTGATTGATCTTCATAATTGCAATTTTGAGGCATGGCAAACTCAAAATAAAGATGGCCAAGCTCTTTCTCTAAGCGGTTATACTTCTTCATTTAAATTGTCAATTGTCCTATTGGACGAAGAGACTTTTGACTTATTGGATAATCGGTATCTTTATTTTCCAATTTTTCCGTAAATACTAAACCTAGAGGCAATGGAACAATTGAAATAAATGCAACAGAATCTTCAAATAAATATTTTTTTATATTTTGTCACTTGTTCCAACAAGTTTCTTCAAGGTACAGATTGTAAAACAACAACAATAACAATAGCAATTACTAAAACAGTTAAAGCAAATATATGAGATAACTTTGCGGGGCATATCTTCTGGGCTTTTCATAGTGCTAAAAGCAAGGCCACTTTTTCTTGTAATTTTCTCCAGTCCTAGGATTATTACGCTCTTCTTTAAATGGTGGTTGCTTGAGGACTCACTTTCAAGCCAGGATATGCATGATTGCAATTCGGTTTGTAAGAGGTGCTTCCAACAGAAATTTTTATTTTAATACTCTTTAAATTGCTATAATGAGTTTTATTATCAAATTTTATTTTAGAATAAACAAAAAAATAGAATAACTAAATCGGAACATCTAGTAAGTAGCCCACTGTGAGGAATTTTAAGTCCCAAAAGGAAATATAGTTGGGCATTATATTGTGATGGTATAGTCTTGTAGAAAAGGTATAAATTACAGCTGAGATTTTTTCAATTGTGTTAATAGTTCTTTATATTTTTTTCAAACAAATATTTATTGTTTTTGAAATTTATATTAACGCGAGCATTCCAGCTACCCCTCTTTGTGTCTTAACCTGGGGCCGGCTTTGTCTTTGCTTGGACTGGCTTTGAACCACGAAATAAAAGTCCTTCAACCACATTAGTTTGCGAGTTGCAAATGAATCCAGCGACAGCGATTGGAAAATGCCCTTAGGGTACAAAACAATATAAGTTATGTGTAAGCATATTTGAACAAAACAATAATTTGAACGGTATAAATGGAATTCTCAAAATACAATATCAAAATAAGCAATAAAACAAATCACCTAATAAAATAAAACACTTTAAACACTAAAATAACATTAATAATCAAGTTGCAAGAGCAACCAAGTAATGATACGAATTGAAATGGAATAAATCGGATTGTATAAAAAGACAATGTAAAAACACTTAATGACAAATCAATTAAAATAATCAAACAAACATTAAATTCATTCCGATTTTACAATTTATTTGTGTTACTAAAAAACGGGGGAGTTACCACCTCACCTCGGTGGAACCTCCACGTGTGACGATGACGCTCTCCGGCTCAAATAATTAACGTTATTTGGCCTAACAAGCAAGTCAAACTTCCAAAATACTTGAATTTGACAAGACCTGCAAAAGTGAACTGTGCAAGTGAGTCAATTGGTTATCAAAACATGGACATTTATCGATATGAAATATAATTACCGTGAAGTAATTATATTAATCAATTTCGCAAAAAAGTTACACAACATTAAGACCGACAAATCGTCAAATTACTAAAATCCCTTCGCTGGGACTGGCTCTACTGGGCCGACGTTGTCGTTGGCAGCTCCCTCCTTCCCCGTACTGACTTGTGAGTCATTGGGCGGGTGTGGTAATCATGCAGGTCATTTTTAGGTGGCCAAGTGGTCACATCTTTTACATCGTTGGGGAATTGGAGTTTTTTCTTCTGCTTCTCTCAGCAATCGAGCTCACAAGGCATTTCCTTGTGTTACTCGCAATTGCTGCTGGTTAGTACTGGCTTTGTTGTGTCCCATGTTGATGGGCAAAAGCATTCAAATTTGCGCAATCAGGAGTTGGGCCCTTCCCATCCCCCTTGCTCATTGACAAACGTTACAATGCACTAAGGGTAAAAAACAAACCCTCCCCTCCTCCCACAAGGCTGAAGTAGGTCAGCAAGGAGCAACCTCTCCATGCTGACCCTCCTTGTGGGGTCACTACAAGCTATTGTGCAACCCTGGATAAACCAGACTTGCATACACAATAAAAACACTGAGGATATCTCACTGGCGCATTCTGTAGTAATGTCTCAATGCTTGTATCTGTGTTGGGTGATGAATGTGGTCAGTGAGGATTTTGCATTTTTGACCCGTTCGGGTGAACAGCTGATCAGGTGAATGGGCCAAAAAATTAAAAAATGAGAGCTCCAAAAAATTCTTCGGTGGCATCTGTGGGAATTTCCATTTGGACGCCGACGAAGGAATACAGCATCTTGGAATGTCTTTGGGTTAACAATTGGTTTCTTACAAAATTTTCCGAATGTCTGTTCTGATATCCAGTCAGCCACTCTCAGAATTTGTGTTTACTTGCAGCGCTATTTGCGGCTGTTTGTGCAGGATGAGCGCCTAATTTTGTTTCCTTGCCAATTTATTTTATCTGTTGGTGGTTTAGTATGCGATGGATTTTGTAGCTAAAACAGTTGACTTCTTTTCCGAATTGTTTTAGTCTTTTTTATAAAATCCAATAAAACTTTAAAGGGGCCACTCGAAAGTTTGTGATGCCCCACTCGAGAGTGTCTATTGTAATTTTGATGGTCGAAAAATGGCTACTTCTGCAGTTAATTTGTATTGGGAATTAAAAGGTTTTAAACGATCCATTAGTTTAATTTCTGTCTGGGATCGGGATCGGCCGTGAGATTTAAGTCCATGGGGGCCACCAGACGGTGTGTGGAGTGACGTAGGCCAATAGGGTGGCCAAACAGTCACATCACGCTTACCTGTGGCAATTGGTGGGCCATTCGAAGATCGCCCTTGGCACCTCGTTTGCCGGTTTCGGCCGTGAGATTCAAGTCCTAAAAATTGAAAGAAAAAAAATATTTAAATGAAATTTATTTAAAAAAAAATTTTTTTTTACAGCAGGCTTACCTGTGGCAGTTTTAAGTCGCCTGTTGCTGTGGCCATTCCAATTCCGCCCTTACGTAGCACCTTGGACGCTTTTGCGTTTGCCGGTTTCGGCCGGGGTATCCAACTACTAAAAATTGAAAAAAAAAAATTCAAATGAAATAAAAGAGTTGTTTTTTTTTACAGCACGATGTTTACAGTTGAAAGATCATCAATAAGCGGCCTTTCACCCAGAAAGTCCTGCCACCTGAAAATGTGACGGGAATAATTAATAAGGGTACAATGGGTTGATACAAGCATAAAAAGGGGTAGCTGGGATGCTGCGCTGCGCTGCTAAAAAGGGGCTTTGTCATTAAATTGACACACATATTACAATGAACCAAAGGGATCAAGATAATACTGCAAAGTCAAATATAAGAACAAAAATACCTGTTTAAACTCTGGTCAGTTTATACTGTATAGAGCAAGAAGTCAGCCTCCTTGGTATGACAATCATTCCATTAAAATAAACAAATATTTTTATATTTATTCAGAATTTGTGTAACAATAGCATGTGGTTATTTATTCAAAATTTGTGTAACAATATAAATGGTTATTTCTATAGAAATTCTGTTGGACTATTAGCGCCATACGGTGTCTGCTGATAAAAATTGGAAGCACTAAGTAGAATCGCTTTTATAATATTGGGAGAAGCCAACTTAAATTTAAGCTGGAATTTCTAAGGGGCAGAATTTTCAAAGGTGAATAAATAAATAAATAAGGGTACAGAACACTCCAAATTTTTTTTGAAACAAACATTATTGTTGTGAGAACAAAGTCAGATAATTATAGTAAACCAAAAAAAATTTTTCCTATTCAAGAAGAGTGTTGTCCCCAAATAGGTATAGGGTTTTTCGAGACTTCGAAATAAATCCCACTACGATTGTAGTCAGCGCAAATAAACAATTCGATTGTTGTAAACTTAACAAACTATTTAATCATTGAAATTTAGACAATACAAAAACTTGTGGTGACACGCGTTAAGGTATGAAAAAAGATGGTGGTCAACCCCAAAAAACGGGGTCAACATATGGTCAGCATGGACCATTCAATTAACAATTTTTGACACTAGAGAGCACTCTTGGTGACCTCGAACAAACATATTATCAACGTAAAACATCAAATCAATTCAATCAAATAATTAAAAATCAAACAAACACTCTTGAATTTGAACACAATAAAATCAAACACTTTGAACAAATTATAAAAACAAACATTAAATCAATCAGGATTTTACAGGGTTGTCCATCTGAGGGTTAAACTGACGAATGAATAAAATTTTAAAAAAAACCGTCAACAACTCAATAAAACTCACACTGTTCGTAGGATGAGAATATCTGCTCACTGTTGGTCTTGCTAAACTCTTCGCTAACGCCAATGGATTCTTAACTGGCTTGAAACTCTTGCCTTTAGTGGTAACACATGCAGGTATACCTGTATTAAATTAAGTAATAATTTACAAGGTAGGTATAGGGTTGCCCTTCTGAGGGTTAAATTGTCCATCTCAGGCGTTGGTATTAATTTTACTAAGCTACAGTATAAGCATTTAGCTCTAGACAAATGCGTGCATTTCTAGTTATGAAATGTGTTGTAAGCGAAAGATGTGCTTATTGAGTGATCCACATTCGCCATCCATGCAAGAAAAAAAGCACAGTTCAAATTAATTCAATTCGTCTTATTGGATTATAAAGCCTTATTAAGAAAAGCTTCTATAATCTTGTTCACCAATAACATGTGACGATGCCGTTCCCGCAGCTAAAATATCACCTAATCATATTGCGCGTGAGATAGTTTGCTAGATACAAAATCAAGTGAACCTAAAGTGAGATAAAATGAAGGAGTCACGGGTTTCTCAAATCAGATGATATTTATTACCAATAAACGTGACTAAAGTTAAACTAAGCCGACAAATGGCTAAATTACTACAAATTAACTATACAATCTTTTGGCTAGAAGCCCTAAAATAATATCAAATCTTTCTTCCTTCCGGAAATAAGGGTTTATGACGTCGTTATTTCTAGAATTAACAGATATCATCTGGATCGGTCTGATCGTCATCTTCTAAAAGGTTCTAAAAGGTGTAATGGTTATTAATATCATCCCAGGTGTACGGTTGGCTTTTCTGCATCGCGACAACCATATATGGTCATTGAAGTCGATAAGTACTTTAGTTATCGAACAAATGACCATGTATAAATCTTGTATATAACGTTACTATAACTGAAATTCGTTGAAATGGTTGGTGTGTTGAACACTAGTAACTCCGTGCGAAGTACCGTGTAACAATCAAACTTATAAATTGTGCACAATTTATACCGTGTTGTTCATCCTGAGCGAATTACTTACAATTTGCTACAGGAAATAATATTTCTTGTTTTCGGTTATTGTGAATAAATTACTGGTAATTTATTCCACTATAAAATTATTGTTACCGGTTCCGTGTAAAGGCATCTCAAGTGAAATTACTAATAAGTAAATTGTTTCCAATTTACTTTTTTGGACTTAGCAATTTCTACTTTGTGTTTTTTTTGGAAAAGAGACAAAAATTAGTACGTCATGGCCCTTTTTCACCAAGCTTATCGGCAGCCTTGGTTTATAGGACCTGGCACATGTTGATGAACACATGATGAAATCTACCATACCCGAGGTCCATACCCATAACCCTGGCTATAGTTTTCTCACTGTTACACAACCGTTAACAGCGCACCCGGCCGGGAAGATATTGCTCCATCAACCCGCCCAGAATACTGCTGACGGTGGGCACAGGGACGGGATACGGTGGGCCACAGGGACGGGATACGGTGGGCCACAAGGACAGGACACGGTTTGAATACCAAAAGCTTGGCAATCTCAATTTTAATTCCATTTTTCAAATTAAGTTATTTAAAAAATAAATAAATAAAAATTACGGAGTATGTATTTTTTAATTTGAAAATCACAACACAATCCGCAGATAGTAGGAGCACTGGTCTGTGTAAAATGTTACACAGCCAGCTGAAAACAGAAGTAGTAGAAAGGCTCAAAGAAGAACAGTTCAAAAACAAATATCATGACAAGAGCGTTATATTTTCGGTTGAAGGAAAATATATACCAAGTGGGAATAATGGATTGACCATTGCTCCAATAGGAACACTGGTCAGCCGAATCCTTCCAATCCCTGATTGCAGAAACTGGATACTCAAAAACATAGCTTTCTACCATAATAGACTATTATGTTTCTACTAAGTCAGCACAGGAACTGGATAGCAAGACATATTCAGTATTATGCCATTGTCTTGAGCTGAACTCTGTGCAGGTGCGAGGGGTGACATAATTCCCTGTTAATCTCATAGGCCAAGTTTACTAATTTCCTTGGAAATTAGTTATTCTTGTTTATTTTACATATAAATCTTAATTTATACTGTATCTACTAGATCGTTGCTTCGAGTCTAGGAAATATATAAATATTTATATCTATATATTCTTTATAATAACTTAAATTTGGCGCTATTTACAAACAGTGCCACCTAGTGACAAAATAAAGCATTTTATTTACTAAAAATACGTAACCGTCACAAACAGATAAATTGATGTAGCTTTTCCGCCATTAATTTCATCCTCAAAGACTGTATGTGTAAAGGAGTTTGTAACAGTGGGATCCTCCCCATATGAAAATCAATTCAGCGAATTTTCTCACAATTTCTGAATGAGTTTTGTTTTACTATGGTGTTGTCAGCAGCATTTTTATATAATAATTGCAACATGTTGCATATTTTTGGATGTTTTGGGTTGTGGTTCGATGGCAATGACATTAAATACGAAACATGTTGATTCAGAGCTGAGTTTTGCTTGATTAAGATGTTGGATATTGTTGATGACAGGAAAATAGTCGTCTGTTTTTCTTTGCTCGATGTTAGTGGCAGCTTCAAAAAATTTCTCTTTAATCCTCCTTGTCTTGTTGACCAAACACGACTTTTATTTTTGCACAATGCAACAATTAAGAGGCCACCTTAAACACAATCACGTGCATGAATTTTTTTGTTTAAAAGTAGAATAAATTTTTTTTATTTCTTATTTCTTCGAATTTCTACAACTCATATTCCTAAATTTCGATTTGTGACTTGCACCTGCGCATTATTAAATCTCAAGTGCTCTCTTGCTGATGGTTTGTCTGCACAAAAAAAATCACAAAGTTTTGAGAAATTAATATGACGTTTTGAGAAATTAATATGACGTTTTGAGAAATTAATATGACGTTTTGAGAAATTAATATGACGTTATTTCTGTTTATTTTCATCACTCGCAATCACAAACAAACAAACAAACATCAACAATGATCCAGCACACTGAAGCGACACGTGCTAAGCGACAGAACGACGTCATTGCATGACAGACACCAAATTCGGGAAATAAGCCTAGGAAATAAAGCAAAAAATTACAGAATGCATAAATGAGTAACTACGAAGGGCTATTTGTCTCTGAGCAAATGGCCAGCAGCTTGTCTAGGAAAAATAAATTTCAAGTGGTTTTAGTGAACGGGCGAAATGATCACCAGGATTTCTTCACTCGAGTGCTGACCAGTCTTGTGCGGATTAGTTTCAAAACCGAAGATGGCTCAGTCTCGCCCACAAGCATCATGAGCTACATGGCACGAATCTCCCAGCGCAGTATCAACGACAAAGACTTGCGCAAGAAAGTCGGAAGTGCCCTGGTGCGTGGCATGCAGAACAAGCTAGTGACGTTGAAGGACGGTCAGTTTAAATTGACGAAACGTGCGCGAGTGGTGGTCGACAAAAATTGCAGACTCTGGCTCAAAATCCCCAATTTTCTGCCCACGCAGTACGGCGACGAGAGAGTTTGCAAATCGACGTCGCCGATGGGAAATAAGAAGAAAAACACGAAGCTTGCGAAGATTAAGCAGACGATGCGCAAAAGGAGTTGAAATCTTTGTTCGATTATTCACTTTAATGTTTTCAATGAAAAATATCGCAAGTTTTGGTGTGTTTAGGTGAACAAAAAAAGAATTGGTTGCTTAAATGGATGGAAAGTTACGGTGTCTGTTGGTTTCGAACAGAAATTTACAGTTTTAATTTTGTGCTTTTTCTATTTCATTTGAAATTTATTTTGTTAATCAGACCTGGGCAAATAAAAAAAAATGCAAATATCGGAAAAAACGCGAAAAATTGTTTAATTAATTTAATTAATTTAATTGAAAATAAAAAAATAAGTAAAAAGTGACCAGGACTAGTCACGACATTAAATGACGTTTCTGCGTGACTGCGGTCCTGCTCTCTCGACCAATCAGGGGACTCCTTGACCGGTGGCCGGTATTACCAAGGTATTACGCAGGTGGTACGGTTTGTTTTGTCCATATATCTGTAAAGAAAGTAGCACGGAAATTCAAACTACGCTTACCAGTCAGTGCGAAACAAATTACGATCCGATTTAGACGATTTTCGAGCACGATGGAATCCGTACCGATGACCGAAGAAGACTTCGAAGTCTACGCCAAAGAACTGAAGGAGAAAAATAAACAGAATGCGCCCGCAATCGACGACGATGAGAGAATTGGGTTCGGCACGACAGGGTTTTTCGACCAAGACATTTACGCGGCCGGGAAACCGAAAAACGAATACCTCACTTCGATCGCGCCGAACGAAGAAATAGACGAAGACGACGAAGACGAAGTCACGGCCCCGACGATCCGACGTGTCAACTATTCAGCGTCGGCTTCAATTCTAAACGAAATCCCGCAAAGTGAACCCGACCACGACCCGTTCGCCGCCCAGAAACCACGTACGATCGTCTCGCGAGAAAACGAATACCAGTTGAGGCGAAGAAACCGAATTATTTCGCCCGAGCGAGTCGATCTCTTCGCTGACGGCGGCAAAACTCCGATCCAAGGTTCCCGCACTTACGTGCAAATCGCGCAAGAAACGGCTTTGACCCAACAAGAACGACAACTTCGAGACCAATTGTCCGAAAAGGCGAAAAGTGGCGAACTCAAACGTCGTCGATGGGACCAACCGGCGAATGACGAACCGGAAAACACCACTCCTGCTAAAAAACCCAAAACGTCCAGTTGGGACGTCGCCGACGCGCAAACTCCGGCCGCGCAAAATTACTGGGACCAAACGCCAGCCGTCCACGCCACGCCCGGTGTCCACGCGACTCCTAGTCACGACACTCCCGCACACGGCCCTACTCCGCGGAAGAACCGATGGGATCAAACGCCCCAAACCGACCGGGAGACGCCCGGTCGCGACAGCGGATGGTGCGAAACGCCGAAAACCGACGGCACCGATTCGACCGACGCGGGAATCTCGAGCGTCCGATCCGACAAAACTCCGTCTCGTTGGGACGTGACTCCTGCCCACCAAACACCCGGCACAGCGTCCACGAAGACACCGATCGGGCTCAACGCATTGGCAATGGTCACACCGAGTCAACTCTTGACCATGACCCCCGAACAGATCCAAGCGTTTCGTCTAGATCGGGAAATCGACGAACGCAACCGCCCGCTGACCGACGAAGAATTAAACTCGATGTTTCCAACCGGCTACAAGATCCTCCAAGCACCGGCCAGTTACATCCCCATCAGAACGCCCGCTCGCAAGGCGTGTGCGACGCCGACCCCGTTGGGAGGAGTTTCCGGCTTCTTCATGCAGCAGGAGCAGCCGTCGAAGATGTTGATCGAAGACAACCAACCGAAAGGCGATTTGCCCTACTTGAAGCCCGAAGACGCGCAGTATTTCGACAAGTTATTGGCGGACGTGGACGAGGATTCGTTGACTCTCGAGGAGCAGAAGGAGCGGAAAATCATGAAACTGCTGCTCAAAGTGAAGAACGGCACTCCGCCCATGCGCAAGTCGGCTTTCCGGCAGCTCACCGACAAGGCGCGAGAGTTGGGCGCCGGTCCGCTCTTCAACCAGATTTTACCCCTGCTCATGTCGCCCACGTTGGAGGACCAAGAGCGCCACTTACTCGTCAAAGTCATCGACCGAATTTTGTACAAACTGGACGACTTGGTGCGACCTTACGTGCACAAGATCCTCGTGGTCATCGAGCCGCTCCTCATCGACGAGGACTACTACGCGCGAGTCGAGGGCCGAGAAATCATCTCCAATCTGGCCAAAGCCGCCGGGCTGGCCACCATCATCTCCACGATGCGACCGGACATCGACAACGCCGACGAATACGTGCGCAACACGACCGCCCGTGCGTTCGCAGTGGTGGCGTCGGCGTTAGGGATCCCGTCGCTGATGCCGTTCCTGAAAGCCGTGTGCCGGAGCAAGAAGTCGTGGCAAGCCAGGCACACCGGCATCAAGATCGTGCAACAAATTTCCATCCTCATGGGTTGCGCGATCCTGCCGCATCTAAAAAATCTGATCGAAATCATCGACCACGGACTGGTGGACGAGCAGCAGAAGGTGCGCACCATCACGGCGTTGTCGCTGGGCGCGTTGGCCGAGGCCGCCACTCCGTACGGCATCGAGTCGTTCGATTCGGTGCTCATTCCGCTCTGGAAGGGCATTCGCACGCACCGAGGAAAAGGTCTGGCGGCTTTCCTCAAAGCGATCGGTTATTTGATCCCGTTGATGCCCGCCGAAGAGGCGGATTACTACACGAAGGAAGTCATGTTGGTTTTGAGTCGCGAGTTTCAGTCGCCGGACGAAGAGATGAAGAAAATCGTGCTCAAAGTGGTCAAGCAGTGTTGCGCCACGGACGGCGTGGGCCCCACTTACATAAAAGCGGAGATTTTGCCGAATTATTTCAAGTTTATGTGGAATCAGCGCATGGCGATGGACAGGAGGAATTACCGGCAGTTGGTGGACACGACGGTGGAGATCGCCAATAAGGTCGGTGTGGGCGAGATCGCGGGGAGAATCGTGGACGATTTGAACGACGACAACGAGCAGTATCGGAAAATGGTGATGGAAACCATCGAGAAGATGATGTGCAATTTGGGCGCCGCGGACATCGATGAAAAGATGGAGATGCGATTGGTCGACGGAATGTTGTACGCGTTCCAGGAACAGTCGGGAGAGGACGTGGTCATGTTGAACGGGTTCGGCACGATCGTCAACACGCTGGGGATACGCAGTAAAGTTTATTTGGCGCAGATTTGCGGAACCATCTTGTGGAGACTTAACAACAAATCCGCTAAAGTGCGACAGCAATCGGCGGATCTGGTGTCGCGCATCGCGCCGGTAATGAGCGTGTGTCAGGAGGAGAAGTTGCTCGGTCATTTGAGCGGCGTTTTGTACGAATATTTAGGCGAGGAGTACCCGGAAGTTCTCGGCAGCATTCTCGGCGCTCTCAAAGGGATTGTCAGTGTGATTGGAATGTCGAAAATGAACCCCCCGATCAAGGATTTACTCCCGCGCTTGACGCCCATCTTGAAGAACCGCCACGAGAAAGTGCAAGAGAACTGCATCGATTTGGTCGGACGTGTCGCGGACCGCGGCTCCGAATTCGTGTCGGCGCGCGAGTGGATGAGGATTTGCTTCGAGTTGTTGGACTTGCTCAAAGCGCACAAAAAGGCCATTCGGCGCGCCACGGTCAACACTTTCGGTTACATCGCCAAAGCCATCGGTCCGCACGATGTTTTGGCCACTCTCCTGAACAATCTGAGGGTGCAGGAGCGACAAAACCGAGTTTGCACGACCGTCGCGATCGCCATCGTTGCCGAAACGTGTTCGCCGTTCACGGTGTTGCCCGCGCTCATGAACGAGTACAGAGTGCCCGAGTTGAATGTCCAGAACGGCGTTTTGAAGTCGCTTTCCTTTCTGTTCGAATACATCGGCGAATTGGGCAAAGATTACGTTTACGCGGTGGCGCCGTTGTTGGAAGACTCGCTGATGGATCGCGATTTGGTCCACAGGCAAACTGCGTGCTCGGCGATTAAACACATGGCGTTGGGGGTTTACGGGTTGGGGCGCGAAGATGTGATGGGTCATTTGCTGAATTACGTGTGGCCGAATATTTTCGAGACGTCGCCGCATTTGGTGCAGGCTTTCCTGGACGCGATCGAGGGCATGCGCGTGGCTTTGGGGCCGATCAAGATCTTGCAGTACACGGTGCAAGGTTTGTTTCATCCTGCGCGGAAAGTCCGAGATGTTTATTGGAAGATTTACAACGCGTTGTACATCGGTGGACAGGACGCGTTGGTCGCTGGGTATCCGAGGTTGGAGAACGAGGGAAAGAATCAGTACCGCAGATATGAATTAGATTACATTTTGTAATTTTTTGTAATTTGTTTGTTTTGAATAAAGTTTTAATAATTGGCATGGTTTGTTGTTTTGTTGGTTCATTCGATATGGGTTTGATTTATTACACCGTTATTTATTTATTTATTTTTTAAAATTTTAAATCTTGATAGATCTCGTCCGTTTTCTAGGTCCAAAATGGCGATTTTAAAATTAACTAAAACTACCGTAATTAAATTATTCAATTATATTTCAGCGTTATAAATATTCTATACATTTATTTCTATGTAAAATTGTAAAAAGAAAATAGCACAAAGTGTTGAACTGATACATTGTTTTGCAACAATAAACCATTGCAACATTTTCAATTGTTTTTACAATCAGATATTTATTCGGGTCGTCTTTCAACGTGAAAGCGCAGATGAATGACCCCGCAAGAAGTCCCGGATAAGCCGGATAAGCCAAAAATTTTCTTGTTATTTGCAGCCAAACGAAACCGCAGTGGAGGTTAATCTCGTTAATTAATAAGATTATGTCATCACATAATTTTGTTAATTTACATTTTTGTAATAAACGGATAAGTGGTTAAAACTGGAATAAAATTGATCAAATTTTCTTTTTTTCTTTTTATTAAAAGTCAATTTATCTGGAATATATTTTCAGTTTCGTGTGACTTTGGACTGATGTCCAACACCGGGCAAGCTGCGGTCAATTAATTGGGAAATGAGTAATCGTGGTTCCACCTTAGAACGCGAAATTAGATTTAAAAATGGTCGAAGATCTTCGCGGTCTGCGGCGATTGGTCAGACTGGTAAAAAGAGAAAAGAATAAAAAATGAATAAATTTTTTGGTTTAAAAAACATAAAAGTTTGTTTTACAGATTTCGGTTTGAGGTCCTTTCGTGCAAGAACACCGCCACCGAGATTGGTCATTATATCCACCTGAAAAAAAAAAACATTAAATTTCTAAACCAAACACATCGACTCGGTAGTTAATTTTTTGTACCACCGAAGGCATAGTGAGAACGTTGCCACTCGTTAGTTCCGCCACGATTGTCGATTTAGCTGAAGGAAAGTTATCTTTTTTTGAATTAATTATTTCTAAGTTATTCCTTTTTACCCGTGACTTCAGATCCTCTTTTTGGAATTCCCGAAATCCGTTTCGTAAGCGGAGTTTTAGCGAGGTCTTTTGGAACTTCCAAATCTTTGATGACGTAGCCAGTCTTAGTTCTGCAATAAATATGTATAAATTTATTGCAAACAATAAGTCATCGACCAATACAATAACATCATTTCAAACGAGTTTTAAACGTCCAAAAAGTGCAATTTTGGTGAAATAAACGAAAAACTCAGTTGCAAAACTGCAAAATCGCACAATTTCCACGTTTTCGCAGTAGACTAATCAACATTTTGTGATTATCCAACCGATTTGGCAGGAAATTGCTCGGTTCCAGATGATCAAAAACAAGATTTGCAGGAATGGACAGTTTTGTATCGCGTCCCGTAAGCCAGACCTTCTAGAAATGCACAAGAAATTACCTCCCAAGGACTTAAAATAAACAATTATTCGACATTACAGTAGCGGTAGATCTTGTGGGAACTGCTTTTGGAGGCGTGAACATGACGGACTGGCTTTTAATCGACTCGACATCCGAATTACTTTCACTTCTATCCATATTAAATCGAACTCCAATCATAGACGCGGAAGACCTGATCGGAATATCGGACGAAACACTTGGTTCGTGCGGGTACGTCACTTCAATTTCAGTCGCACTCGGCTCTCTAAATTCAAAATACAAACGTTAAGAACTTTTCTTTCACAAAACTCAATCATTTTCACATGGCCAAGTCTTCCAGGAATTGGATTTCGGTTTTTTTCGAGATTTTCTTTCTACTTACATTGACGGATTTCTTCACCGAAGGGGCCGGCGTTGTCTTTCTTTTCCTCGATGTAACTACAATAACGCTGGGCACCTCTTTCCTCAACGGCAATTTTCGATCTGGAAGAAAAAAATGACTCGACGACACTAAATCACTCCTTTGAGCGATCTCGTGATTCTCTTCGGGAACTGTCTGCGCCACCGGTAAATTAGGTATGTCCCGAGTCTTCCGTTACGTGTTTAGATTTTAATTTAGTTTCGTTGAAAAACGGATCGAAAATCGGTATTGGCCAACCGCACGAGTACGCATCGATCGTAGATGGCAAAGGTTCTGCAAATGAAATAAGATTAAATTAAAAATTAAATTAAATTTATTTATTTATACCTATTTTATCGAATTCATTGCGATAATACGGGATTTCAGCATTGTGTCTCAGCGATTCTGGATAATGTTGAATAAGCTAAAACATGAAATTAGTAGGGTAAATTACGGAGATTTAAATTAGGCCTAACCAAAAGATACTGCAGAACATCCTGTTGGAATCTATCCAGCGTGTAGGCTACGACGTTTATCTTAATGTAAACTGAGAGACAGTTTCCTAGGAGGTTGTCGATCGTGTGTTCGGAGAGAGAGAGAGAGAGAGTAAATGGAGGTCCTCACTTTCCTCCTGGTCTAAATAGTACCAATCGCGGAGAAAGAATTTGTCCGAAACGTTATAAAGATCCTAATGGGAGAAATCGGTTGTTGAAACTCAAGGATTGGCTGCCTGGCGACGGTTTTAGCGAAGTTTTGTCCAGATTACACAAAGCGATTTTGTGTAGTGCGCCGCCTGGCGGTTTTGACGAAGCGATTTTGACGTCAATAACGTCAAACAGAGGAATTATTGACTGTCAGGGCAGAACTTGTAGAGGTACGCCAAGAAAACAATACATTGTTCATAGAAATAGGCAACTTAAGTGAAGAAAAAGAAGTTGTTCTAGAAGAGAAGGAAGAACTGAAAACCGAACTAGAAGATGTCATAGAGGAAAATACAGATCTTATAACACAAGTGAAAGATTTAACAGAGGGAATGGAGGATCTGAATGTAGAAAAAGAACAACTAAACGAGGAAAATAAAAACCAAAAGGCAGTAATTGACAACCAAAAGAAACAAATTGACAACCAAAAGAAAGTAATCAACAACCAAAAGGATGTAATCGAAAAACAAAACTTACAAATTGAAAAGCTAACAGTAGCAGTTGAAAACATGACAAAAATAGATGAGGTGGATGAATAGATACCGGTAATCATTATTATTATTATTTTTTTGTTTTGTTAAATTTTTTTTTCTTTTTTGTAAATTTATTTATTATTAACAAGTGTTTTTTTTTTTCTGCAGCAGTCGAGAGAGAAACTTAATGGCAGAGAGAGTGCATTGTGGTTGTTGGAAATTGTTGGAAGGAAATAATTGTTTGGATTTTACCTCGTGTTACCTCGCACACGTCTTGCGCGACCTGCACGTGTTGGTGGAATGCGTTTCCTCATTGCATTGCTTCGTTTGAGGCCCTCTTCTGGGCTTCCTGGTCTCGTCTGGAGATTGGAGCCCATCTTCTGCTGCGCCCCTCCGACCATGTCTACTTTTTTTCGGAATTATATTGTTTGTACAGTATAATTTTCTCCTTTTTTACACTAAAAATCCCTTTTTTGACACTAAAAATACCATTTTTTGACACTAAAAATCCCTTTTTTACACTAAAAATCCCTTTTTTACACTAAAAATCCCTTTTTTACACTAAAAATCCATTTTTTGACACTAAAAATCCATTTTTTGACACTAAAAATCCATTTTTTGACACTAAAAATCCCTTTTGGACACTAAAAATCCCTTTTTTATACTAAACATCCTTTTTTTTACACTAAACATTCCTTTTTTACACTAAAAATCCCTGACATTTACACTAAATTTCTGAATACCAACACTATTTTCTCTTATTTCCACACTAAAAAATTCATACACACCAAGGACTGGTTTAGGTTAGGTTAGGTTAGGTAGAAAAAAAAAAGCGGGGTTGTGTAGAATTTATTTTTTGTAGTGTAAAAATAAGGAAAAATAGTGTACAGATAAATGGAACCCCTTTTTTTTCTTTTTCGACCTGGCAGAGTGCATTGTGGTTGTTAGAAATTGAAGGAAGGAAATAATTATTTGGATTTCACCTCGTGTTACCTCGCACACGTCTTGCGCGACCTGCACGTGTTGGTGGCCAAACCGGAAGTGCCCAAGTCACGTTGTTTGTGTCTTTTACAAGTGGCACGTTGCGCCCGAGTCGACGCTCCATTGTCGTTTGCCCTTCCTCTCATAGATTCTAGCCTGAAAAACAAATTCTGGTTTAGTTTTGACAGCCTTGATGGTTGTGTCTGGCTGCTGCTCCTTCTTGGCGTTCTGCTGTGGCTTGTTTTTGGCTCGCATCGTTTGTGATCTCGTTTTTCCTAGTTTATATCCGTTTTTCCTAGTTTATAACCGTTTTTCCTAGTTTATATCCGTTTTACCTAGTTTATATCCGTTTTTCCTAGTTTTATACTCGTTTTTTTCTAGTTTTAGACCCGTTTTTCTCATTTTGTTAAGTTTTATACACGTTTTTCCTAGTTTTATAATCATTTTTCTTAGTTTTAGACCCCTTTTTCTCAGTTTATTTAAGTTTTATACCAGTTTTTATTGGTTTTAGACCTGTTTTTCTTGGTTTTGGACATGTGTTAAATTGATTTTATTTTATTGATTTTTGACATTCTTTTTATTTAAGCAAACCACAAATTGTCATCATGTTGGCGCACTATTAGAGTATTACTGTTAAACAGTAAATGAAAATGTCACTCAAACATGCACAGATAAACTCTGTGCATGGAACAAACCAAGTGGCCAAACAGGCAATGGTGAGAAAATAACTGACATTGTGACCACAAACCAAACAAAAGTAAGTATAGAATCTCCTTTAGAGTAAGAAAATAATGCAGTACTAAACCTTTTTGCTATTTATCTAGGGCGTATTAGCAAGAGAGAAGAAAATAAAACCGGTACCCTGCGCATATGATCATAGACAACTTAAGGATAAAGGCGTAGACAGAGCTGCTTTAAAAGTGCTATACGAGAAAATGAAAGTAGCTTGTCCAACCTGTCCATTTGTTGTTGAATTTTATGATCCAGAAACATTTAATCCAGGTAAAATAATTTAAACACTCATGATATCTTAATTAACATTAATTTTACAGGAAATGTAGATGAAAATGATGCAGTGGCAGCAGCAAGTAATTCAGAAGCAGATATTACAACCACAAGTGCTGCATTAAGTAAGAATACACGGACATGGGTGCATATTTTATTTATTAATTTATTTGCATATATTTTATAGATTCTGATATAACTAGTGCTAGTTTTCAAATGGAAGTTGACCGTTACATCCATCTGAAGTACCCAAACTTGACTCAAACCCAAGTTGCACAAATTGAAGCTGACACAAGAGGGCTGGCAAACAATTCAAAGTGGTTTGAAGAGCGATCCAAGAGGATAACTGCCTCCCATTTTGGAAAAGCTTGTAAATGCCAAAGGAGTTCTGAAAGCATCTTAAAACAAATGATGCACACAACATTGTCCCAACAAATGCCATCATTAGTCTATGGTAGAAGGACAGAGCCAGGCGGCGCACTACTATCTACAACGGTCATCCACTTCATCAAATAATGACAGAAGTACGGTAACAACACAAAAAATAATTTTAATACAAATTAATCATTTGAGCTTTTTTTTAGAAGGGTACTAACGGCTTTCCTGGAAGCTAAAATGTTTCAGCAAGCGAAGAAATAAACGTCAGCGCGAGTACCAGTTCTAACAGCGCAGTTAATGCCGGCGCTGACACTAGTTCCAGTAGCGAAATAGACGTCGTCACCGTGTATAAGTTTAGTTTTAGTTCTAGTTCTAGCGACGTAGAAGCTGCTAATATAGCCGAGAAAGCCAAGAAAAATGAAAAGAGAAGACGATTCACGCATTTAAACACCTTTTGTCGCCATATTCTGCCAAAATTGGTAGTAATAATGACGGATTTCTGTCATTTAGTTCTGGTCAATGTGAAACTTTGCCATGCCAGTCATGAAAACAGCCTGTTCTGTTGTACTATTACGTTCTGTTGCACGAGCTGGGAATGAAATCTGGCATCCATTTTAGTCTAAAGTTGCCGACAGGTGGTGCTAATGTTTGCCATTCATTCCTTTCTGTTGCATAGGCTGTGAGTACTGTAAAAAGTCTGGTGTGACAGACTTGTACATATTCTGCCACTAGGTGATTCTGTCATGTCTACTCTGTATACGCACAGAAAAGTCTGTGGGCAAACAGTTCTGTGGGCAAATGATCTTATGAGTACAGTCAAAGCTGCGTAGCCCGGACAAAGGACGGGTCCCAGAAACTCGTCCGGTCTAGGGAATGTCCGTTCTGTAGGGCGCGTACGCTCTCTCGTCCGGACGAATGCAACATGTCCGGACAAGAGAGTTAAAGAAAATCAATTTCTGCTAGGTTAAAAAAATACAAAATAATGTAATTTTCTAATGAAAGAAACAATAAAAATTATATTAAAAATTAAAAATTAGTTTATTGTCAGGTTCATAAGAGTTTAAAACAGAAATTTGCGCTAAATTTGTGCAAATGCAAAGTATCGCTAAAAATACGTAATGTCTACGTTCGTGAAGACCTATACATTACGATGTGCACATGCCGTAACAGTACCTTTAATGCAAATTTCCTTTTCTAACCCTTGTAAAACTGCAATAAATCAATTTTTTATTTAAATTTTAGTGTTTTAAATTCTTTTTGTAATTTGTTTCATTAGAAAATCGGGTTTTGTCCGGACTTCACAGCGATTTTTCCTTATATGGGACGCATCGCTTTGTCCGGAATCCGGAAGGGGGAGCTGTCCGGACCAAAGAGCAAATTTTCCATTGCTCCTTATTGGTTGGGTCCGATCCACACAGCTGTCCGGTCAGTGCTATGTCCGGGCTACGCAGCTTTGACTGTACTAAGCTTAAGGGCGGAATTTGAATGGCCACAGCAACAGGCAACTTAAAACTGCCACAGGTAATCGTGCTGTAAAAAAACAACTCTTTTTTAATAAATTTCTTTTGAATTTTTTTTTTCTTCAATTCTTAGCAGTTGGATACCCCGGCCGAAACCGGCAAACGCAAAAGTGTCCGACGTGCTAACCAGGCCGATCGGCCTGTTCAGCATTTACCAAGTGCCTTTAATGGCAAAAATGCAGAATCCTCATTGACCACATTCATCACCCAACACAGATACAAGCTTTGAGACATTACTACAGAACGTGCCAGTGAGATATTCTCCGTGTTTTTCTTATGCATGAGAGTCTGGTTTATCCAGAGTTGCACAACAGCTTGTAGTGACCCCACATAGAGGGGTGGCATGGAGAGCTTTCTCCATGCTGACCTACTTCAGCCTTGTGGGAGAAGGGGAGGGTTTGTTTTTCACCCTTACGAGATGAAGAAGTTGATGACAAAAGCGAGTTCCGACAATTATGACTCGAGGAAAGAGGACAAGGACAAAAAGTACCGCCGTTTCGCACCTTATTCGAGGTACGATTCGAAACGCACGGACTTTACTCCAAGATTCTCGGAGAACAAGAAGCCAAGTTGTAGGACTTTTGTCGACTCTTACACTAGGTGCATTCCAAAACTCCCGTTTCAGCCGTTTCAGCCGTGTCGTGTTAGCAATAATGACGTCACATCCGGAAAAATTCCGTGTCTGTGGCGCTAACACGGCTGAAACGAAAACGTGTATCAAAACACGTTTTAGCAGACACGATTTGGGTGTTAGGGCTGCCATCGTTCGATTTTCATTTTTATGGAAATTTTTGTGGAAATATATATTTATTTATTTGTTATAAAATATTCGAAGTTTTAAAAAACTTTATTTATTTTTGTCAACACGTGTTAATTGTCAAAAAATCGACGATGCTTGGATTTTGGCGCGATTGTTGATGTGAATTCGTCGGCTGTTAAAAACCTAGCCATTTTCCGCCCACAAATAAATAAAATTAGTCAGAATTCGAATATTTTATAAATTGATTTTGTAAACAGATAAATATTTCCAAAACTGATGTTACTAAGGTAATACAAATTTTGCTAAAACAAGGGCAAAAAAAAATTTTGTTTTGACATTCCTAAACAGGCCTAAAACGACCATAAAACGACACGGAACGAAAACGCTTAAAACGCCTAACACTGCGTTTTGGAATGCACCTACTGTTAGAATGCTTACTCATACCGATTCTATTTACAGATCGGGGAAGGAGCCAATGCAGAAAGCAAACTTTCAAGAAATAGTAAATAAGAACTTGTCGTTCATTCAGAATGTGCCCAAAGGTTTGAAGCAACAAGACGGGATTTTGAGCAAAATCCAATCGCACGCTCTTCGTGCAGTGGTGCCGCTCTGCCAAACGATGGTAGATATTTCTACAGCATTGGCACCAGGTCCGGTCCAGACCAAGTTATTTCAACAAATATCCGACGCGCTTGTGATTTTGGGGGGCACGAATGCCCTAATCAACAGAAAGCGCAGGGCATACTTGCAGCCTATGTTGGCTAAGCAGTTTAAACCCTTGTGTCTGGATCAGGAGTCCTTTCCCTTTGATCTTTTCGGTCCAAACGTCCAAAAGCGCATGGACGATTTGGAAACTTCGGCCAAGTACATAGCGAAGGTGACGGAAGAGAGAAAATCAGAGCGCAAAAATTTCGCTTTTCTACCAGCTCATCGGTTTCAACAAAATCGCCGCTTTTTCGTTCCTGAGCGCTCTAGAGAAGAACCCAAAAAACCGTACAGTAGAGGTAGTGTTTTGCCTTCGAATAAAAAACTAAAAGTTTCTAATTCTTGTCTTTCCAGGCAGCAAAGTACAATCGAAAGAGCCACCGAACAAGAAATAATTGTTTTAATATGTGTAAATAAAATTTTTTCACTTGATACTTGTCGCATTTCTTTTGTCCCCGGTGGTCTGGTCAAAAAAGTAGAAAATTGAGCCCAAATTTTTGACAAGTGGCTTTTAAGCACTTTGAAGGGAATCAAATTAGAGTTTATTTCGGAGGATCTGGAAACTGACCCCAGGTCAGTTTATCACATATCTGGAGCAGATACAGCTGCCACGACGCCGGCTATTACTAATCTTTTGGCTCTTAACATTATATCTGTGGTTACACCAACAGAATGGCAAATATTAAGTCCGGTTTTTGATGTCCATAAACCTGATGGTTCGGTACAGGTGATTTTAAATTTAAAAAGCTTTAATTTAAATTTAGATTATAATCATTTTAAAATGGGCATCCATTAGAGATGCCACTGCCTTGCTTAGGGATGGAGATTTCCTTTTCAAAGTGGATTTTAAAAATGCTTATTAGTCACTAGTCACTGAACTATACGTGTGCCAATCAGAGAGCCTTTGCTAATGCCTGACCTGTATTTAAACCCACTTTTTACACGAATAAACCACTTGTAAATTTTCATCACTCACAACCTGTGTTCTCATTCTTGTACTTACAACAATTAAAACTTGCAGAAAAAATTCATTACCATTTTTACTATACTTTCAGATCTCGCCGTTCTCGGGATCTCGGTCTCGGCAATCTCGGGCTTTTTTTTGGGGGAAATCTCGGTCTCGTTAAACCGAGATTTCGTGCCGAGATATGTACGAGATAAGTACAAAAGTTCAAAACCAATCAAAACGGTTTTGATTGGTTTTGAACGGGCCAAAACGGTTTTGATTGGTTTTGAACGGGCCAAAACGGCATTGTTACGTTTTTAGCACTATTTTCGCCCGCATTTGTTTCAACTAATGCGGCCGAAGCTCGACTGCAATTGTACGATCAAATGCAGCCGATTTTCGGCCGCATTTGTTCCATCTAATGCGGCCGAAGCTCGGCTGCAATTTTACGATCAAAAAGATTAAAATCGTAATAAAAACAATAAAATATAAACAAAACTGTGCTAAAAACATCAAAAATAATTTAAAACGTCCTAAGAAATGTCGAAAAATGATTAAAATCGCGTAAAAATGTGTTTTTGATCAATTTTGAACTTTTTGGATACAATCTCGTTTTTGATCTCGGTCTCGTACGAGATCTCGTCTCGGGACGAGTGCATCTCGTCTCGGAAATACGAGATTTTGAAATGACCGAGAATCTGAAAGTATACATTTTTACCACAATTCCTTGGATCGCAACAATGTGCGCGAAGGTTTGTGGGATTATGTTGGTGGAGACAAAGTCGACGCCACAAAGAGTCGACTCGCAGTGGCCACCATTGCACTTGGAGTCCAAGAGCATGTGTATCAAGAAGTGCGTGGTTTTGACACTGCAAAAAAGGCGTGGGAGAATTTGAACAAAACTTTATCAGAATAAAAGCTTGGGAAGTCAAGTTTCTCTTTTAACAGACTTAATCAACATCAAGTATAACGACTGTAAGGATATGGCCGAGTATATTGGTAGAAAAGTGACCATTGGCCAGCAGTTGACGGACATCAACTACAAGGTAGATGACAAGATTATGGCGGCGATGTTACTCGCAACGTTACCTGAGGAGTTCAAGCCAATGATTATGGCGTGGAAAATTGTGGATTCTAAATGACGGCGGAATATGTTAAGGTGCGCCGAGAGAAGGAAGTCAACAGCGCCGCATTCAGCTCGAGCACGGGAAATTCAGGACGGTTTCAACGGAATGAGGGTAACGATTTATCGCGAATAAAATGCCATAGGTGCCACAAATTTGGCCACAAACGAGTGGATTGTTGGGTAAAAATGCCCAAGAGCTCGAAAAAGAAAGAAAACAAGAATAATTTGACAAACAAGACGTACGTTGCCACGGTCTCGATTGCAGCGCTGATGTCAAAGTCTTCAGGCACGGATTGGATTGTGGATTCCGGGGCATCGCAACGCGAACAATTTCGTAATTTAATAAATGCATCGAAAATAGTGGTGAACACTGCAAACGGTGGTGTGCTTCACGCAGAGCATACTGGAACTGTAGAACTGGTTGTGCGGGTTAATGGAAAGCCTGAAAAGGTGGCATTTCTGGATGTTTATTTTGTACCAGGTCTAGATGCAAATTTGTTGTCTGTGCGGCAAATGGAAAAGAATGGAGCGGAAATACGATTTCGGGACAGACGGTGCAAAATTCGCAAGTATGGTACTACAATAATAGGTGTATTGCGTCGCCAAGATGAACTGTATCGTTTGGATGTTGTGACCACTGAAAAGGGCGGACGAGCTCTGAAATGTGCAACCTCTGCAAGTGGTGTGAGCAACAAAATATGGCACAAACGGCTTGGACATTTGAGCGACAGCGGAATGAAAACCTTGCGGGGTATGGTAAACGGTCTTGACATTTCTGGAAAGAAAGAGGACTCAATTAAAGTGTGTGACCCATGTTTAAAAGGGAAACAACACCGTGTGCCCCTCCCTAGTAGTAAAACACCACGTTCACACGAAAAACTTGAACTTGTGCACACTGACGTGTGTGGTCCAATGGTAGAAGGAACAATGGACGGAGCTAGATATTTTTTAACGTTTATTGACGACCATTCGAGGAAAACTTTTGTGTATTTGTTAAAACATAAGAATGAAGTATTTCACAGATTCAAGGGACTCAAGGCGCTCGTTGAAAAGCAGACAGGACAAACGATTAAACGACTTCAATCGGATAATGACACGGATTACGTCGCGACGGAATTTAAGGACTACATGCAACAACATGGAATTGTCCACGAACTGACGGTGCCGTATACGCCCCAGCAAAATTCGGTGGCGGAAAGAACGAACAGATCTCTGGTGGAGAAGGCAAGATCGATGTTGCAGGACGCGTCGCTTGGCAACCAGTATTGGGGAGAAGCCATCATGACAGCAACATATTTGAAGAATCGTTCGCCAACTGCAGATAAAACTCCTGAGGAGGCATGGAGTGGTGTAATACCGGACATTCGTAAGCCCATTAGTTCACAAAATCAGGTTTTTGCTTTACCAAGCCGATCGGCCTGTTCAGCATTTACCAAGTGCCATTAATGACAAAATTGCCATTTTTACCACAATTCCTTGGATCGCAACAATGGCATTGCTAGAAGTTACTCTGTTGTAAATTCAACAATTGTTAATTTTAGTCTCAGTGAGTTGATCAAAAAAATTTATCGAATTGAATCAGAATTAGCTGTCAGAGCTTCTGCCAATTCGAATAACATCCTAAAGACGCCAACCCAAACCAAATCCCAAAAATACCTGAAAGATTCAAAACTCGGACAGGCAGACTCTGATTGTCGCCCCCCTCATGCTATGGGCATTCCCAATGACTTTTTCAGCCATGAAGGGCATAATTTCTCAGATGAGAACAATTGATTTAAATTTTGTGATTAGTGTTTGTGATTCTCTGGCACCGAACTTTGACCCCTTCCACAGTCCACTTCCCTACCGTAAGGGGGCACCCCATTACTGTAAGGGGTTTACGGATTGGCTCCAGTAAACCTCCATTGTTCGCCATCTTATATTTCTGAAATAAAGGCAGTTTTTTGCTGTTTACCAACACGCAAGTACGTTACTGACTAAGTGTTTATCAAATTATGTTTATCTTGGTAGGTACTCAAGAACTCTGTGTTTTATTCCACCTGCAAGATGGTTTGGTCTTGTCAAGCTGTTTAAGAGAAGCGAAACATCACATTGCAAAATAATTTATGCAATGTTAAACTACATATCAAACAAGTTTGATTTCTTACTGAGCACTACACAGCACTCTTGGCTCAGTTACAATAACCTACAACTTTATGCAGATGTTTGTATTTTCTATTAAATATATCGGTAAAAAGATTAAGTTTTAAATTTTCTTGATGGTTATAAGGGAAACAGACATTTTGCAAATCAGCTGTCTTAAGGAAAAATTCAGTAGCTAAGCTTATATGAATTTGCCTGATGGTAGTTGGCACCGTTTGTATGCAGATCAGGGATATGCAAATTCAAAGTACATTACTTCTGCATTTCGAATATCAAACGATTTAATGTCAAGGTTCAATAAACGATTGGGCAGGTCTCGTCAAAGTGTTGAATGGGGATTTAGCATGATATTGAGTAACTGGGCTCAATTGAACTACAAGAAAAAAATGCGTATATATCAGAGTGATGTTGAAAACATGTACCGGGTTGCTGCAATTTTAACTAATTCTAAAAATTGTCTCAAGCAGAACGAAATTTCAACAATTTGCAGAGTAATTAAAATCACCAAGTTTTTTAAATATAGAAAAGAAAAGCAACATCTACTCTGATTCTCCAGCAGATCCTGATAAGCAATGCTGCACATTCAAAAATAATCCTGGTAGAAAGGAGTCCAGTCGAAAAAATTCTACAGTGCCCATTACACTGCAAATATTAGTAAAGGTTTTTTTTAATATTAAAATAATCTGTTTTAAGTCAAAATAAATTTCAGTTTTCTTAATTTTAGTTTACAAAAAAACGCTTTTCTATACGTTTTGTCAAAGTATCAATTAGCTTATAAGAATAAGCACAAAAATGCAACTTGAATGGTTTTTATGCGGTATGGGTTTTTAAGTGTACTTTTAAATTCCCACTTGTAATATCATACTGGAATACTCACATAAATAACCCTTGAATGGTTTTTCATCTGTATAAATATCCACTTTGAATACAGTAATAAGCACAAAGGTGGCACTTGAGTCGTTTTTCACCTGCATGAGCTGCACTGTAACGTTTTAAACTTCCACTTTCAATACAAGAATAATTACATAAATGACAAATAAATGGTTTTCCACCATGTGAGTTTTTACACGTCTAGTCGGACTCCTTGCAGTTGAACATGCTAAATTACAATAGTTACATTTAAATAGATTTTGACTCATATGAGTTAGCATATGTATTTTTAAATCCCCCCTTTCAACGCAGGAAAAAGCACATAAATGACAATTGACTGCTTCTTCTGTAGTGCGAGTCTTTATATAAATGGCAAGTAAATGATTTGTTTCTTGAATGGGTTGTTAGATGTTTTTTTTTTGGACGAGAGAATTACTAGGGTATTAAAGGGTGTATTTAACACCACGTTACACAGATACGTGGGTTTGGCACTAAACGCTCTAGGGCAGATATGGCCTCACAAATTCCAGAACTGGAGAAAATGACAAGAAAAAGTGGCCTATGAAGAGGCCTGAGGATATGCCATGCAAAGTTATCTGGTATTACAGAAAAGGTCTAGAGGCGTATTATATAGACATGATATATTTGCATCAAGTTATACTACAACTCTACTGAATTTAGTGTAAACTTGACCTATGAATTAAGTCACCCCTCGCACCTGCAGAGAGGTCAGACCGCATTCAGATTAAGACAGAGGACTTAATCCTGAATGTCTGTGTATCCAGTTCCTGTTCTTCCCTAAAAGAAAGTTATGTCCTGGATATCCAGTTCTTGTTTTCAGGGAATGGAAGGATTCTGATGACCAGTGTCCCTATTGGAGCAATGGTCAACCCAGTAATCCTAATGAGGATATATACTTCCTTGCAACAGAAAGTCAGGCGCTCTTGTTTTGATATTTTGTTTCACACTGTACTTATTTGAGCTCTTATTTTTGCTTCGCTTCATATCACTTTGTTGCACTTAGGGGCAATTGATAGCTTAAGCTTACTGAAGTCATCAATTATCAATTATCTTTTAGAGGAAGACTATCAGGGTGAAGATGGCGAGAGAAGGAATTACTTCCACTGGCGGGATTTGATCACACAAGAGCTGCGAGACTTGTTCGTACAAGAATATACCACGAGGATCAAGCAAGAAGCTTATACCGCGGGATTCACCACTAACGAGATCAAGCATTGGCTACAGCAGATTGAAGATCAAGAGGCAGCACAACCTCAGTGGCAGCCTGGAATCGGTTTTATCCGGACCCAGACCGCAATGCACCAATTGAATCAACTCGGCATAGTTGGGTGAAAAAAGAGAATAGCCGACTAACGCGCTCGCCAAGAACAGGGAGGTAACAAGGACCACGATAATAAACGCTTTCGGCTCGACGATTCTGTTGTAGTGCCTACAACGAACTATACACGTCACAGCGCCCGTACCAGCTCGGCAGGAAGAACTTCACACTAGACTACACGGGGAGACGCCCCGTAAGTCGAATCTCAATCCCAAAAATCGTCCGGAGCAATTATCTGTCCTGAGGAGGTAGGAAGGGCTCAACTGGAGTAAGCACTCAAGCAACCAGCAATCACCATTTAAAAAAAGCATTTCTCATTATGTTAAATTCCTGTGCTTTTACCCTTTGGTCATAAATTAGTCATGTACAAAGAATATCAGCATATTAAGTTCTAGCGACGAGGAATCACCTCCTCCATCGCCTAGAAGGATGAATTATAAGCTGAATATGCTTACGGATAGTCTCACCAAGTTGCAAAATCTGATGAAGACCATGGTCACAGCTCAACAGCCAGCGGGAACGACCGTCGGTCTACCGCCGAGTGGCCTTGTCGCTAAGAGCGGGACGGTTAATACAGAGTAAGCTTATATCCGTTCCGAAACAAGTGGGCTCGGATGTGTCGTTCGGTATTCCTTGGCCCACTAATCTGGAAGCCCTGGTAAACAAGACTTTATTCCTGACTTCGTACGAATGTCGTGAAAAACTTGCGGAAAAATTAAAGATTCCCGAAAATGCCAAATATTTGGACCCACCCAAGGTGGAGGGCACCTTCTTCGCGGATCTCCAGCCCTTGGTAAAAGGCAGATACTTCAACTTTAAAATTGCAAAAGACAGTTTTAAAGAATTGCCGAGGCAATGATCGACATCGCTGCCGGAAATTTCGACACGGCCAAGCAGATCGACAAGACCAAATTTTTGAAGAAAGTAAATGCAAAAGTAAACTGGAAAGTGGTGGAAATTGAGAAACTGATGTGCGAGCCGACGCCGTTGGAGACACTGAATCGAATTTTGGGCCCCGCACTAAAACTGTGTTTTTAGTTTTTAGGATGCATTTTCAATGCGATTTGGATTTTGAATTGTAAATGTGCATTTTTAGTTGCGAATATGCATTTTTACGGTGGCATCATCCATCCAATTTATCAGATGAATTACTAGGGTATTAAAGGAAGTATTTAACACCACATTACATAGATATGTGGGTTTGGCACTAAACGCTCTAAGACAGATATGGCCTCACAAATTCCAGAACTAGAGAAAATGACAAGAAAAAGTGGCCTTGCTTTTAGCACTATGAAGAGGCCTGAGGATATGCCATGCAAAGTTATCTGGTATTACAGAAAAGGTCTAGAGGCATATTATATGGACATAATATATTTGCATCAAGCTATACTACAACTCTACTGAATTTAGTGTAAACTTGATCTATGGATTAAGTCACCCCTCACACCTGCAGAGAGCTCAGACAACCTGTAGAGGTGAGACACCGTATCAGGCTGTTAATTTTGAGCTCTTGTGCGGGAGAAATACAAATTTCAAAAAACTCATCTGTCTCTCAGGAGCCAATTAATGAAGATGGCAATAATGAAGATGAGATGGAGTTCTTAACACATGACCTGTTTGCTGGCCTAGACGTGGATAGTGGACAAGACATTACTGAAGATGATAGGATGAATGACATCATGGGTGACCAAAATGTTGGGCTGGTGGGTGATGCAGCACAAATTTGTCAAAATGACAAGTCAATTGATTGTGCAAAGAAAGCACTTAGATATATTGCTGGCTATGTTGCTTTTCGTTGTCGCTTATGTGACCGTACACTCGGCACACCAACTGACCAGTGCGTAGAACCTGTCCAGGATAATACTGGATGGATACAGGTTGAAGATTTGGTTCTTATACAAGAACAAGGACAGCCCCGCCTGACTTGGAAAACGGCAAGAGTGTCTGAAACGTTCATTGGAAGAAACGGAAAAATCCGTTCGTGTGAATTGACGTTGCCGGGAGGAAAGACATTGAGAAGGCCAGTGCAAAGACCTATGGATTAAGTCACCCCTCGCACCTGCAGAGAGCTCGGACCGCATTCAGATTAAGACAGAGGACTTAATCCTGAATGACTGTGTATCCAGTTCCTGTTCTTCCCTAAAAGAAAGCTATGTCCTGGATATCCAGTTCCTGTTTTCAGGGAATGGAAGGATTCTGGTTTGGAGCAATGGGCAACCCAGTAATCCGACCGAGGATATATACTTCCTTGCAACAGAAGGTCAGGCACTCTTGTTTTGATATTTTGTTTCTTACTGTACTTATTTGAGCCCTCATCTTCGCTTCACTTCATATCACTTTGTTGCACTTAAGGACAAATTGATAGCTTAAGGTTACTGAAGTCATCAATTATTAATTATAAGTTATATAAGTTCACAGGCGGACTAAGATTTGGCAGTTAAATTGCTCACAATTTACTAAACAAATCCCATCGATTACTTGTACTTATTCCGATAGTTACAGCGGGGTAATTGGTAAATATCTGTCTGCAGTTATTTAAACCAATGACCGGCCAAAGTTGTGGTGATGCTCGAAAGCCAACCGCACTCCTCGGATGTCGCTGACTAATACCATTACATTTCACAGAACCATTGGACCCAATTTACCAGATGTAAATCAGACAGATTCCAGATGACATCTCTTATTTCTAGAAATAAGAAAGTTAGAACCCTTTTTCTGGACCGCAAGAACCGCTAACGAAATAATACTATTTTAGGGCTTTAAGCCAGAAAATTGTATAGTTTAATGACTCACATTTACTGACCAATTGTCAGTCTAGCATTTATATAATTTAGCACGAAGGAAGTTTAACCGAATTGGCTAAGTATGTTAAAATACTAGCGCCGATCAGTCATCCTCACAAGGTATTAAGCAAAAAAGGAATTACAGTAGATTTAAAACTAAACTACTGCAGCTCGAGTGCGATCACTGCAAAACTTTGGTCTGACGGACTTAACCGTAACCGCAGAAGTACAGAGTATTATGGGTAAAAGGTCAGCCCGAATCAAAGCCAGATGGCATAGTCTATGCCTTCGTTGGCATCCTAATTTTTGAGGCTCTCATTTTTCATTCGTTTGGCCCATTCATCTGATCAGCTGTTCACCCAAATGAGTCAAAAATAGTGAACACGGCTAACATGGCGGATGTGGCTAACAAAAACAGTCTAACATTTATCAGACTCAGTTCGTAAGCCCATTGGTTAACAAAATCAGGTTTTTGCTTTACCAGGCCGATCGGCCTGTTCAGCATTTACCAAGTGCCATTAATGGCAAAAATACAGAATCCTCACTGGTCACATTCACCACCCAACACAGATACAAGCATTAAGACATTACTACAGAATGAACCAGTGAGATATCCTCAGTGTTTTTATTATGTATGCAAGTCTGGTTTATCCAGAGTTGCACAATAGCTTATAGTGACCCCACAAGGAGGGTCAGCATGGAGAGGTTGCTCAGTGCTGACCTACTTCAGCCTTGTGGGAGGAGGGGAGGCCTTTTTTCTTCCTCAGTGTATTGTAACGTTTGTCAATGGGCAAGTGTCTGTTCTGAGGAGGTGGGAAGGGCTCAACTCGAGTGGGCACTCAAGCAACCAGCAACCACCATTTAAAAAACCGATCGAAGACAATGGTCTCGTTAACCCTGTGGTTGGCCATTCGTCTAGCGACGAGGAATCAATTCCTCCGTCGCCTAGAATGATGAATTATAAGCTGAATATGCTTACGGATAGTCTCACCAAGTTGCAAAATCTGATGAACACCATGGTCACGGCTCAACAGCCAGCGGGAACGACCGTCGGTCAGAGAATAACATCGGGTACCCGTACCCGTAACCGTACCCGCACCCTACGGGTACGGGCGGGTACGGTTATAGATCTCCTGCGACTCCCGGTTACGGGTCGGGTACGGGTACGTTTTTTGTACGTTCGCCTACCGTAGTTCATTGTAAAATCGCACCGCCATGAACAATGAACACGTAATCGCGGGTACGGGTAGGGGGATTTCGGGATAGCCCGGGTACGGGCGGGTACGGGTACGAAATTGTTTCGGTGACGGGTAACGGGCGGGTAACGGGTAAACTTTTTTCGCCAATGTTATTCTCTGCCGTCGGTCTACCGCCGGGTGGCTTTGTCGCTACGAGAGGGACGGTTAATATATCAGTTCCGGAACTCGTAAACGGTTCAAGTAATAGTTTGAATCCCGTTTCTGCGACCTACCCTGTCGTCACAGGCGAAGCAGATCCTTCTCTTACGAGTTCGACCTTGCCAGGGACGGGTGTTATTTCGAACCCCGTGCTCTAGGTTGCTTCCACTTGCGTAGAAACAATTGGGCTCGGATGCCAAGGCCCACTAATTTGGAAGCTCTGGTTAACAAGACTTTATTTCTGACCTCGTACGAATGTCGTGAAAAACTCGCGGAAAAATTAAAAATCCCCGAATATTTGGACCCACCCAAGGTGGAGGGCACCTTCTTCGCGCATCTCAAGTCTTTGGTCAAAGGCAGAGATAATTCAACTTTAAAATTGCAAAAGACAGTTTTAAAGACTTGCCGAGGCAATGATCGACATCGCTACCAGGAATTTCGATACGGCCAAGCAGATCGACAAGACCAAATTTTTGAAGAAGGTTGTGAATGCAAAAGTTAACTGGAAAGCGGCGGAAAGTGAGAAACTGATGTGCGAGCCGACGCCGTTGGAGACATTGAATCGAATTTTAGGCCCCGCACTAAAAGTGTGTTTTTAGTTTTTAGGATGCATTTTCAATGCGATTTGGATTTTGAATTGTAAATGTGCATTTTTAGTTGCGAATATGCCTTTTAACGGTGGAAAATGGGCATTTTTAAAGTGAAAATGTGCATTTTTAAAGTGAAAATGTGCATTTTTAAAGTGAAAATGTGCATTTTTAAAGTGAAAATGTGCATTTTTACGGTGGCATCAGATGAATTACTAGGAAATTAAAGGATGTATTTAACACCACGTTAAATAGATACGTGGGTTTGGCACTAAAAGCACTAAGACAGATATGGCCTCAAGAATCCCTAGACTGGAGAAAATTACAAGAAAAAGTGGCCTTGCTATTAGCACTATGAAAAGGCCTGAGGATGTGCCACGAAAAGTTATCTGGTATTACAGAAAAGGTCTTGAAGCAGAAGTTAAATTAATGGATTGTTTAAAACCTTTTAATTCCCAATAAAATTAACCGCAGAAGTAGCCATTTTTCAACCATTAAAATTACAATAGACACACTCGAGTAGGGCATCACACAAATTTTTGAGTGGCCCAATTTCCCCACAACCTATCAATCTGCCCTTTTAAAGCCTTATTGGATTTTATGAAAAAGACTAAAACAATTTGGAAAGGAAGTCAATTGTTTTAGCTACAAAATCCATTTCTACAGGCTGCTGTCATCAAAGATGTCTAAACAAACCCGTTTTCGCTTCTCTGACAAGGACAGAATCCAAGCAATCAAAGAACTATTTTCCTTTATCTGTGAGGACATCACAACTACTGGGGATGAAATGTGGACAAATCTGCACTCAATTTTATATCTGGACAACTCGAGCTACATATTTTAAGAAATCTTTTACTTTAACTGATTTAGTAATTGTTATTTTAATAGATTTCAGGGTTCTGCAATCCGTACGTTGAAGAAACACTTGTTGGAACAAGTGACAAAATATAAAAAATATTTATCTGAGGATTTTATAACAACAAATGCATAGTTTTGTCTGGAATTGTATCTGAATACGATTCGGAATTAGGTAACAAATCATCACCACCACGACCAATCATGCGACCATTAGTTCCAACTTTCTCAAAAGTATCTTATGGGGATGAGTTAGAAATAGATAACGAACCACCCACGACGATCATTAATCTCAAATTAATAATACGTCTACCAACACGTGGCAAATGAAATGGACAATTTAAATGAAGATGTAAAACCGCTTAAGAGTGAGCTTGGCCATCTTTATGTTGAGTTTGTCATGCCTCAAAATTGCAATTATCAAGATCAATCACAAAATAGATCCTACTAATTACACCTCTTACTGAATGCTACAAATCAAGCAATTCTAGCACATGCTACACTCATAAAAAAGGGAATGCAGTCTTACATATGCAGTTTTGACAATATTTGGTAAATGCTACACACATAAGGGAATGCAGTCTTAACAATACCAAATTATTTTTCAAATTAAATGAGAAAATGCATAAAAATTAAATATAATGCTTCAGAAAAAAAGTATCAAGATGCCAGGAACATGGAACAACCAGACGGAAATAATGTCACAGATAGAACAAAATAATCAACCAAATTCAAAACACCAGAGCTCTCATCTAGTACCAACTGGAACGAGTCCAGTGGTCCAGGGGCAACCACGAGGAGGTAGAGAGTTGGATTTGCTGCCCCCAATTAAATTGAAGGAAAAAACTTATCATCACTAAAAATAATAAAAATATTGATAAATACAATTCTGAAGTCTTAAGTAAATGAAAACGTATTTTAAAAGAAAATATTTTAACACATTGAAATAAAAAATGGCCATACCAAATACACCATCAACGTGGTCAACGGGAAATTAACGTCACGAACAATCCGCACATTTTGACATGAAACTTGATTGATAAGTTTGTAATTACACCGGAATAGAAATCACCGTGAACCTACACCAAAAACTGGACCCGATGTTAAATGATTCGGATAAATCGAAAAATCGCAGCAAGAAGACGCGTGGTCGACCACCAACTGGCTCGAGCGGAAGCGGAAATGAAACAACCCAGCAGGATGAAGGTAGGCGGATTTTGATTGGCTGCAAGTTTTTCGCGTCACCCAGCACAGACCGCAGCTCCGTGTGCTTGATGATTGTTGATGTTTGTTTGTTTCTGATTGCGAGTGATGAAAATAAACAGAAATAACGTCATATTAATTTCTCAAAACGTTTGTTTGTGATTTTTTTTGTGCAGACCAACCATCAGCAAGAAAGCACTTGAAATTTAATAATGCGCAGGTGCAAGTCACAAATCCACCGAAATTTAGGAATATGAGTGGTAGAAATTCGAAGAAATAAGAAATAAAAAAAATTTATTCTACTTTGAAACAAAGGTTGGAGAACCAGGCGAAGAATCAGTACCGCAGATATGAATTAGATTACATTTTGTAATTTTTTTGTAATTTGTTTGTTTTGAATAAAATTTTAATAATTGGCATGGTTTGTTGTTTTGTTGGTGCATTAATTGTCAAGTCTATGGCTGGTTTTGAAGCCTTTGGTCGATATAAATTCTCGTTCGTGTTATTAGTCCAAATTGTAGATATTAGTTATGTATTATTCACTCAGAGATGAAGACCCTGAGCCTTTTTTGATATATTGCGTGACGTGCAAGCAAAAGACCGAGAGTAGGAATATTAAGATGGCCAAGACTCGCAATTCTAGAATACTCATCAAAGCTATTTGCTGCCATTGTAACAAGCGTAAAGCTACGTTCATTCGATATGGGTTTGATTTGTTACACCATTGGTTGTTTGTTTATTTTTTAAAATTTAAAATCTTGACAGATCGTGTCCGTTTTCGAGCAAAAATAATTAGTTGGGCGAAAGAACGGCTAATTATTCAAACAAGGTACAAAATGGCGACTTTAAAATTGCTACACAAACTAATTAAATTATATTTCAGCGTTAGAAATATTCTATACATTTATTTCTATGTAAAATTGTAAAAAGAAAATAGCACAAAGTGTTGAACTGATGTATTGTTTTGCAACAGTAAACCATCGCAACATTTCCAATTATTTTTACATGTTGAAGTCGTCTTATTTTAATTTCACGTTTTTATTTCAGAATGTTTATTTTCGGACTGGTGTGTGGAAATATTTGAAGATTTATGTGAAAAATTTGACTGGAATTTACGACGATATTTACGTGTTCAGTGAGTGTTTATAATAAACGGATAAGTGGTTAAAACTGGAACAAAATCAATCAAATTTTATTTGTTTTTCTTATTAAAAGTAAATTTATGTGAAATACATTTTCAGTTTCGTGTCACTTTGGTCTGATGTCCAACACCGGGCAGGCTGCGGTCAATCAATTGGGAAATGAGTAATCGTGGCTCCACCTTGGAACGCGAAATTGGATTTAAAAGCGGTCGAAGATCTTCGCGGTCTTGCGGCGATTGGTCAGACTGATAAGAAGAGAAAAGAAAAAATAAATTTTTTATTTTAAAAAACATAAAAATTGGTTTTACAGTATTAGGTTTGGGGTCCTTTCGTGCAAGAACACCGCCACCGAGATTAGTCATTTTATCCACCTGAAAAAAAAAAAAAACATTACATTTCTAAACCAAACACATCGACCCGGTAGTTAATTTTTCTTACCACCGAAGGCATAGTGAGTACGTTGCCACTCGTTAGTTCCGCCACGATTGTCGATTTAGCTGAAGGAAAGTTATCTTTTTTTGAATTAATTATTTCTAAATTATTCCTCTTTACCCGTGACTTCAGATCCTCTTTTTGGAATTCCCGCAATTCGTTTCGTAAGTGGAGTTTTAGCGAGGTCTTTTGGAACTTCCAAATCTTTGATGACGTAGCCAGTCTTAGTTCTGCAACAATAAGTCATCCACCAATACAATAACATCATTTCAAACGAGTTTTAAACGTCAAAAAAGTGCAATTTTGGTGAAATAAACGAAAAACTCAGTTGCAAAACTGCAAAATCGCACAATTTCCACGTTTTCGCAGTAGACTAATCAACCGATTTGGCAGGAAATTGCTCGGTTCCAGATGATCAAAAACAAGATTTGCAGGAATGGACAGCTTTGTATCACGTCCCGTAAGCCGGACCTTCTAGAAATACACAAGAAATCACCTCCAGAGGACTCAAATCAACAAATATTCGACATTACAGTTGCGTTTGATCTTGTGGGAACAGCTTTTGGAGGCGTGTACATGACGGACTGGCTTTTCATCGAATCGACATCCGAATTACTTTCACTTCTATCCATGTTAAATCGAACTCCAATCATAGACTGGGAAGTCCTGATCGGAATATCGGACGAAACGCTCGGTTCGTGCGAGTACGTCGCTTCAATTTCAGTCGCACTCGCTTCCCTAAATTCAAAACACAAACGTTAACAACTTTTCTCACACAAAACTCGAATCATTTTCATTTTCACATAGCAAAGTCGTCCGGGGTTTGCATTTCGGTTTTCTTCGAGATTCTCTTTTTACGACTTGCAACGACGGATTTCTTCACCAAAGGGGCCGCCGTGGTCTTTCTTTTCCTAGACGTGACTGCAATAACGCTGGGCACCTCTTTCTTCGACGGCAATTTTCGTTCTGGAAGAAAAAAATGACTCGGCGACTCCATATCACTTCTTCGAGCGATCTCGCGACTCTCGCGACTCTCTTCGGGAACTGTAGGCACCACCGGTAAATTATGTCCCGATTCTTCCGCTACGTGTTTAGATTTTAATTTAGTTTCGTTGAAAAACGGATCGAAAATCGGTATTGGCCAACCGCACGAATACGCATCGATCGTGGATGGCAACGGCTCTGAAAATCAATAAAAAATAAGATTAAATTAAAAATTAAATAAAAAATTAAATTAAAAATTAAATTAAATTAATTAATTTATACCTATTTTATCGAATTCATTGCGATAATACGTAATTTCAGCATTGTTTCGCAGCGATTCCGGATAATGTTGAATAAGCTAAAACATGAAATTAGTTCGGTGATTTACGGAAATTTAAATTAGGCCTAACCAACATGTACTGTAGAATATCCTGTTGGAATCTATCCAGCGTGTAAGCTATGACGTTTTTCTTAATGTAAACTGAGAGACAGTTTTCCAGGAGGTTGTCGATCGTGTGTTCGGAGAGAGAGAGTAAATGGAGGTCCTCACTTTCCTCCTGGTCCAAATAGTACCAATCGCGGAGCGTGAATTTGTCCGAAACAACCCACGCATCCCAGTGGCGAGCGGCGGAATCGTCGGCCTTGCCCGCTGGTGTTGGTGTTATAGCCTTGGCTCCGTCTTCCTTTCCTTTTTTCGGTTTACCCTTTTGCATTTCTGGAGAAAAGCTTCAACCACGAACACAAGGTTTATTGTGTTCGTGCTTCAACTCATTGCCTGGTAGCACAATGGCCACAAGATGGCGTCGCGAGGATGTCGTTATTCGTCTTCCTGATGTTCTATTTCTGCTCACGAACGATATTTCGATGAATGGTTTATTTCTTGGCTGCTTTTGCTCATTGTTGAGGTAATTTACGTAATTAGAAAATAACAAAGGAAACAAAAGTTCAGCACACAACTAATTTAATGATTTTTATTTTTCTTTTGTCTTAGGTATCCATAAAAGGTGGAATTACATGTGATTACGGTAACTCGGGATTTCCAGAAAACATGAGGTATTAAGACGTAGAAAAAAAATATTTTAAATTGATTTTATTTCATTTAAAAATTGATGACCTTAAAAACTGCATTTTTCTTTTCCAAAATCTTCCGCTCCGTACATTCGACGTTCGCAACGGGGACTGTTTATCGCGTCGTGTTTCGCAACCCTACGTATCATTTGCGTAACATCCACGTCACACATATATAAACTGAATTCAATTCAACAGTCGAACACAATCTCACCGTCGAACTCAATTCAACAATCGATTTCAAAGCATTCGAAGCTGCGATGGCCACTTCCTCCGTCGAACCGATTAGCAAGTTGACCCGCAAACGAAAAAACAGCGACGAAGACAACCCGAAGAGACCAAAAAAGCCCAAATACGTCATCGAAGACGACACCACCGAATCCGACCCCGAGCCACCCAAACCCAAACCAAAATCCAAGCCGAAGAAACCAAAAAACCCGAAATACGACGACGAAAACACCGAATCCGACCCAGAGCCACCCAAGCCGAAGCCAAAATCCAAACGCGCCCGAAAAATGCGCTGCAAACAATGCGAAAACTGCGTGCGACCAAACTGCGGAACCTGTCTCCACTGTCTCGACATGCGCTGCTTCGGCGGCCCCCAGCTCTTAAAACAATGCTGCCAGAACCGAAAATGCTTATACCAAGACTACGTTCCCGACGAACAACCGCCGAAATTCCAACCGCCGGCGCTAACCCTAACGCCGGCACTCGAGAAGCTCTCGCAGTCGAAAAAACCATTTCTCCAGAACGAACCCTGCTGGAAACTCCCTCTGCGGACCCACCAATGCCGCCAATGCGCCAACGACCTCCAATACGGCCCGTCCGACGCCATCATGTGCCGATTTTACTTATTCCGCAAACTCGAGTTCAACGACGACCGAGTATTGACTCCCGTCGGCTTCGAGTCGTGCGCGGCGACCAAAGACGACTTAAAATCGCTTCTCCCGAGCCGCGACGACCCGGCGCAGTTGGACGTCGAGAGCGGCAAGTTTATCTTGAGTCACGTCGGCGATCGCTTTTGCGGGGTCGTCGAGCACGAAAAACGCACGAAAGAACGATTCCCGAACAAAGATGTCGTCCTAAAAAGATCCGTGCAGGGTGTGCGCGAAATGTGCGACGTGTGCGAGACTACGATATTCAATTTCCACTTGTCGTGCGCCGTTTGCGGGTTCGTCGTGTGCGTCGACTGCTACGACGGCGACGAAGCGCTCTGGATGGCGTGCAACGGCTGCGCCAGACACGTCAAAGATAAATTAATGTTGACCCAAACCATCCCGGGCGACATCTTGTGGAAATTGTCCAAACTAACTCACGAGGTTTGCAAGAAGAGGAACATCGCGATGAACTGCGCGTGCGGGAATGCGAATAAACGCGTTAATGTCGGTAGTAAGTCGAGGGACGTTTGCCAGCAGTTGATGGGACAGATTAATAGGTTGCCGGTGAGTGAAATCGAACTCGGGACGAGCGCGAAACGATTCGATGACGAAAAGTTCGACTATTTATCCGCCGTAATTAACAGCGTCGTCGATAGGGTTTTTAATGGCGCGACGTTCGATAGTTATCCGGGTCCACTAAAAGGCGGAACGGATTATTTTACGAGGGTTTTCACGATGGCGGAGAGTCGAGTCGTGTTTCCCGGCATTCGGCACTCGTGGATGTGCGACGGACGACTGTTGTGGCTCCACGAGGCTTTGAGTAGAGAAAACGTGCCGTTGTTTCAGGAAATGTGGAAAAGAGGACAGCCGATAATGATATCCAACGTACACGAGCATCTCGACGACGATCTGTGGAGTCCGAAAGCGTTTTCGCGCGATTTCGGCGAATTGGAGAACGATCTGATCGATTGTTTGTCCGGATCCGTGATCCGCGAACGCATGAGGAATTTCTGGGACGGGTTCGAGGACCCCGAGAAACGTTTGAAAGACCCAAATGGTAGGAATCGGTTGTTGAAACTGAAAGATTGGCCGCCTGGCGACGATTTTAGCGAGGTATTGCCCAGCCGTTTCCAAGATCTGATGAAAGCGCTCCCGCTGCCGGACTACACGCACCGCGATGGGAAATTGAATCTCACTGCGCGGCTGCCGAGTTGCGCGGTTCCGCCGGATTTGGGCCCGAAAATGTACATCGCGTACGGATCTACGGAATATCCTAGTCAAGGTACGACGAATTTACATCTGGATATGAGCGACGCGGTCAATGTGTTGGTTTACGCGGGGATTTTGAAGGATGGGAACGAGAAGCGCCAGGTGGAAGAGGCGCATGAGGCGGTTAGTGAAGCGGGTTGCGATATGCTTGCGCGGAAAAGAGTGCGGCAGGAAGGAGTTCGAGTGGGCGCTATTTGGCATATTTTTAGGGCGGATGATGCGGGGAAAATGAGGGAATTCTTTAGGAAGTTGGCTGCGGAAAAGGGGGAAGTTTTGGAAGCGAAAAGCGATCCGATTCACGATCAGAGATGGTATTTGGATGCGCGGTTGAGGAATCGGTTGTATGTGGAGTTTGGGGTGGACGGATATGCGATTGCGCAGTGCGTGGGTGATGCGGTTTTTATTCCGGCCGGAGCGCCGCATCAGGTTCGGAATTTGCATAGTTGTATTAAGGTGGCGGAGGATTTTGTTACGCCTGAGAATATTGGGCATTGTTTGATGCTTACGCAGGAATTTCGACATTTGTCGAGTAATCATACTAACCACGAGGATAAGTTGCAAGTTAAGAATATTTGTTATCATGCGGTCAAAGATGCTCTTTCGGTTGTTATGGCGAGTGAAGGAGTTGGTGGTGAAGAAAAGGAAAATTAGATTTTTTTAGTATTTGATAATAATTTACTTAGTAGTTTGTTTGGAAAAAAATTAGAATAAAAAAAGAAATAATAATATAATAATAATAATAATAATAATGTTATAGTTCTAACTTTTACGTATTTTATGTCGTCGTTTCAAAATTTGTCACTAGATGACACCACAAACCCTAATCATAGAAAATAAAAAAAAATTTTAACGTTTACAATTTATGGAAAAATATACACGGCAATTAAAAAAAAAAGTAATATCTTACGATTTATGTAATAAAAATACAGTATACAACAACTGTAACTAAAGAAGTGCAGTGTTCCACCACATGCTCTAATACTCCGTGTTGAATCAATAATAAAACCACAACCTGGTGGCAAAAGCGTAAAACAAATACCACAATCATTAAATAAACATTTCGTAGAAATAAATTGATAGAAAATTAAATTTAAAAAAATGAATTACAGGAAATCTTACAGTTTAAAAAAAAAAATTATTTTCTGTTGCTAATGGTTACCTGTGTGTCTATTTGTGATTTGTTATTTTGGCTTCGCAGATTCCAAACTCGTTCTGTCGGCACAATATTAAAGAAATGTCCCCCAGCAAAAGGTCAAAAGTTATTTTTCTCTCGCAAATAAGAGTAAAATCGATCGCGGTGTGCATACAGTACCTGTATGTCGATTATTAGAAACGGATTGCCAACTTCGTGACCGACCCGTGCGAGCTGCGACCATAATTCAATTTGCCGACACCATCAGCAATGTTCGTAAGGAGCTACAAATTCGTTTCAGTGCACTGAAGAGGGAGGGAAGGAAGGAAGGAGCGCTGCAGTTCTGATCTATTCTACGAGAAAACTAATCAATCTTTTACTTTAATACTCATTCAACAAACAACCAACTGAAAGAAATTTATTTTTATTTACTCCGTATTCATTTATTTATTTATTTATTTAAACGAATTGTGTTTGCATATTGGTGTCTAAATAAGAATTTAGGCGCAGTCTAAACAGTTTGCCACCTCCAGTCTAATCATTTCTCAGTGAATTTTGCAGAACGAGCAGCAATTAAGCAGAATATCATTCGAGCATGAAATTCGATTGACTTGGTAATATTAAAGGCAGCGTCATTAGTTGACTGCTTGTTTAATTGAATCAGAACGGCACATAAGCGCGGCTAGATTCACAAGTATTGTATTGGAATATTTTTTATACAAAAAAATTGATCACCAATTAAGTATTCATCGTTATTATTAGAGACCGGATAAATGCATGGAATATATTTATATTCAATATAAAGCCAAAATCTGCTATTAATGCATATTTTCCAAAAATCGGAAATAAATGCATAAATTGCAGTTTTTATGATACAAAAATGATACGTTTTGTCTATCCGTGTATCATATCAGTTAGGCCTTTTATGTATTTAAGTACACACGTAATTTCACACGTGATTTTATTTTTTTCCAAACTTCAGTCTGTGTTTACTGACAAGCGACACAGTTTTACAACACAACTGTTAGAAATGGCGCTGATTTGCTATTGCAACAAATAATTTCACTGAAATAAATTGTTTTATTTTGCATATTTTCATTTTTTTTTTCGCATAAAATGAAATTTTTAGTGCATATTTTATGCGCATAAACCGAATTTTATTTCACATAAATATCCGGTCTCTAGTTATTATTATTTTTTAAAAAATTTCTGCACTGCAAAACATGTAATTTTGTAAATACCGGTTCAAAAAAATATTTTCCAATTCGTATATTGCATTCCAAATAATAATAGTTTTTTTTTATAATACAAAATATACTTCACCTTTAAGCACGTTGGTAGAAAACTTGTAGAACTGAAGCCTAATCTTTGATTTCTTCAATTGAATCTTGCAATTGGCTCAATTTAACGTTTGTGTCACGCGTACAAGAAAACTAACTTCAAAACACTCAATTTATTTCTAAATTAAGAAAAAAAAATACACAAAAAATATTTAATTTAAAATTTATTTATTTTCTAACACCTCCAAACACCATATCAAACATTATTTAGAAAAATATTGACTCGCACGTCATTAAATCCACTCGACAAACAAGTCAACGATATGAACCCATCCGGGTGCAACGCCGGCCTCAATTCACCTATTGTGCGATAATAATCATGAACCAACTAGTGACGCATGGAAGCAGACTTTTAAACTGGAGAACCTCCTCCTCTTGTCCCTCCCCCCATCTCTCCTCGCTATTCCCTGACCATCTGGCCACCAGGCACCCCTCACACTTTGCTCACGCTTCTTCCACCTCCCACATAGCGCTGATGGAGTAGGTTTAGAAGCTCACCATCTCGCTACCCAAATTGGATTAGGCCGGGCGCCCGCGCACGCTGATTGGGATGAAGGCGTGGACTCCACTCCACCCAACCTCTTGTGTGCCCGCGGCTGAAGGGAAAGGGAAAAGAGGGTCTTGGAAGCAGGTGCCTGTGCTCAGGGACCGCATGCAATCTCGCAAACTGAATGTTCCTTCTCTTCTCCTAAAATGACGTAGTGATTGGTCTCTAATGGACACTACAGAGGTGCGTGCTGAATTGGAGATGCCTGTGGCTGGAGCGCAACGAGCGCCCTTTGGGAACACCTTTGCTTGGAAACATGTCGTCTGCGCACAATTTGCCTATATTTTATTTTTTATTCAATAGAATGACATAGAATGTATTTTTTGGACTCGATGTATTGTGGTTTGTTTTAAATATTCGATCCGGTGCGCCGTAATTGGATTTTTTGTTTTTTTTTGTTTTTTTTTTTGTTTTTGTCGTTGTTGTCGTGTAAAAAGAAAAGTAAATAAATAAATGGAAAAAACAGAGACAATTTCCGTTCTCAGGAAATAGCCTTTGGTGACGTCAGATGCGAAATGAATGTGTGGATCAAGGTTAAGTTGGAAACCGAACATCGAAAGAATTGAATTTGGCAGCAACCGCGTCGAATCCAAATTACATTCACCGGGTTCGAGTTCACATTCAAACACGCTACTAAAATAAAGGCGAATAAGAGTATAAAGTAAAGCATAATGTGTTGGTTTGTCGAATAAATGCACGAAATCGTCTATTTAGAAGCCAGATAGAAAAATGTGCACAATACTAAAACAATACAAAGATTTGTGCCAAGATGTGTGTTGTGTGGGTGTATATTTGTGTTGTGTGTGTGTGTTTTTGTGTTATGAAAGGAAATGATGCATATTTGTGTTTTTGTAGAAAAATTATATGCATTTGTATTATTTTAGAAATTTGTGCACGTTTGTGGAATGATGGAGAATTATTTTCATTGTGGTATGAAAGAAAATGGAGTACATTTGTGTTTTGGTAGAAAATTGTGCACATTTGTGTTTTGGTAGAAAATTGTGCACATTTGTGTTTTGGTAGAAAATTGTGCACATTTGTGTTTTGGTAGAAAATTGTGCACATTTGTGTTTTGGTAGAAAATTGTGCACATTTGTGTTTTGGTAGAAAATTGTGCACATTTGTGTTTTGGTAGAAAATTGTGCACATTTGTGTTTTGGTAGAAAATTGTGCACATTTGTGTTTTGGTAGAAAATTGTGCACATTTGTGTTTTGGTAGAAAATTGTGCACATTTGTGTTTTGGTAGAAAATTGTGCACATTTGTGTTTTGGTAGAAAATTGTGCACATTTGTGTTTTGGTAGAAAATTGTGCACATTTGTGTTTTGGTAGAAAATTGTGCACATTTGTGTTTTGGTAGAAAATTGTGCACATTTGTGTTTTGGTAGAAAATTGTGCACATTTGTGTTTTGGTAGAAAATTGTGCACATTTGTGTTTTGGTAGAAAATTGTGCACATTTGTGTTTTGGTAGAAAATTGTGCACATTTGTGTTTTGGTAGAAAATTGTGCACATTTGTGTTTTGGTAGAAAATTGTGCACATTTGTGTTTTGGTAGAAAATTGTGCACATTTGTGTTTTGGTAGAAAATTGTGCACATTTGTGTTTTGGTAGAAAATTGTGCACATTTGTGTTTTGGTAGAAAATTGTGCACATTTGTGGTTGTAAATTGGGAATGTGGCCGCTTGTTTTCTAGTTACCCATGTCAATTTGTGAAATTGGTTTTCTACAGATGCGACTCAAATCCATGCAATAAACAAATGTATTAAAATTGATCCTGTAATATATTTTTTTTTATAAAAAAAAAAAAAAAAAAAAAAAATTGTTATTACAAGAATTTATTTCGAAGAACACATATACAACCACAGTTAAGGAATGCGAGAAATTGAGTTGGAAAATCCACACCGACATTGCATGAAAAAGTCAAATACGTTACACACGTAAACATTAAAATATTTTAAATAGAAGAGATGAGATACGAGTTACAATTCATAAAAAGATAAATAATAATAAAAACTTGCAATTTATATTTATAGAAGAAAAAAAAATATTATTATTACTCTTCATTTATTACTTGAATATTTGTTTAGTAATAATTATTAAATAACACGACACGGTGACGATATGAAGAAGTCACAGTATTCACCATTTGCATCACGGATTCAAAACGAAACGAAAAAAATCCTCTTGAATATTTTTTCCATCTTTTTCGTCATTTCAATTCATTGCAATCCACTGTCTACAACTTTAAATAGAAAACGACTACACCACTTTAAATCAATCGCATTCCAAGCAATCAAACTACAACAGCAAAGTCAATTGCACAACGTTAACGAAAAACCTTCTACATGAACGCAAATCAGGAGAGAGAAAAGAAATAAACGTTTCAATTTTTTGGAAAAGATTATTTGAACTAGGTGTAGACCAACCCTTGTAGTCCTCTTGTTTAATTCCAAAGTCAGCCGAGATGCACTAGGAAAGTCGATCGCTTGTTGTTAACACATCACATTCACACTGACCTATGTCTGGTATTGAAGCATTGGTGCCGATAAGTTCGGATGGTGACTCGAGTTCATTCTCAGCGCAGACAAACTCTTATTGTACCACTCGTCTTCTGGAGTCACTGCAACCGAATCCTGTCGCATTCCAGCCATGTTTGTCGCTGTGTGTGGCATTGAGAAAGGCTGAGCAACGGATGGATAGCTGGCTGATGCCATCTAAACAAAAATAAAAAATAAAAAATAAATAAAAATAAAATATTTAGTCGCAATATTAATTATTTGATTTTATTTCATTTATTGGGAATTAAATATGAGCCGAGTTTATTTTTTTCCCAAGAAATTACATTAGCTGCTCGATTGTTATGATTGTCTTGATGCTAATTGTATTTGCATTGAAAAATACCGCACACACAAGACAATTTCCTCGGAAAAAAATTTGCATAATCAATAAAATTAAGATAATCAAAGTAATCGGGATGATTGCATATACTCTGCTTATGAGAAAACCTCATATTGCATAATTGGGTTTTCAGCTCTCATGTCTTTGGAAAAACAGCAGAATAAATTAACTTTTCGCCATCAAAATTGCCACAAATAACACCAAATATTCTATTTAAGCCAATAAATTGCGAGCATACCTGAGGATATCTGTTCATAGTATTTATAGTATTGATTGGAGAATGATGTGGATATTGATAACTTCGATTGGAAGCTGGGTAAATATTGCGCATCATCGCTCCGTTGCAAGTAGGAATTACAGACGGTGCCAAAGCCTTCTGAAGTTGTTTTTCTTGTTTGCGATATTTAGCTCTTCTGTTTTGGAACCAAACCTGCAAACAAATCAAACGCGAAATAAATAAAAAAGAAAATAAAAATCATCTTTGACATTTGTTTGCGAAATAAAGAAAATAATAAAAGCACAAAAACAAAATCGTCTTTGACATTTGTTTAAGTTAACACTAATAAATATGCAATCACCCTTTTAATTTATTTAAGAATCACCAAATTCTTAACAAATTAATCAATTTTAATATTAACGACATTTGAGTTGGGATATGCTTTTAGCAAGTTGCCAGTGCGGGCTTCACTAGACGAAAGCTTGTCTGTTCATCGCAAGCCGATAATGCCTGACTCCCACAATTAACGTCACACATTCGGCTCGTCGAGACCATCGCCCCAAAGGAAACACGGAAACCCTTTCAGCTACCATTTTTTCCACCAAAAAAAAATAATTAATATCTAGATACACAGACAGATAAAGAATTGTAGCGCCTAAAAATGCTACACGTACAATAAGCCTAACCTTCGTTTTGGGAGATTATTTTTGTTGATGGGTTGCTGTAAACTGCAAATTAAGGACAACATTCATCAACAACGGCTAATTAGAGGCTGCAGTTCATTAGATTTGCCACAATTGAAACGAAAACAAAAACAAACTTGTTAACAATACGAGTTCATTACGACGTGTATTAACCAAACAATCAATGTTAACAACCCAAAAACATGTAAAAATATTTATAGAATCATCCGAGGTATTTATGTTAGTGATTAAGGGTTATAATAACCAATTGCGATAATAAGTGATTTTGTGATTGCCAATTTGCTTCCAATTTCCAGAGCGAAGAAAATCGGCTCGTTATACACACGTTTTTACTTGTACAGATGTAAAAATCATCGTCTAAGACACGGAAACATTTTGGAGTTTATCTCGCCGACGTAGAAAACGATTGACGAAGTGGGGAATGACATATGACCCTTGAGAAAACATTTGTGGACTGAGAAACCCAATTTGGCCAATTTCCGTGTGTTTGGATAGAAGGTTTTTAAATGGCAAGCCAGACACAGCCGAATGGCATTAAATGCAGTAGTCAAACTTAATGATATTTATTGATTGCCAATTAATCAGACAGGAACAAAGTTAACATGACTGTAACCGCGCAAATACTATTTGCTCGTCATGTCCGATTTGATTTGATGAGGCAACAAACAAGCCGAGTTTTCTAAAAAGTGTGGCGGTCAAACCAACTTCTGTGTGGGAAGAAAAATGCTTTTATTTGCCGGGGTTTTTCGTCTTGGGTTTTCGTGTGAGTGTTTTACAGACTGTGTGTATCAAGCTTGGTTTTTTCTCACTGCAAAACACTTGGATTTCTTTCGGATATAAATTGGTAGCGGTTGAATTTATTTTTGGTACTCGCGCGCGGTTTGCGAGGATTTTCGTTGTGCGATTGTGGAGTTTTGCGGAAAATGGTTTTCGTGTTTCTCATTTAACATAATATGATAGATTTTAGCCATAAAAGCAAAGATAAACAATTTATTTAGTCATTTAGTAGCATCATTGCAATCTGGTACTGTTTAGATGAGTATTTATAACTGTTTAGGTGAATATTTTAAAATAAAATTGTTTCTTTGATGTAATTCCAGTAAATGTTTAAACATTTTATAACCCAGAGAAACCCAGATCAATCCAAACCCAGAAAATCATTAAATTTCCATCAAATAAAGCTGAAATTTGTTGAAACAACCAAAATACAAGAAAGAGAGAATTAATTAATTTCCCATTTATATATACGGTTAAAAAATATATTTTTACAATTTTTACAACATTTTGCATTTATGCATTAAATAATGCACTTCATAGTACATTTAAAAAAATCTATTTTAAAAATCCATTCATATTTGATAAATAACAATATTGGGAATGAATTTCATTTTGCAAACCAACAGCATGAAAAAATATATCCCAAAACCGCATTTTCGTGGAACCCAAAGAATGCCAAAATAAATTTCAACAAAATAAACAAAACACGCCGTCGTTTTATCCGAGAGACATTACTCACTCATTTATAAAAACCTAATTATTCACATTACGGTTAACCAAATAGACAAACGCAAATTCCTAGATATCTAAGAAAACCCAACCGCTTTTTTTCCAAAAGAATAAAATCGTTTAAGAATTAGACAGAAACAAAATTAAAATAATAAATTTGCAGTCGTTGTTCGCCCACGAAACGCTGAACCGAGCAAGTCGGGCTGTTGCGTGGGCGTCTCCCTCGGTGGCAGATCAGAAGCTAAACAAATAAGACACGATTGCTTCGAGTTGGCAAGTGATATCATTTCATTATTTTAAATTATTTATCGGGGCGTTATGTTAGCCTCACAAAATTCATTAAGCTTAAATAACACCTCTAATGAAGGGAATAAATTCAATGAGTGTCGCTCGCCCGTAAATGCCCGACCGCGCTCGTTCTCCACCTCGCCCTCCCGCCGTCGTTTGCCGACAATCAGGCGCCTTTTTCGCGCCGCGATCTTTGAAGGCTTGATGTTTATTGGTTTGCATTACTACACACTGACTTGAGAAATTCAATATCTCCAATCAACAGGGCGCGTGTGCCTTAAAATCCCAGGAGGCGCGCGGGCGTTCAGCATTGAGGTGCGCTGCGGTATGTGCGCGTGTGTGCGCGTGCGAGTTGTGCACTGCTTGTTTCCAATTGGACCAATCCGCATGCAATTCAAGTGTCAAAAGACGACGCAACAATATAAACTCGAGCAAAAAGCGTAAAGGATCGTGTTTGGTAATTGCCAATCATTTGCCCACTCGATTCTGATCTTTTCATCTCCATATGAATGCGGCCGCGTCCCCTCCACCTCGTGTTCGCCACCCCTCCGCTCGACTCACAAGCTAGACAAATGAGAATTTGATAGAGTTAGAGGCAACAACTACGTAGGGGAAAGGGAGGGAAGAAGGAAGGGAAATGCTCCTGCCTAACTCTGCGTTTTATTAGTCATCGTTCGTAATTTAATGACTTCATTTCGCGACAAGTGAAAATGAATAGAAAAATCGCTTTGGCAACGGATTACAGTAACATTGTTTTGTCGGTTTGTTTTGTTTTGTGTCTGTTTTTGATTTGGTTTTCGGGTTTTACAATTAAAATCCATTCATTTTTTGTGGATTTTGTTGTTTTGTTGATAGTTTGGTGTCTATTCTGTTTATAAAAGCTTTAAAAAATGTATGAATTGTAAAATAACACATGTTTATTTCGGTGAAATTTAGTATTGGATGTGGATAGCCAATGTGAAGACGTGACAGTGTGCAAAGCTTGCACGGATTTGCGTTGGAAGGTGACGGAAACAGCTTGCAAATCCACTCACTTGGTCATGCGCCCAGCTCGTCAACCATGTGCTCAAAATGCAATGTCAGATTTTCCAAAAAAAAATAAAATAAAATAAAATAAAAATAAAATAAAATAAATTCGACAATTTCCAACCAATTAAAAAAAATATTTATACATTTCCAAAAAAAAAAATCCCACTCAATTTATTAAAATTCTCCATTTTCTGTTTTATAAGAAATGCGTGTAAACATTTGCTTCAACGGAATGGAACTGGAGGACACAGATGAGGGGAGAGCCTGCATCAGAGGTTCATCAGCGAGTGTTGTCAGCCATTTCGGCACCCAATTATATCACATGCTCGAGTAGGCGCGCGTACAGCTACATGGTGCTCGTTCCACTCTCTAGTATGGGGAACGAGTACAATGTTCTCCGAGGGGGAAGAGTGGATGAGGAGAAGGAGGAGGAGGAGGAGGATGAGGGGGAGGATGAGGAGGAGGAAGACGACGCGCTCAGCATCGGCAACTCCCTCGCTGACTAACCTGGGCCTTGCTCGGCGAAGGGATGCATTTTAGATCAAACATTAACCAATCACTAGGGAAGGGTTCCAATAATGAAAAGTGACAGGCCCCCTAATGAACAGCACGGTGCTCGTGCCTTTTCAGAAGATGAGAGAGCATGCGCGCACAACGCGGCCCGCCCTCTCCGTCTCTTTCTCTCTCTCGGCCCGACGCCATTATGTGAAAGCCAAAAGACAACAGGGGCTTTCAGCATTTTCAAATCTAATTTTATTTCTTGGCTCATGAATAATATTCGAACCAAATGCGCACGCCCCAATCTCCATATTGAAATTGACAATATTCCTCCAGCTACTATCCCACTTTTTTTCCTCTCGCAATCCGCTAATTTCTCGCATTCCAATCGAATTTTCACTCTCTGGTCACAATTTTTCTTGCACGGACTGAGAGGAAATTCTTAAAGTTATTACATGCTTCTTTCTCACATTTGACCCGATGAAAACTGCCGAGATTCGCACGAGCTGATCAACATAATAAATGCGCAATGGCACGCAAAAGCCGTCGCATTTCTAAGCGACGATTACCGTCGAGGTAACGCAATTTTTATGCAATGTAGCAATTTATACACGTTTAAAAATTAGATATATAAATTACACAAGTTTTATTCGATGTATCAATTTTGTGCGTTTAAAAAATCTAGTTGGGAGAAGCGAAAAATCTAAAACTGGATGAAATGAAAGAGGTCAGGTGGGTAAATAAATTTGAAACTTGATCCGCACGGGGCAAACCTTCCTCAAATGCCCATCAACGAGTATTTACCATCGTGATATTACTCGGAAAATGGAGGAAATTCAGGAAAACGCTAAAAAATTTCAATCGATTTTTTTTTCTCCTTTAATTTTCTTCTTTTTTGTATAATATCGCCTTAACTAAATAACTGTATAAGGTTTTCTCGTTATTCCTTTAATGTTTTATTTAGTGTTTGTTGAAAATGGTTGAAAAAAGCGATAGTTCCCCTTAAATTCTCATGCTTTCAGATATGCACCACGTTTCGGCGAATCGCTGCGCTTTCTTTTCGAGAGAGAGGACGAGAGGAGCGAATAAAAATACCTAAGGTATTTTAAAATGCAGGCATGTATAATGAAGAAGGAACGGAGTGTTTCTGATCAAAGCGGCAACTGTTTCCTCCTCAGAACTTGAATATAATTTATGAGTCAAAATAAAAGTTCAAACCAAAACATTTTCGAGAAAATAAAAAATAACACGAATTACAAAAACGAGTTTTCTTGTTTTTTTGGTTGCAAAATGCAAACGGTTTGGATTTTAATTCGTTTTTCCACCGTAAACAAATTTTTCTAATTTTTCTAATTTGTTAAAAGTGTTTCTTAAATTAGAAGATTTAATTTCAGTTAAAAATTTACGTCTTTGGTGTGTTTTTGCTTGTTCCGTTCATCTTTTCTTCGCGTTCCCGCCTGCTGGCATAACCTAATGCAATCTTTTATCGCCACACTCAACCTCTAATCCGAGAAATTAGACACAAATTGGAAAACGCGAATCTTGTTTATACAGATGTGGCAGTGCTGCGTGAAAAACGAGGACAAACTGCTTTTCCCTTCCAAAGAAAATTGCCGATGAAAAAATGATGGTGACGCCAACCCGGCGCCGGCTACGCTCTCCTCTTAAAACGAACCCTAAGTCTCAGTGTCCAATCATTTTTCAAATTTACACGAAACAAATTAATTGTAAAACACATCAAATATCCCAAAAACCATCTTACATTTATTTTTATCTCACTTTTACCATTTTTTATCACTTGAATAATTTTTTCCTCAGTACAAGCATTGCAGTGAAGCTATTCTTCGTGCCGTGCTGCCCCTTATTCACGCTAACCAACATTGCAGTAAAGCCATTCTAAATGCGTTTGCTGCCCGTCGTTGTACCCTTTAATTTTTACACTATAAATAAATATTATCTGTATATATAAAAGATATATTTTAGCAATAAAAACCTGCATAAAATCATTCAGTGAAGAAAATTATTGTTTATAGGAAATTTCTCTGCCGCCTGCATTTCACATGCGGTTCACAATTCACACACAGATGAACACTCATACGTGCAAATTCACTCTTCTAGAAACCTGCAGTTTCCATCAAAATAGAAGCGAAAAAAAATAGCATTGCTATGTAATATTTCAAACATACTTGTGGCGTTTCTGCTGCCAGTAACACTTTTTAATAAACCCAAAAAAGAAATAAGAAAAAAAATAAAACAGCCACAAGTGTAAAATTGCCGTATAACACCGAGCTCTGATTTAATTAGTATTTTAGAAGAACCACTTGCTCTTTCCATCTGCCGAGCGACTAAACGGTGTCGCTAACCATAAATAACAACTCTACACCAGATAATGATCCTCGAATTAAATATTAATCCAATAATTAGTAAAAAAAAACAAAACAAAAAAATAATAGGCCTAAAAATATATTTTTTTTATTTTGGCTAAAAACTGAATATTCTGGCTTTTTATCATTTACAACAAGCTATTGTGGCCACAGGTTGACCACCGGCTAGTCACTTGATACTAGCAAATTTCATTCAAGTTGTTAGGAAAGCGCAGCACGTTGCAGCCTTATTGACTGTTTGGATTTTTCCAATTCAATTGAGCCAAAAGAAGTTAACAGGTATAAATTCCAATTCTCTGTCGAAAAGAAAGGATTTGATGCTCAGTGACGGATAAACAATCAAATCAAATGCACAATACATATAAAAATACATTTTTTCTGCTCGAAATTACGTGGCAAGCATTAAAAACGTGCATATAGGGATTTATGGAATGGATGACACGGACCTGAATTCTAGCTTCGTTAAGTTTTGTAGTGCGGGCAAGTTCCTCGCGACAATATATGTCCGGGTAATGAGACTTGGTGAAAGCGGCTTCTAATTCGGCTAACTGTTCTTGCGTGAATGTGGTGCGATGTCTGCGGCGAGCTGGTGTCGGACACGTAGTGGGGTTCGTGCCTCCGATCTGCGGGCCTATTACTCCTTCGGGTTTGAGTTTTTTGAACGCGCCGTCTTGTCCTGATAAGCAAACAACTGCGGTAAGAATTAACTTACTGGTTATTGTTTGTTCCGTTTGGAATAAACGATTTTTTTTAGGTGTTGGGTTGTGATACACGTGGTGCGAGACAAACGTGATTGAGTATTATTAGAATTGTTAGGGTTAGGGGTATGTGCCTATAAAGTTGATTATTTTTAAAAAAAGAGGTATATTTTCCGAATAAAATGTATTTTTTTTTATAAACGGGACATTTTTGTCAAAGAAAATGGATTTTTTTTGTAAATTGGGACATTTTGTGGACATAGAAGCCATTTTTGACGTAAAAGAGAACGTTTTTGTAACATAAAATGCATTTTTTTGTAAAATGGGACATTATTGTCACATTAAATACATTTTATTTTTGCAAAATGGGACATTTTTGTCATTTAAAATGCATTTTTTTTGTAAAATGGGACATTATTGTGACATAAAATACATTTTATTTTGCAAAAGGGGACTTTATTGTCACTTAAAATACATTTTTTTGTAAAATGAGACATTTTTGTCACATAAAATGCATTTTATTTTGCAAAATGGGCCATTATTGTCACATAAAATGCATTTTATTTTGCAAAATGGGACAATTTTGTCATATAAAATGCATTTTTTTGTAAAATGGGACTATAATTAGTAACACAAATGCATTTTTTTTTTGTAAAATGGGACATTATTGTCACACAAATTCATTTTTGTAAAATGGAACTTATGCATTTTCTTTTACAATAAAGCATATATTTTGTCACAAAAAAGATCAATATTAGCATTAAAAATGCAATTTCTCAAAAAATGCATTTTGTGCATAAAAATTTTTTTTTTACTAAAAAAAAAAACATTTTGCAACAAAAAATGCATCCAATGTAAACGGTGCATTATTGCTTCTCAAAATTTCAATGCATCTAAAACGCAAACTGGATGCAACCGATCCTTTAATTAAAACTTCTTCAAAATAAACAAATATCTCCGGCTTAATTACCATATTTAAGAATATTTAATGTTTACTTCAGATCTCCAGTCATATTTCTCTGAGCAATTTGTTCTAACGTCTAAGATTAACTTATAACAAAATCAATTTATTCAAATCTTACCACCGATAGGAGTTGTCGCCGCCTTCCTCTGCTCTTCGTCGAAATGAATCAATCCTGAAAGAAAATAACCTAAATAAGAAAAAGAAGCAAAAAAAGTCTGTTTCAACGGTAGTTTCTCAAAAATAAAAATCACACATTTCATTTTTATTTCATTTTTATTTTTATTTCATTTTTTCATCAATTTCATGCGAACAGATACACTAACACGAGGGAGAGCAAAGCACATTGTAATCGGGTCTATGACGGAATGGGTGGCGGCAAGGCGGGCCAAGTCGCAGCTCGAATAACAAAGCCGCCACACGATTATGTAAGGCGTACGCCAGGCGTGCTTTTTACGAGCAGATAATCCACCTAAATAGCCTACTAATGACGCCGCACTCTCTTGTCGAACAGACGGCAGGTTGGGGAACGTCTCTTTTCACTCTTATCGCGGGAACACGATCCGATCACGCCCAAATATTTGCGTGACAGAGGCGTTCGGGTCAGAGGAACATGTGTTGCCTTTGTTGACATTTTGTTTTTGAGGCTAGATCAGATCCCTTTCATACGGTAACGGAGTTAATAACACTCAGCAAGTGAATGAGTTTATAATAAAAGTTAAGAGTGGAAACAAGTGTCTAACAGGATATTTGACAAGAGGAATTTACTTTTCAGCTATAAATTGTATTATAATCTTAGATTTTTATTTTTGTTGTTATTTTTTTTTACTAAATTTTCCCTATTATTTTTTTATTTAAAAATACTTAGAATTGTTGTATTATTCTTATTTTTTATTGTGAATTTATAGTCTTATTCCTATTTTCTTGAGAAGTTTTTGTATTTTTTGTATTTTCTTGTGAATTTCTGGTCATTTTACTAATTTTTTGAGAATTTCTAGTAATTTTACTATTTTTTTGAGAATTTCTAGTAATTTTACTATTTTTCTGTGAATTTCTAGTAATTTTACTATTTTTCTGTGAATTTCTAGTAATTTTACTATTTTTCTGTGAATTTCTAGTAATTTTACTATTTTTCTGTGAATTTCTAGTAATTTTACTATTTTTCTGTGAATTTTTAGTAATTTTACTATTTTTCTGTAAATTTCTAGTAATTTTACTATTTTTCTGTGAATTTCTAGTAATTTTACTATTTTTCTGTGAATTTCTAGTAATTTTACTATTTTTTGTAATTTCTAGTAATTTTACTATTTTTCTGTGAATTTCTAGTAATTTACTATTTTTCTGTAATTTCTGTAATTTCTTCGTATTTTCTTATGAATTTCCAGCATTTTTTCTTATTTTCTTGTAAATTTCTAACATTTCTTCTTATTTTCTTGTGAATTTCTAATATTTTTCTTATTTTCTAGTAAATTTCTACTGATTTTCCTCTTTTCCTGTAAATTTCAAATTTCATTCAGAATTCATTGCTGCAAAATTCAATCACAACTTCCAAAACTGCAATAACACTCAACATCTACAACATCGCACACATTTCAACTCCAAAACGAGTCTCCTTCAATACCCAAAACAACTAATTTCGTTTCAACATCGCAAACCCAAGCTATTTCTTGCTTTCACAAGCTTTACAGAAGAAAAAAAATCACCAAAAATCCTCTAAGTGAAGAAGTAGCCATTCTTTTGAAAATGGATGCGGCGAGGTTGATCGCATTGTCCACGAATGGACGCACAAGATACGGCTTGGTTTTAAGTGAAGTATGAGAAAAATGCAACGACGACGACGACGCGGTCGTTATTAGATTGCGATGCCGCCTGCCTGAGAGCCATGATCAGGCCACGATAGGTTTCAGCCGTCAAGCCCGCTTACCCTCTCGCTATGATTGCGTTAGCACTCGTTCCAAGATGGCTCCGCGTCGACGTGCATCAGACACGAGCACAACCGTGCAAATTCTCCTCCTCAACCTGTCGGAATGAGAACTAGCTATATACACAAAACTATCATCTTTCCCATGCGAAATTCTATCGCATTCGAAGCCGAATGCAAACCCATAGTCGCGCCGTGCAGCTTCCCTGCGCTGCACCAACGAATGCAGTACAGTTCCTCGACGAAATAAAATTATTAAAAAAATTATTTCTACCTAAAGTATGTGTTTCAAATAATAATAATCATATATAATAAAAAATTCTTTATGATTTATCAACATTTGAGTGTTATTCTAAAAAATACATAGAAAAATCAAAGAAATTTCATAGAGCTTCCCTGCGCTGCACCAACAAATGCAGTGAAGTTCTTCATAGAGCTTCTCTGCGCTGCACTAAACAAATGCAGTGAAGTTCCTCATGGAAATAAAATTATTTAAAAATTATTTCTACCTAAACTGTGTGTTCAAATAAATTCTAACCTCTCTGATAATCATTAATAATGTATAATCCTTCATGATTTATCAATATTTCAGTGTTATTTCTCCAAAAACCAAAAACCAAATCGAAAAATCAAACAAATTCCATCGATTTCAACGCGAAAAAAAAAAATCAGTAATTTATTATCCAAAAAAAAATAAAAAATAAAAAATATTGTCTTAAGTGAATCTTGTTTGAGTAAATAAATGTTTGAATTAACTTATCGAAAATGCGATGGGAGAAAATAACTCAATTCGAACGAGATGGCATCAGAATTGGAAATGACTTCATTTGATTTAAACACAGATGTTAGTCAGTTGACTTATCAGTCTCTCGCGAGCGAATTTCTTTTTTCTTTTAGCCATTTTATGTACGATCAGGTGGTAAACGAGGTAACGGGTTTGCGAATTGAATTCTCCACGCTCAGCGGAAGAGAAGAATCTCGTCTATATATCTACCGCCAAAGATTTGCATCCGCCCGTGAACGCGTCCTCAACGCCGGATCGAGTTACACCGCTGAGCGAATAAAAGGCAACTCATCACACTCACCAAAACCCGACTTATATTCCACTTTCCACCGAGCGCATTTGTTAGCCCAATGCCGAATAAGAAACCGACACGGGCGAAGCAATTTTAAACCGCCGAAATTAGCACAGGGGAAATAATTCACGAATTTATTTATAATTATGTTTGGATGTATTTTAGAGATGTAATTCATGGGTAAATATCTTAAAATTACTAAAACAATGGCTGATTTAGTGTGCATTGTATGATGCATGTGGAAAAAGAATTATAGAACTGCATTGCAGTCAATTATTTAGAAATTTACTCGTTTTCAATGGATTTTTGAGGAATATTTCACAGGATTAGTGAGTAAATATCCTAAAATCACTGAAACAATGGCTAATTTAGTGTGCATTGTATGTGAAAAAAAAATTATAAGTGCACTGCAGTCAGTAATTCATAAATTTACTCAAAATTCACCAGTTTTGAATGGATTTTTGAGGAATATATCACAGGATTAGTGAGTAAATATGCTAAAATCACTGAAACAATGGCTAATTTAGTGTGTATTGTATGTGAAAAAAAAATTATAAGTGCACTGCAGTCAGTAATTCATAAATTTACTCAAAATTCACCAGTTTTGAATGGATTTTTGAGGAATATTTCACAAGATTAGTGAGTAAATATGCTAAAATCACTGAAACAATGGCTAATTTAGTGTGCATTGTATGTGAAAAAAAATTATAAGTGCACTGGAGACAGTAATTCACAAATTTACTCAGAATTCACCAGTTTTGAATGGATTTTCCAGAAAAATTCCAAGGATTAACTCGTGAAATAATCCCGAATTTGCTAAAAGAAACACTGGTTTAATGTTCAATGTCTAATAAATTAAGTACAAGCAATGCAACTCCATTTTCACAACAAATCACACAAAATCTTCAAGAAATTCCATTCAATTATTATAAACACACACCCAAAAAATCCTCCCACACTTCTACCCTACAAACAATGTCCTCGCAACAACACCAGCACACAAAACAAACTCAAAACAAACTCCTTTTTACCTTTATCTCGCTACAATTTGCATTCGAAGTTGAAATAATCCTAATATTCCCCACGTCATTCCCTACAACCACCGTCCAACAAACACTCCTCGAGATTCCGCCTCGCCCGTGAACGTCTCTCCGCACAAGTTTCAAAATCAACTTTGGTGGTAAATTTGAAAAACATGTGACATTGATGAGTTTACGAGCCACTTTTGCCCGTGACTCAATCAAGCCCGAATGAGATCAAGGAACCACAATGTCCAACAGATGCGGCAACACCTGACTCCTCGAGAACCGGAGATCCCTCGTCGTTCGACGAAGATCCCAAATTGTTTTAAGAACCCAAATTAGAGGTAAAATAGCTAATTACCATCTCTTCATTCTTATCTGATTGAATTAATTAAGGTCGGTAATGCACTCGAGAGAGAGAGAGAGAGAGAGCAGCCACCGAGAGCGCGCCAAACTAATAACATAAGCAGAGAATGGGGGGGGGGACGGGGGGGGGGTGGTAAAGCGGCCAAAAACACAAATTGAAAAACAAATAAGACGCTATTCAATCACTAGGCGTCGAGGCGAGGGAAATATGGCGGCTTACCGGTCGGGTCGGAGAGTGAACGGCCGGCAGCGGCAGCGTCCAGCCCATAAAGAGCAGTAAAGTCGTCGGCAGCACTCTTACGCTTCTCGCCGCGCTGATCGTCTGCCATGTCGACAAATTGCGTTGTGTACAAAATTTTCTTTGATCGGCGGGTGATGCGAGAGGACCTTAGCTATGCCTCCCCTTCTATGTAATGCTATGGAACGGCTCTAACGAAAAGTGACTAACGAAATTATGCCTCGATACAGTTTTATAAGCGATACCGGGCGAGGAGACGATGTGCGGGTCGTGGAGCCCACCAATCGCCGAAGGGCCTTGCAAAAAAGGTCGGGCGCAAGATGGTGGATGTTGGTCGAAGCGAGCGTTTGATTGGTTGAGCGGGTGGCGGGGCGTGGTTAGGTGAGTCGGACGAACGTGGGAGAAAGGGGAAGCCGTGCCGAGACCGGCATTTGTCGATGGAGGGAATGGACTTCTTCCTGCAGCCATCGCGCCGCTATGGCCGCTCGATTGAGGAAAGACCGAAGGCATTTGAGGCATTTGAGGTAGGTTGGATAAAGTAGTTTGAGGGATTAAAATTGGAATTTTAGGATTTTAAATTGCGGTAAATTTCTTGTGTTTGTTGTTGGAATTTATAATTGTTTGTTTGGGGATTGCTTTGCGTTTTAAATTGGTTTAAATTATTAAATTGGGATCTCGCTTTCTTGGGATTTTGATTTTTTGATTAAATGCCGTTGGAAAAGCAAGGATTTGTTATAATGTACGCGAGATAAGTAATCCCATATGGTTCAAAAACATATTTTACTATACAGTGTATTGTTTTTCACTTAATGCGTTGCAAAATGTGCAGAATTTTGCGGTGTTAAGTGTATTATTTGTGTATAAAATGAGGCATGTCATTACGTAATTGAAAAAAATTATTTTGAAAATGCATAATTTGCAAATAATGATATTGGGAATGCATTTGCACACCAATAGCATGAAAAAATGCACTCTCGTGAAATCCAATGCATTTTGCAATAATTTAAATGAATTTTTCAATCATGAGAGAGAATCTTAAACATCCGATTAATCAAACTATAAAACTGCTCACAAAAAGAGACGTTTAAGTGATGGTCTATGAACAAATATCAAATAAATACTTCCAAGCAAAACACGTTTCTACACACACAAAACTTTTTAAAATTAAACACACAAATTCTGTATCGATGTAGTAATGTTTGTTCAAGGTGAGTCAAAAGTCTGGACACATCTTTTTCTTGAAAATGACTGACAATATATCAATTCCAATAATGCGCTCGGATAGGAAGTCGATGGCGGGATATCCAGTTGTGAAAATTATTCATTTTGTAATTTTTTAAATACGGCAAAAAGTACCTCAACAAAGTTGTAGGAAGAGAACCATCGGATCAGATGTGTCCAGACTTTTCACTCAACAATATACGTATTCAATCGACTATATAGACCAAAGAAAAATCATAAAACACCAGAAATCAGTAAAACCCTTTTTCTTCTTTCTTATAGTTCGCATTTTCCCAATTTTTCCATTTTTTCATCTCAATAAAATCGTCAATTGATGGACAATTTAATAATGGACATCAAATTGATTTTGTTTAAATTCTTTTGGACAAGGATTCGCAAGTGAGCATCCAATTTTAAGTCTACAAGATGTCGCGGAACGAGCAACGACGAACATACTCATACACAAAACGCGAACCACAATAGTTCAACATGGTATGCTGTCCAAGCGAAAATTCAATGTGTTGCAAGCTCGCTCGCCCACACAACAGTCGGCACAGTGTAATGTGAATCGGCAGGTGCCAACGTGATCAAAATCCTGGATAAACCACCGGCGATCAACACGCAAAGGACTCTCCTAACTCGATTTAACACAATGTTATAAAACCCCATCCCAACACCTTCACTGCTATGCACCAAGTCTAATTGATTTTCAATCTTTCTAAAACCTAATTCAAGCGTTTTAACCCAAATATAAACGTAAATACCACCAACATAAATCACTTTCATCTTATTTCCCATTTTTTACCCGCATAATTTATGCAAATGACATTTCCACTCGAATAATGCATTTTTTTGTGACCCATTGTTACACTATTTTTTTTGCAAGGTGTAAAACAGTGCACCAATAATTAATGCGCATAAAAATCAACCATTTTTATTTTTCAATTATAAAAATTCGTCAAGAAACTTTTGTTGTGCCGAAGTAAACAAATTAATTGCTTGAGGTTAAGTTTTCTGCGCTATTGTAATGTGCATCTGTCTCTCGCGTCGCCAGCAGGGGGCACGAGCGAGGCCATGGGGTTTCCTCGTCTACACGCTTCTGGGCAACCTGTCGTCGGCTTTTATCATCACCGCCTCCCATGCACGCGCCTATCAATTAGGGCCACGCGCCGACAATAAAGAGCACCCTCCCACATCAACCGAATGCATCAAAGGCATCTTGATGAGACTCCGTTCAAAGGTCGAATTTGCTCCTAACTCATTTGCTTCAATCTTCATCTTTTTACACCGCGCCGTCGACGCTGAAATATTTTTGTTTTCCAATCTTACTCAATTTCTACTTGCAAAAAACACCGCCCAAATGATAATTCCAATAAAAAAAGACACTTTTTAGTGTTATGCAAACAAATTGGCATTAAAATCCCACTAGAACAATGTTTATTCGGATTTGTTTTAGTGTTTGTTCCTTCCCGCTCCTTTTTATGCGGAATATGTTAAGAGAAAATAGAGTGGAACATGTGGCAAGCAATTCTCTCCTCTACACTCCACAGTGAACCCGGGGTGGTCGAGTCTGGCTACAAAGGGCGACGCTTGCATCCCTTCATGAATAGCTAATGCATGTTCAACAATGGCTCTGGGCACCCATCTCCCCTTGCAAATCTGGACGACTTGTCGACACGTGTCGTCTCTCTACACTTTAGTTGTTCACACGTGCTAAGGGTCACAAGTCCTTGACTCCTGCTGAGAGGACGTGGGACAAAGCCTCTATTTCGTTGGAGTGCTCTATTAAATGCTGATTTACAGGTGGAAATCGATAAAAAGAACATCTTATCGATATATCGACCAAAAAATGACAAAAATTTATGCTACAGTAGTAACATACCATTAATTCCTGCCAGTAATCATATGCTTGTCTTAAAGATTAAGCTACGCATGTCTAAGTACGCATCGCAACAAGGTGAAACCGCGTTATGGTTCCTTAGATCGTAAAAATCCTACTTGGATAACTGGATTTTATGCGACATATCGCTTTTTCTATGCGATATAGAAATATTCACTTTGGTTTTTCCATGCCATTAATTCTTCATTCTTTTTTATCCTGCCAGTAGTTATACGCTTGTCTCAAAGATTAATCCACGCATGTCTAAGTACACATCGCAACAAGGCGAAACCGCGTTATGGTTCCTTAGATCGTCAAAACCCTACTTGGATAACTGGATTTTATACGACATAGAAATATTCACTTTGGTAGTACCATGCCATTAATTCTTCATTCTTTTTGATCCTGCCAGTAGTCGTACACTTGTCTCAAAGATTAATCCACGCATGTCTAAGTACACATCGCAACAAGGTGAAACCGCGTTGTGGTTCCTTAGATCGTAAAAATCCTACTTGGATAACTGAATTTTGCGACATATCGCATTTCCTATGCGATATAGAAATAATCACTTAGAAAAATAATCGCACAGATTTATATTGGTACTTGAAATTATTATTTTTTTAATTAAAATTAAAATTTGCTTCAATTGTGTTAATAAAATCGTTGAAATTGATGATAAAAAATATTGCTTGGTTTATAAAATTACGATTTTCGTGTGTATGGTCTAGCATGGTGTGTGGTGACAGGTGTGACCGAGTGGTGGAGCTAATGGATCTTCCGCCTACTCGACTTCCCTCTCTATTCGCTTCTATTTCATGGGGCGTTTCTGGCACTACACGGGGTCCCCTTACTCATTCCATTTGGCCATGTGACCAAGGGCTAATTGAGCGCACACATACACGTGCACCAGGACTGGTGATAGGAGCCGGCATATGTTGCTACAACTTGTCGAAGATGACACCTAGCTTGCTCGAAAGTGACGCTTCAGATTTCCCTGGCTAGTGTCTCTTCTTTCAATGCACTCTCCTCATACTCAGTCGGTATAATGCATCTGTTGATTATGTGGGCTTCATTTACAGCCCGAAAATAATGAGAGTATATAGAAATTAATGATTATACCGTAATACTGCTTCACTGGTTTTGCAGAGAATTAAATGACAATTCGCGCCTAATATTTTGAGGCCTAATTCGAAATGCGCAAGCAATGCAACAATATTTCGATACCATAAATTTCTTTTGTTAATGAGTTGTATTGTTGTTAGTAATTTTAGTCATAACTACCCAATTAAATCGTAATTATTAGGCTTATTTGCTCCATTCGCATATTTACATTTTTGTTGTTCCTTTTTGTATCGCCTTTCTGTGACGCCGCCTGCTCCAGCGCCACCTATTTGTTTGCACATTAAGTAGTTGATTTACATTTCACGATGTCTGTACGTAATATACGATTATATAAAAGCGAACCATTCGAATCATTGGATCATTCTTGACCACCGAAACATTCGAATGGATAATTTTGCTCTAAATTTGCTTTCTCAATACGAGAATAGTGACGAAGAGGAGAGTTTAAGTCCTTTCGAAATACCACCGTTAACTACCGTAGCAAAAGTTAATCCGGCTCCAGGTGTTGCTATAATGGAAGTTCTTGACAAAACCCGTCACGTCGATCCATCGTGTAAAGAAATCGCGCACAATTTCAAATACGAAGAATTGTTCGGTCCAACGTTTGGCCCCGAAAATCCGCACAGAACTCAGCAGGAACGAGCCCAACGAAACATACTCTCGGGTTACGTCGAACCAGCGAATTTCAACGATTTTCATTTTGAATCGCAAAGAAGAACCTTTGATACTTTCCGATACGCGTTAGATCCCACAGGGATCAAATACGTCGGAGACACCGAGACGGCGAATGAAAACGACGGTCTAACGGTCTTCGAAGCGTGTAAAATCCAACCTAAAACGAGAAAAAGACTACGAAATGATAATCCAGAAGATATCGACGGCTTTCTCGGTCCTTGGAGAAGTTTTGTCGACGAGATCAAAGTATCTCGACCCA